>LNAC01000077.1:2519309-2537554 GCA_002007465.1 Ailurus styani | reverse complement strand
CTCGGCCCCCAGCCCACCCAGCAGGCCGTCCGCGCGCTGGACGCCGCCGCCCGAGACTGGCAGCGCCCGCGAACCGGCCCGAATCCCCCGGGCAGCGCCCGGCGCGGTCCCGCCCCCGCCGGCCGCAGGACCCGCCTTCCATAGGGCCCCGGGGCTGTCAGTCCGCCCCCAAAAGGCGCGCGGGCAGTCGCTCCGCGTGTCCGGATTGGTGGCCGCGCGCCGTCCATGCAAATAAGACCCCGCCCCCGTCCATTTGCACCTCCGCCTTAGTGTAAACTCCGCCTCTCCACGCCAGCCCACGTGTCTGGCCCTTGGCCTTTGTGGGGCCGGAGGGAAGGGATGGAGGAAACTGACCGACGCCCCCTCACACCGTCTCTTACCTCCAGAGAAACTCATGCCTAAACAAGCTAGTTGACTTCACATCTGAATCGTATCTCTGAAAGCTCTGCCCTCCTGTCTGTTTACCCAGCCTGCCCGTCAGAGGATGGAGAGGGGTAGGCCGGGGTGTTTGTGTCAGGTAAGCGGACTAGGTTAGCGCCAGGAAGTCAAAGACGCCCAGTTGAGCCTGGGGAAATCCCATCTTGAGAACGAGTTTAGCACGCAGCATATCCCATGGACACTAAGTGACTCTGAAGACCGTGCTTGGCCGTGGCTTTCTGCCTTTCGAGTGTGAGATACTAGGCGATTGAGGAGGCAGAGGCCTTTAAAAATGTTTGTGTTCTCTGATCCTCCCTTTGCCATCCCACCCCTCCCATCAGCAAAGGGTAGACCCGCTGATCAAACTCTGCTTCAGGAGGGGCCAAGCTCCTCCAGCCAGGAGGCTGGCTCCCTCTGAGTAGTTCCCCAAAGAGATTCAGCTGAGGGGCTTTCATTGGCGGCACCTGGGCTTTATGGGATAACTAACTCAATCCCCTCACTGTTGAGGAAACAGAAACCTAAAGTCCCATAGCTATGGAGCTTAATAGTCACCTGTGGAAACCTGATGTCTCATAACCAGATCAGAAGCCACATCTCTTAGCTCCAAATCGGCTCTCTGCATTATGTCATGTTGGTCATTTAGGTGTTTATGAAAAGCCTCTTCAACAAATCACCATCGCCGCCTTCAGGAGGTGGTACTTGCAGAAAGGGCAACTAGAACCAACACTGAAACCTCCTCAAGGGCAAGGGCCCTGATTTAATGCCTAGAAGTTTCCCTTTTTACCAGATGCCACTGAAACAATTTATTCATGCATTAATTCAACAAGACATTGGCGATTAAATTCAAACGCAACCTTTTATCCTTTAGTGATTTGTTCTAAAATTTTCCAACACCAATTAATTAAGAATCTACCAGTAGGGGCGCCTGGGACGCTTGGTAAAATATGGTACTCTTGGTGTCAGCTCAGGTCATGATCTCAGGGTTGTGAGACAGAGCCCCCTGTCCAGCTCTGGGCTCTGCACAGAGTCCTCTTGTTCCTCTCCCGCTGCTCTCTCCCCCTGCTTGTGTGCATGCGCTCTCTCAAATAAATTAATTTAAAAAAAGAATCTACTAATAGCAAGTGCTATGTGCAGAGTATACATAGGTGAGAAGACACTGTCCCAGCCCTTGAAGGCTTTACCCAAGGAGATAGTAACATCTACACTACCTGTCATTACCACGTATGTTACAGTGTTCCACTGTAACTTCCTTCCTCCAAGGAAGGAACTATTGGTTCTTCCTGGGAAAGGCAGGGAAGGCTTCATGGAAGAGGTGACACTAGAGCTGAGTCCTAAAAGATGGAGTCTTCAAAGATGGTGTTTGCCAGATGGAGGGATGTGGAAGAGGAAGGAAGGGGATTCCTGGACTACAGAGGGTAGCATGAGCAGAAAGCGTGCAGACCTGGAAAAGACTGGTAATTGAGGGAAGAGCAAGGAGCAATACCGGCAAATCTGCAGGGCTGTGTGGTCATGTCACATGCTCTGGGACCAGGCTCTTCCACGAGGAAGACAGAAAGGCCCCGGAGGCTGCCAGGCTGTGTTGTAACACACCGCAGCAAACAACAACAGGCCCTGTAGATACAGCTGCAGGCTTTTTTTTCTAGGCCAGAGTCTGTGGGGAACAGTCAGTTCCACAGTTCTGATGGCAGCCTGGCTGGCCCCACCCACTCTCTCAGAAAACCACTCCGGTCACTGCACTTGCCCTCCTTGGCATTTGGAAACACGTGTGCTTGCAATTTCCCCAAACACTGCTGCCCTTCAGAACTCAAAGATAACGTGGGCTATGGCTGCAGACACCTGGGTGTGGGGTGGACAGCCCTCTCCTAATGCACAGAGCTGTTCTTTGCAGGGTCTGTTACCAAGGCTGGCTCTAGGGGCGTGTGGCCTGCGCTTGGTCTCATGCTCTGCTGTCACCGTCTTGAAATTCTTCATAATTTTTCAGCATTGCGTTTTCATTTTGCGCTGAGTCCTGCAAATTATGTAGCTGGTCTTACCTGTCACTATTAGTGCCCCTGGGAATACTGTGATCCTGTTCAAATCATATCTCATTTTTAAAGTACTTGGCATTCACTAGGTTTATTCACATGCACGGTATCACTTGATTCTCACAATGGCAATGTGGGGGGTAGGTCTGTGTTACTAGTCCTATTTATTAGCTGAGAAAACTGAAGTTTGGCAACTTTCTCCAGGTAGCACAGCAAGGAACGGCAAAGCTTGTATTTGAACTCAGCGCACACAAGCCCTAGTCCATCTGCTATGGAGCTGCCTTTATGTTGGTTTCAGACCTCTCAAAGGTAGATTGTACAGGAAGAATGTATGGGGGGGTTGTTTTTGTTTTTAAGTAAGTGCTCCACCCAACATGGGGCTTGAACTCAAGACCCTGAGATCAAGAGTCGCATGCTCTACCGACTGAGCCAGCCAGACACCCCGAGGATGCACTGTTTTAAGAGTCAGAACACATGGTGGAGTGAATATATGTCGTTTCATGGCTCCTTATCACATCTGCATAATTTTTCATTCATTTTGAAAAAAATTCAGCCATTGTATGTTCAAATACTGTTTCTGTACCTCTTTCCTTCTAGGCCCCCAGCTGAAATACCTATTAGACTTTCTCACTATATCCCTTTCTTTTTATTTTGTTTCTATCTTTTGTCCTTCAATGCTTTGTTCTAAAAGTTTCTTGTGACTATTTTTCACTTCACTAATTCTGTCTTCAGCTTTTTAAAAAATTCTCCTCTTGGGGTGCCTGACAGGCAACCTTGATCTCAGGGTTTTGAGTTTAAGCCCCATGTTGGGTGTGGAGTCTACTTAAAAAAAATCTCTTTTTAAACCCATCCATCAAGCTTTTATTTATTTTTTTAAAGACTTTTTCTTAATTTACTTGACAGAGAGAGAGATCACAAGTAGGCAGAGAGGCAGGCAGAGAGAAGAGGAAGCAGGCTCCCCACTGAGCAGGGAGCCCAAAGCAGGCCTCGATCCCAGGACCCTGGGATCATGACCTGAGCCGAAGGCAGAGGCTTTAACCCACTGAGCCACCCAGGCGCCCTCCATCAAGCTTTTAATTTGTTTTTTGGTTTGTTTGTGTTTTGTTGTTGTTGTTTTCAGTTCCAAAATTTCTGTTTGGGTCTTTTTCAGATCTGCTGTGTCACTTCTTATATCTTTTTGTGACCTGCTGTAATTTTCAAGCTCAGCTTTTCTCTCCTTAAGCAGAGAAAGTGTAGTTGTTTTATGGCTTGTGTCTGTTAATTTCCATCTAGAGTCCCTGTGGGTCTGCTTCTGTTGTCAGTTTTTACTACTGGTTCTTCCTCATGTTGTTTTATCTCCTCATGTCCCTGGTTATATTTCGGACATTGTATTTGAAAAATCATTTGAGGCAACAATAATATCTTCCTCTCAAAAAGATTTCCATTGGTTTCTACAGGCATCTGGGGACACTAGCAAACTAGGATCACCTTAACTCAATTTCAGGGCTTCTCATTTTCTGAGCTTCCCAGATGACTTGAAGCTGGAGGACAGTCTGTGGGAGAGTTTGTTTATTTATGGTTCCTCCCTACCCAATGTTGCAGTTCTTTGAGTTTCTAGTCAAAGATTGGGAGTTGTTTTAGTTATATATTGTTTCACAGTAAACTATCCCAAAACTTAGCAGTTTAAAACAGATGTCAGTGGACTCTTTCTTAAAGGGACAGATGGTAAATATTTTAGATTCGCAGGCCGTATGGTCTCTGTTACAATTACTCAGCTCTGTCATTATAGTTCAAATTAACCATAGACCATACATGAATGAATGGAATGGCTGTGTTCTAATAAAACTTTATTTACAAAGCCAGGCAGCCATTCCCAAGCAGATAAAAAACATTGCTGAAAAACCCACAACTAATACCAGGCTTAATGGTGAAAGACTAGATACCTTCTCCAAGAAAAAGACAAGGAACAAGACAAGGATGTCCACTCTTGCGACTTCTATTTAAAATTGTATCGGGGGTTTTAGCCAGATGATTAAGCAAGAAATAGAAATTAAAAGCCATCCAGATTAGAAAGGAAGAAATAAAAGTATCTCTACTCACAGATGACATGATCTTGTGTATAGAAAATCCGAAAGAGGGGTGCCTGAGTGGTTCAGTCTGTTAAGTGCCTGACTCATGGTTTCAGCTCAGGTCGTGGTCTCAAGATCCTGAGATAGAGCCCTGTGTTGAGCTCCATGCTCAGCAGGGAATGTGCTTCTCTCCCTTTCCCTCTGCTCCTCCCCTAGCTCACTCTCTCGTGCTCGCTCTCTCTCTCTAAAATAAATAAATAAATAATATTTTTTTTGGGGGGGTGCCCAGGTGGCTCAGTCATTAAGCGTCTCCCTTCGGCTCAGGTCATGATCCCAGGGTCCTGGAATCAAGCCCAGCATTGGGTTCCCTGCTTGGCGGGAAGCCTGATTTCCCTCTCCCACTCCCCCTGCTCATGTTCCTGCTCTCGCTGTCTCTCTCTCTCTCTCTGTCAAATAAGTAAATAAAATCTATTAAAAAAGACTAAAAAAATAAATAAAAACTTTAAAAACTTAAATAAAAACTTAAAAAAACTTAAAAAACAAATAAATAAAAGTTAAATAAAAACTTTTTAAAAATAAAAACTAAAAAAGAAAGAAAATACTGGGTTTCCTGGGTGGCTCAGTCATTAAGCATCTGCCTTCACCTCAGGTCATGATCCCAGGGTCCTGGGATGGAGCCCCGCATTGGGCTCCCTGCTCCCCAGGAAGCCTGCTTTTCCCTTTCCCACTCCCCCTACTTGTGTACCCTCTCTTGCTGTGTCTCTCTGTCATATAAGTAAATAAAATCTAAAAAAGAAGGAAAGAAAGAAAGAAAGAAAGAAAGAAAGAAAGAAAGAAAAAGAAAATACTAAGGAATACACTTAAAAACTGTTAGAACTAATAAGTGAATTCAAGGGCATCTGGCTGGCTCAATCAGTAGAACATGTGACTCTTGTACTTGGGGTTGTGAGTTTGAGCCCCACATTGGGTATAGAGCTTACTTAAAAATAATAATAATAAATGAATTCAGCAAATATGTAGGATACAAGGTCAGTAATAAAAATCAATTATATTTCTATATACTTACAGTGAACAATGCAAAAATGAAATTAAGAAAAATTTCATTTATAATAGCTAAAGAATAAAACACTGGGGCACCTGGTTGGCTCAATCCTGGTAGAGCATGTGACTCTTGATCTTGGGGTCATTAGTTCAAGCCCCACGTTGTGTGTAGAACTTACTTTAAAAAATAATAATAGGGGCACCTGACTGACTCAGTTGGTGTAGCATGAGACCCTTGATCTTGGGGTTGTGGGTTTGAGCCCCATGTTGAGTATAGAAATTACTTAAAAATAAAATCCTGGGGAGCCAGTGTGTCTCAGTTGGTTGGGCATCTGCCTTTGGCTCAGATCATGATCTTGGGGTCCCGGGATTGAGTCCTGCATTGGGCTCCCTGCTCAGCAGGGAATCTGCTTCTCCCTCTACCCTTCCCCCTCCCCCTGCTAGTGCTCTTTCTCTCTCTCTTTCTTTCAAATAGATAAATTAAAAAAAAAACCTTTAAAATAAATAAATAAATAATAAAATCTTAATAATAATAAAATACCTAGGAATAAATTTAACAAAAGTGCCAAAATTATACTCCCAAAACTACAAAACACTGTTGAGAGAAATTAAAGAAGACATATATAATCGGAGAAACATTCCATGTCCATACATCAAAAGACTTAACATTGTTAAGATGGGAATACTTACCAAATTATCAACACAATCCCATCAGAATACCAGCTGACTTCTTTATAGAAATCAACAAGTTAATTCTAAAATTCATACAGAATTACAAGGGACCCAGAATAGCCAAAACAGTATTTAAAAAGAAAAATGGGGCATCTGGGTGGTTCAGTCGGTTGAGCATCTGACTCTTGATTTCAGTTCCAGTTGTGATCTTGGGGTTGTGGGATCGAGCCCTGAGTCAGACTTCCCCGCTCAGTGGGGAGTCTGCTTCTCTCTCCCTTTCCCCATGCCCCTCCACCTGTATCCTTTCTCTCTCTCTCTCTCTCTCAAGTAAATAGATAAATCTTTTTTAAAAAAGAAAAAAACACAGAGTGCTTGGCTGGCTCAGTCAGTAGAGCATGTAACTCTTGTTTTCAGGGTTTTGAGTTTGAGCCCCAGGTTGGGTATAGAGATTGTTTAAAAATAAAATCTTTAAAAATAAATATATAGTAAACAAACAAATAAATAAAAAGAAGAACAAGGGGCACCTGGCTGGTTCAGTCAGTAGAGCATGCAACTCTTGATCTTGGGGTTGTGAGTTCAAGCCCCACATTAGGTGTGGAGCTTACTTAAAAAATAAATAAATAAGTAAATAGAAAAATTAGAAGGACTCACACTTCCTGATTTCAAAATATATTACAAAGCAACAGTAATTAATAGTACTGGTACAAGGATAGACATATAGATCAATGAAATGGAATTGAGAGTCCAGAAATAATTCATGGTCAACTGATTTTCAACAAGGGTACTAAGCATTGGTGAGTAGGTGTAGAAATTGGAAGCCTTGTGCATTGCCAGTGGGTTGTAAAATAGTACAGGTTCTATGGAAAACAGTTTGGCACTTCCTAAAATGTTAAACATCTAATTAGCATATGACCCAGCAATTCCACTCCTGGATATACCCAAAAGAACTCAAAACAGGGACTCAAACAGGTACTTGTACACTAATATATATATTAGCATCATTCATAATAGCCAAAAGGTCTAGCAGCTGATGGTCAAAAGAGCCCAAATGTCTATCAACTGATGAAAGATAAACAAAAATGTGGTATATCCATACAATGGAATGTTATTTTGTCATTAAAAAGAACAAAGTACTGATAGAAGCAATGGTATAGATGATTCTCAAAGATGTTACAATAAGTTAAAAAAGCTAATCACAAAAGACTACCTATCATATTATTCCATTCACATGAGAAGTTCAGAAGAGAAAAGACGGAAGATTGGAAGTAGGTTGCTGATTGCTAGGGACTGGGAGTGTGGGGGAAGGGTGCAGGGTTTCTTTTTGAGGAGATAAAAATGTTTTAAGGTTGACTGTGTGATAGTTGTATATATCTGTGAATGTAATAAAGACCACTGAGTTGCATACTTAAAATGGGTAAATTGGGGGTTCCTGTGCTCATGATCCCAGGGTTCTGGGATTGAGCCCCATGTCAGGCTCCCTGCTTACTGGAAAGTCTGCCTCTCCTTCTCTCTCTCTCCCTCCCCGCTGCTTGTGTTCTCTCTCGCTCTCTCTCTCTCAAATAAATAAAATCTTTCTTAAAAATGGGTAAATTATATGGTATGTGAATTAATTGTATTTCAATAAAGCTAGAAAGAAAGAGAGAGAGAGAGAGAAAAGTCAGCCATCTACTGGCCATAGTTTGCTTACTCCTGACTTAAAACAGTAACTATTCTAGGGGCACCTGAGTGGCTCAGTCAGCTAAGCAACTGACTCTTGGTTTCAGCTCAGGTCATGGTCTCAGGGTCATGAGATCAAGCCCCCCATCGGGCTCTGTGCTTCGTGCAGAGTCTGCTTGGGACTCTCTCTTCCTCTCCCTCTGCCCCTCCCCTCCTCAAATAAATAAATAAATATATTTTTTAAAATAAAATTTAAAAATTTTCAAAAAACTATTCTATTTGGTTTCTCACAATTCTGCAGTTTGGAGCAGGGACAACTGGTCTCTCTGTGGCATCAGTTGGGGTAGCTTGACCAGTCCTGAATGATCTACTTCTAAGATGGCCTTACTCAAATGGAGGGCACATGGGACCTCAGCTGGGACGTTGGTGAGGGTCCTAGGTTCTTCTCCACATGGTCTCTCCATGAAGCTAGGTTGGGTTTGTCACAGTATGGTTGTCTCAAGATAATTGGACCTTTACATGATGACTGGTTTCCTCTAAAAGGCAAATGTGGAAGCTGCCAGGCCTTCTAAAGGTTTAGATATGGAAGCAACAGTGTCATTTCCACCAGGTTATGTTGGTGAAAGCAGGTCACAGGCCAGTCCAGGTTCAAGGGGAGGGAACTAATAATGACGTGAGTACAGATATATGGTTTACTGGAAGCCACTAAAATAATCTATCAGTCTTCCCTCTGTCCTCT
Organism: Ailurus styani; assembly: GCA_002007465.1. Classification (NCBI taxonomy): domain Eukaryota; kingdom Metazoa; phylum Chordata; class Mammalia; order Carnivora; family Ailuridae; genus Ailurus; species Ailurus styani. The sequence continues at coordinate 2,528,957 of LNAC01000077.1, read as the reverse complement.
AATGTTTCACTTCTTTCCCCATGCAAAATAGACTCACCAACCCTTAAGACACCCCCCCCCAATCTCACCTCATAGATCTACCAGGATTGGGGGAGAGGTCCATAATTTCATCATCTAAATCAAATCTAGGTATGAATGAGATTTCTCAAGTGATCCTCCTCTGTTTCTGACAGCCTTTGAACTAAGGAGACAAGTTACCTGCTCCCTACAGGAAAACCCCAAAATATATTCCTCTTCAAAAAGGAGGAACTGGCAGACACATAGCAGCCACAAGTCTATAGCGATTCTGAAATCCAGCTGGGTACACATCACCAATTCCTTAGTTAGCTCCCATTTCGTATGGTAGCCGGGCTTATTATATGGCAACTGGCTTCCTCCAGAGCCAAAATATGGAAGCTGCCTTCTTAAGGCTTCAACCAGACCAGGTACAACATTGCTTCTATCACATTCTGGGTAAAATGGGTCACAGAGCCAGCCCAGAGTCAAGGGGAGTACATGGAGTGTGAATACCCATAACCATGGGTCACTGGAAATTATCAAAATAATAGTCTACCACAGCAGTGGTTTATCAGTCTCCAATCTTGGTAGGCCTTGCATTCCAATTTTGTACCCCTAATCCTAATAAGCTTTCGAAAGCACTGCTCAACTCTCTGATGACTCAAACTGGCAAATGCCCTTGGACAAAAGCAGCCCCAAGTGCTGGACTCACTTCTCTGCTTGGGTCGCCAACTTTAATAAATAAAAATACAGGACATCCAGTTAAATTTGAATTTCAAATAAACAACCACTTTTTAGTATGAGTATTTCACAAGTATGGCATGGGCACACTTACGCTAAAAAATAATTTGTTGTTTATCTGAAATTCAAATTTGACTAGGACATACACTAAAAAAAAATTTGTTGGTTATCTGAAATTCAAATAAAACTGGAAGTCTTCTATTTTATCTGGCAACTCTGATCTCTCTGGATTCCTATCTTTTCATGTATCTTGGTTCAGTAATTCCTCACTATCTTGTTAGATTTTTGATGGTTTTAAGATTTTTTTTAAAGATTTTATTTATTTAATTGACACAGAGAGGGAACACAAGCAGGGGGAGGGGGAGAGGGAGAAGCAAGCTTCCCGTAGAGCAGGGAGCCCGATGCAGGGCTTGATCCCAGAACCCTGGGATCATGACCTGAGCTGAAGGCAGATGCTTAATGACTGAGCCACCCAGGTGCCCCAATAGCTTTTTAACATTTAAAAATATATTGGGATGCCTCCGTGGCTCAGTCAGTTAAGTGTCTGCCTTCTGGTCAGGTCATGATCTCAGGGTCCTGGGATGAGTCCTGCATCAGGCTTCCTGCTCAGAGAGGAGTCTGCTTCTCCCTCTGCCTGCTGCTCCCCTGCTTGGGCTCTCTCTCTCTCATTTTCTCTCTGACAAATAAATAAATCTTCAAAAAAAAGTTTAAAAATATTTTAAGATTTAATATAGTTGTCTTTGACAGGAGGATTGGTCCATATTCTAAGTGGCTTTCCTATTTTGGGGAGAATTCCCCTATTATGAGTTTTGTCCTCAACCTGGAAGTCAGAACTGAAATTCCCAGCCTCCCTGGCAACTGTAACATTGACATGTGACCTAACTCTACTAATCACACTCCTCAAGGGAGACTTCAATTTGGAAGTGCAGAACAGGAGGCTTGGTGAAGTGTTCCCACTTTTTCTTGGACAGCTGGCTATAAAAAAATTAATTTTTAAAAATGAGGCAAATCTATGTATGCTGTAGCAGAGATTGTTGGTCATCCTGCAATATTCATTCTTCTCAGGGTATCTGGGTGGCTCAGTCAGTGAAGTGTCTGCCTTTGCCTCGGGTTGTGATCTCAGGGTCCTGGGATCAAGCCCCACATTGGGCTCCCTGCTTAGTGGGGAGTCTGCTTATCCCTTCCCCTCTGCCCCTCCTCCCAGCTCATGCTCTCTCTAGCTCTCTCTTAAATAAAATCTTTGAAAAAAGATATCTATTCCCCTCGTCTCCTGATTTTCAACAGGGTACATAGCTACCCGGAAAAAAGAATGTTTCCCACAGGCGCCTGGCTGGCTCAGTTGGTAGAATATGTGAGTCTTGATCTCAGGGTCATGAGTTCAAGTCCCACATTGAGCATGGAGGCTACTTCAAAGAAAAAAAAATGTTTACAGCCTCCCTTACAGCTAGGTGTGTCCCTATGCTCCAGCCAATGAGAGTTGAGCAGAAACGTCATAGGAAGTATCCCTAATGGGAGGAAGCATGTCCCTCTCTTTCCTTTTCTCTTTCTCTTGGCTAAATGCAGATGTCATAGGTGGAGCTCAGGCAGCCATTTTGTACCATGAAGTAGAGCCCCATGCTGAGGATGTCACAGCAAAAGGCAGAAGGAATCTGATAATTGTCAGGTCCTAGTGTTGCCTGGCTACTTCTAGATTTTATCAATAAGAGATAAATCAATGTATAATCTTACAAGGCAGTGATATTTTGAATTTTCTGTCACAGCTGAATATAGTCTTAAATGTACACCTATTGATATGGAATGATTTCTAAGATAAATTGTCAAGTGAAAAAAGCAAGGTGCAGAGCAATGTATGCAGTATGGTGCTATTTGGGGGAAAATGGAAATAGATATAGCTATGTTTGTATAGGAGCAGCCTTTTCTGGAAGGATATATTGTTTCAATTTTTCCTATGTACAAATATTACTTATTCAAAAGCTAACTTTAAAAAAATGAAAAATCTAAAACTAGTTAATAACATGAAATGTTTTACACTTGTAAACCACAGTAATTTGGCAAAATGGCAGTCAGTTTTCCTTTTCTTTCTATTTTTGTATATTTTTAGATTTTTAAGCATATTTGCATGCAAAATTGAATAGTCCCAGACAACACAAATAATTTATGTCTTAAATATTTGTATTTTATTGATATATATAACCTTTAATTTCCAGGACCTCAAATGCCAATATGCTGAATGCATACCTGGATTACAAAGCCATTCGGCCATATATATTGAACATCTACTAACTATCAGACACTGTTCTAGCTAAATAAAACAGGCAAGATGCCTTTGTTCATGGAGTTAAGGTTCTCATGGGGCAGAGAGCAGTAGACAAACAAATAAGATTCTTTCAGATAGCGCTCACTGTTACAAAGAACACAAAGAGGGTAAATAGGATAAAAGTGCTGAGGACACCATTAGAGGGGGATGAAATACTTCAAGGAGGTGACATTTGTGCTGAGGCCTGAATGATGAGAAGGGGTCAGTTATGGAAATTTCAAGAGGATGAGAGTTCCAGGAAAGGAGCCTAGAGCATGGGTAAAACAGAGAAATGGTTGAAGTAGCTGGGGAGACGTGTGCAGGCAGGAGGAATGGTTCCAGAAGAGCTTGGAGAGGTGGGCGTATGTGTACCTTAGTGAGAGACCATTATACGCCTAACCAGAATTGCTAAAATTAAAAAAGACCAACAACACCAAGAGCTGGCAAAATGTAGAACAACTGGAATTCTCACACTTTGCTGGTGGGAACATAACACATCCACTTCGAAACACAGTTTGGCGGCTTCTTTTGAAGTTAAACCTCTGCTTACTGGGGTGTCTGGGTGGTTCAATCAGTCAAAGGGCCAACTCTTGATCTCAGTTCAGGTCTTGATCTCCGGGTCGTGAGTTCAAGCTCTGCCTTGGGTTCCGTGATGAGTGTGGAGCCTACTTAAATGAAAAACAAAAACATAAACTTATCATATAACTCACCAATTCTCCCAAGTGAAATAGAAACATGTTCACAAAAAGAGTCGTGGAAGAATGTTCACAGGAACTTTTTCACAATAGCCCCAAATTACAAACAACCATAATCTTCATCAACAGGAGAATGAACGGATTGTGGTGTAGCCATACAATGGAAAACAGTACAGCAATGAAAAGGAACAGATTACTAACGGGAGCAAAAACACAGACAACTCTCACAAACGTTATGTGCAGCAAAAGAAGCCAGAAGGAAAAAGAGTCCATACCAGGTGATTCCTTGTATCTGAAATTCTAGGAAATGCCAATCTAATCCAAGTAGCAGAGGGCAGATTAGGGGCTCCTTGGGCCAGGTGGGGATAGATCAATTACAAAAAGGAACAGGGAAACTTTTAGAGTGACGGAAACGATCTGTATTGTGATAGAGGTTACACAAGTAAACACATTTGTCAAAATTCATCAAACGATGCTCCTACATGGGTACACTGCATTGTATGTAAATTCTGCCTCGGTAAAGTTGGTCCAACCCACACACACAAGGTATGTGCTTATTTATTAGCCTGGTACATTATCTGTCTGTTTCTCTCTGTAATTTCTAGGCAGTAGCTTGCAAGTAATAATTTCTCACCTGATCTCTTGTTTTTTCCCCTACCCCTAACCCCAAAGAGAAGTGTGACACCCAGAACTTCTAACTTTCGAGGCTGACTTCATCACCTCAGCCCTCACCACAGAAGTGTTCATCTGCATTTTACAGAGAACAGAGGTTCTGTGTGGCTAAGTCAGCACGAGTGCTTTCCCTGAAGGCCTCTTTGGTGAATTTGGGGAGTCCCTCAAAGCCCCCAAAGAGTTTCTTTCCTCTGCCAGCTGATGCCTGAAATTCATGGTCTGAGTGTCATCATGCTTTTGGCGTCAGGACTTTAGGAGCCTGGGAAGGGAGGTGGCCCCAGTTTTGCTGACTTCAGTCCCCAGTGAATGTTCCATTCAACAAACAGGGCCCATGGAGACTGGGGACACAGAGGTGACTGACATCCAGGCCGTGCCACTGAAGTATCACAGTCTTGGCTGAGTGGTCTTGGTACAGTGGGCCTGAGAAGGCCTGGAACTTGCTGGAAACACAGACTCCTGAGTTCCTAGGAGATTCTTCTTTGGGTGGGGCACTGTTAGCAAACTCCTGGGTGGTCCAGTGCAGACCATCTTTGAGAAACGGTGGCTGGGACAGAAGAAATACTGAAACCACTTAGAATAAGCTATGGCTGAAATTGTTCCAAATTTGATGAATGCACCACAAGCAGATGAAAAATCTCACCACAGCACAACTTGTTAAGAGACAAAAGCCAAAAAACAAAACACAGTGATGGAGAGAAACTCTCGGTTCCTGGCATTTAAGAGAAAGCTTTTGCAGGGTGGAAGGTGTTGCCAGAAAATCCCAGAAGGTGAGAAGGGCAAGGGGGAAGGTGAACCTGAGATTTCAAAGAGAACTGTCAAGGCCCTCTTGGTTTGCAACCAGTTGGGCCTGGCATGGCAAAAGGACCCAGGCTCCGTTTTATAAGCTACTCCCCTCTCCACCTGCCCTTTTGCTGGGAAGAGCCAGATCTGCATCCTATCCCAGCCTTGTACTCAGATCTTCGAGCTGTCACTACATCGCTGGATGCAGCTCTGACCCTGTCCTGCAAACAGCCAAAGGTATTTTCCAAGCCTGGGTACATGCAGGACTAGGAGCTGGCTGCCCCCAAGGAGACACAGAGGCACCAATGCCTGCTCTCTGGGGACTTAGCTCTGATGCCTGGAACCTGGCTGACCCTCAAACTGAAATTGGCCTTGGGCCCTGTGAACTCCCAGAAAGCACTTACTCAGGTTTCTTTTCAGCTTTGCTTCCCTGTCCAGGCCCAACAGGCACGGATCAGAATTAATCATATCCCAAGAAGCCAGAGTATCAGCCTTGTGGGCCTACATGGGCAGTGGAAAAAGAGGGGGGAGACTGACCGGGGCATTTGGTGGGTGAAGAGGGGATGGCTTAGGTCAACAGGAACCACACGTGGTGGGAGAACTCTGGAACTAGAGAGATGTAGCATTGAAGGCCAAATCTTGTGGCTTAAGAGAGGGATAACCCAGTGAGATTAGCATCCTTAGGAAGACCCTTGGCTACACTATTCATATTAGCTAACGTACACTTATTAGAAGTTGGGCCATGTTCAGATGCTTTACTTGTCTTCACTAATTTAATCTTCAAAAACAACCTAAGGAAATTGTAGCATAGAGAAGGTAAATGATCTGCCAAGCCACCAAGTGGCAGAGCTGTGTCTCTTCCTCTAAGCTCTGCCACCTTTCAGAAGTGAGCGTAGTGAGACTGAAGATGTTGGTTGGTTGGCTGGTGAGCCTAGTGTGCTAGACTGTAGTGTCAGCACATTCTCCAGCCCTGGGGATTCTCACTGGAGCTTTTCCCCAGGTTTAAATGCTTAATTTACATATAGGACAGAAAATGAAAACAAAAGAATCAACCACTTGTCCAAAATTGCATAGTCAACCAGGGTGGACATGAAGGCAATTTCAGCCTCTTGCCATCCCACTAAGTGATGGTTACCTACCTGTCTGGTGGTCTCATCTCCCACCACATCCTCTTCTGCACCCTGTTTGGCTGCCTGACTCTTCCTACCAACAAACCTTGGGGTCCAAACATTCTCTGGACTTCCACGCCCTTCTCCTTTCTCTCTAGTTATCAAAATCTTTCAAGACTCAGTCCAAATCTCACCTCTTCCAGAAAGCCCTCACACACGCATCCTTGGTTGGAACACCTCTGTCCCTGGCCCGGGTGCTGAGATAGGATGTTCTTTCAGCATCGGCCATAATTCACTTGGCATTAGGTCACTTCTCAGCGGATCTGGCTTCCTGGCAGCTTAAGCACAGAGATCGCTCAGTATGTAGCTGACACCTCCCTGTGTCTGAGCAGGAGGTCGTGGGAAGCAGGTCATTAGAAGGTCTTGAGGACCTCTGCACTAACTTGAAAAAACTTAGGCTTGGAAATCCATATAAATTCCATGTAAAAGGCAAGAAGATAAAATGAAAATAGGATGTATGGGATTTTTACTCTTAAAATCTATTTTTAAGGGGCACCTGTATGGCTCAGTCTGTTAAGCCTCTGCCTTCGGCTCAGGTTATGATCCCGGGGTTCTGGGATCGAGCCTCGGACTCCCTGCTCAGTAGGGAGTCTGCTTCTCCCTTTTCCTCTGCTGCTCCCCCTGCTCGTGCTCTCTCTCTCTGTCAAATGAATAAAAAAATTTTTTTTAATCTTTAAAAAAATCTATTTAAAAAAATTTTTTTCTATGTCCTATGAAATAAAATAGCTTTGGCATAGCCGACATCTTACATGAATGAAGATGAGCCCTACTTCTTCATTTCATTACATTTTTTTTAAAGATTTTATTTATTTGACACAGAGAGATCAGATCACAAGTAGGCTGAGAGGCAGGCAGAGAGAGAGAGAGAGGAGGAAGCCCGCTCCCTGCTGAGCAGAGAGCCCGATGCGGGCCTCGATCCCAGGACCCTGAGATCAGGACCTGAGCAGAAGGCAGAGGCTTTAATCCATTGAGCCACCCAGGTGCCCCATTTCATTACATTTTAATGAGTTCATTCATTTATTCATCAAACATTAAGTGAATCTGGTTGCTCAAAAGCTACATAAGCTGGCAAATATTTAAGACTGAGTGAGGCAGTGTAGTGCAGGGCTGAACTGCAGGACTCTTCGGCTGAACTGGCTGTGTGTAAATCCCACTTTACCACTTATTAGGCATGCTACTTTTTTTTAATTTTTAAAAAGATTTTATTTATTTTTGCGAGAAAGCAAGAGAGCATGTGTACACAAGTGAGGGGGGAGGGGCAGAGGGAGAAGCAGGTTCCCCACTGAGCAGAGAGCGGAATGTGGGACTTGATCCCAGGATCATGACCTGAGCCGAAGGCAGACACTTCATTGGCTGAGCTGCCCAGGCACCCAGGCATGCCACTTCACGTTAAGAAATCACTTAAACTCTCTGTGTATCAGTTTTCTCACCTATAAGATGGAAATGATAATTACAGTACCTATCAAGATTGTGAGGGTTAAATGAACTAATAATATACTAATAAATATAATTATCTGTTTATATGTAATATATAAATCAGAATTGTGCCTGCTATGTAGAAATGTTGGTTTTTAAGTCATTAGTGTCAGCATTATGTTAAAATGTGTTCTTTTTTTTTTTAGGGGGGGTGAGAGGCAGAAGGAGAGGGAGTGAGAGAATCTCAAGCAGGCTCCATACCTAGTGCAGAGCCTGACACAGGGCTTGATCCCACGACCTTGAGAGCATGACCTGAGCTGAAATCAAGAGTTGGACACTTCACCAACTGAGCTATCCAGGAGCCCCTAAAGTGTATCCTAAGGGACAACCAGAAAGACCCCCTCAGTCTAGAAAGATGAGGACGTCCTCTTAGCTCAAGGAGGGGATGGGCATTTCAGGCAATAGGAACAGCACATACAAAGGCTCAGATGTGTACACCAGCATGGCCAGTTAGGGGGACAGGGAGGATGAGACTTAGCGTGTAGTTGAGGGAAGGCTGAGAGGTGCAAGGGTCACATACGCTGTGCACAAAGGCCTGGCCGTGTCATCTCAGGCATTTGGACCTTCGTTCTGATGGTGTCAGTGAGCCAGTGAAGAGCTCTCAGTTACAGATCAGTTGTGTATTTGAGGCGGCTCATTCTGGCAGCAGAGTGAGGGATAATGTAAGGCTAGAGGTGAGACCCCCTCCTCCAACTGGAAGCCCTGGGTGGGAGGTGGTAAGAGATTCTGAAGCCACGGCCGTGAGCCCTGAAAGGAGAGAATGCATGAGAAGGATGGAAGGAGAACCACTCAGGGAACGGGCAACTGACAGCATGGGGTAGGAGATGACAGATCTGGGGCGGCCCCCCAGTTCCACTCTCTGGGCTGTTCTGCCCGTGGTTCCACGAGACCCAGGCACACATGCACTCTTAGAAGACAGTCGCTGTGTCTTACTCATTTCCGTATCCACCCCCTCACCCTCCCTGGCCACCCCAGCACCTCACCAGGCCCATGTTGTGTGCCCAGTGACTCCAGCTGAATTTGGTTTCATGGAATCCAAGCTTGTTCCCCGCCCAACCCCTAGATTGGGTACTTGTGTCAAACGCAACCATTCTACCTCACCATTCTCTGGATTGCTGCTGCACTGCCCTCGAAGCGGCCAAAGGAAGCCCTCCTTCCGTGTGAGGGGGGCCAGCCTGCCTAGGACCCCTGCTGTCAGCCCCAGAGGGCCACATCAACCTTGGGGCTGGTCCCTCTTCAAAGCCTTCCTACCTCTCTGCAGGAAGAGACTATGAGCCTGAGACCCCTGCAGCAACGGGAAGAATGGGTGGAATGGAGGCAAGAGCCTGCCAGTGAAAGCAATGAGCTCAGCCCCACATCAACCGGTCGGTCCCGCAAAACGATGGCTCCTTGGAGACGTCTGTTCACAGAAGGGATGGAAACCTTACCCCTCGCCCCCGTGGCTCCCATTCCTGTCAGCCAGCCAAGCAAGGTGCTGCCCAGAGCGAACACACCACGCCTCGGCTACCCATAGGGTCATTCATCACTAAGAGAAATTAAGACTAAAGAGACTAGTTTGAGAGAAATCCAGAGGCAGCCAGAAGCCAACAATGGAGCACTGTCTTCACCCCACATTGCCCTGGAGGATCCTCCGCTGGCAAGTATGAGCTGGCTCACCTGAGAGCTGAAGGCGGCGAGGAGTCCCAATCATGGGAGAGTGTGTGCACCCAAGGTGCATGTGGGCACCACGGCCTGCCTATTACCCATGTATATGCGTGTGTGTGTGTGCACCCAAGGCTCATGTGGACCTGCATATTACGTGTGTGTGTGTGTGTGTGTGTGT
>LNAC01000077.1:2508750-2519096 GCA_002007465.1 Ailurus styani | reverse complement strand
GTGGTGTGTGTGGGTGTGTGTGTGTGTGTGTGTGTGTGTGTGTGTGTGTGTGTGTGTGTGTGTGTGTGTGTCCCCGGTTCAGGTGCGCATGCGCAATGAATCTACACGCATGCGCCGTGCAGCCCAGGGAAAGGGGCCGGGGAACCGAGGCAAGGGAGCGGAGGTTTGCATCTTAGCAGAGTTGCTAGTCTGTCTGTGGGCAGGTAGGTAGGAGTGGGTTTGGGTGTGGTTGTGGGAACAGAAGCGATATGTTTATTGTGAGGGAGGATTTCTTCCCAGGTGTTTGTGAAGAAGGACGGGACAGATGAGGTGGGGCAGCCGTTCTTCCGGCAGAGGGCCGGGCTGTCCTCGTTCTTCCTGGGGTCAGCTCCCAGGGTGGCAGCCTTTGCCCGAAGTGCCCCAGTCTGATGCCCCAGGTTGGGCAGATCTGCCTAGCAGGAAGGCACCATCTCTTAGAGGCCCTGAGGAAGGATGAGCTCCCATCCGGAAAAGTTGAAAGGGGCACGTGGAAGAGGGGCTGGGGGAGGGAGCAAGAATTCACCCCACTCCTCCAGGGGTGGCTGACAAAAACAGCTACGTTCCTGGCGGGCGGAGGCCCTGCCCTAGGACGGGAGGGTTGCAGCATGAGGGAGGCTCTGTCTGTTCTGGTAGCGGAGACATAGGGGTCACCGCTCAATAGATCCCAAATGCTGTGGGGGCCTCAGGGGGCAGCATGTGAATTAGGTCATAGATGACCGGGAGAACATCAGAGGAAGGGAGGAGGAGGGAAAGGGGCATCCAAGAGGCAGAGAAACCCGAGCAAGCAAAAGCACTGAGGCAGGGAAATGCTGCGTACATTCGAGAAATCGAGAAATCGAGAAAACAAGAGGTGAAAGAAATGTAAATCTCTTCTGGAGGCTGCCTTCTTCCTGGACATGGGAGAAAACTGGGGCCCAGAGAGAGGAAGTGCTTCTAAGACCTAGAAGCAGAAATGAGGTCTCCTGACTTCCAGGTCAGTGCTCTTTCTGCTACTCCAGAAAGCCTGTGGGAAAGAAAGCCAGGGAGTCAGGTTGTTGATTTTGCTTCCTTCGCTTTCTCATCCCCGGTAGCGAGGCCCTATTCTTCACCTCCCTCTGTCAGCAGCTCCCTCTGAGATATGGGACAAGTCACTTTGCCTCTCTGAGCCCTTCATATCCAACGTCAAGGGGGTGGAAGGAGTTGCCTCACGTGGGAATGCTACCTTTCACTCCCTTGGGCTGTTTGTCTTAGTCATCCTCCTTTCTTCAGCACTAAGCAGAAGCTCACATAAGTGTTTGTTTGTTTTTTTACGATTTTATTTATTTATTTGACAGAGAGAGACACAGCAAGAGAGGGAACACAAGCAGGGGGAGTGGGAGAGGGAGAAGCAGGCTCCCCACGGAGCAGGGAGCCCGATCTGGAGCTCCATACGGGCCTCCGTCCCAGGACCCTGGGATCATGACCTGAGCCAAAGGCAGACCCTTAACGACTGAGCCACCCAGGGGCCCCTCAAATCAGTGTTTTTAAATGAGGGAAAGAGGGAACAATGAACTCCATAGCTCTGGTACCACCCTACCTTGAGAGCCTCAGCCTCTCCTCAGAGGAGTAAAGGAGGCCCCAAATCGAAAAGACTAAAGACTGTGGAAGGGAGGGCAAGAGAGATAAATAACCTAGCTGCACAGAGGCCCTGACTTTTCCCTGTCTCTGGGCGGATGGCCTTGAGAGCGCCCTTCCTCACAGCCTTGGCCTTGCAGAAAACTGCTGTGGTAAGGGGGCTGGAGAAGGGGCAAGGACCTCACACAGAACAAGGGCCCGGATGTACCCAGGAGGAGCCCTGGCAGACCTCTCCCCCACTCTTACTCTCCCCCACTCACTGCTTCTGTGCTCGGAGAAGTGTCCCAGAACTCCCGTTCCAATCTTGAGAGGTTGGGCCGGCCCTGGAATCTCCCGTTTCCCATGCCAGTGATTCCTTAGTTTTTTAGAAGAAATAACCCTTCTATTTTGAGGCCCCCTTTTCATGTTAAAGATTATATTGTCCACTTCCCTCTTCTATGATAGCAGCTGTATTTCTTGTAAAACAAATGTGCACTCATACACAAAACCAACCTATGGTGTAGAAATCAGATAGAGGTTGCCCCCGGGGGTGAGGACTGGCTAGGAGGGGGCACGAGGGAATATAGGGGTATGGAAAATGTTCAAAATCTTGACTTAGGTGACATTTGCACAGGTCTATATACTTGTCAAAATTCATCAAGCTGTAGACTTTTAAGATTTGTGCTCTTACTGTAGGTAGATTATACCTCAATAAAGTAATGCTAGCATGTAAAGGACACACATACTTGAGGTTCCTGGCTGGCTTAGTCAGTAGATCATGGGACTCTCAATCTCAGGGTGGTAAGTTCAAGCCCCACGTTGGGCGTGGAGCCTACTTAAAAAAAATTTTTTTTAAATTAAAAGTCCGGAATCTAGAGAAAGATATAGAACAGACATGCTCAGTTTAATGAATTATAAAGCAAGCACCCATGTGAACACCACCCAGAATGCCTGGTACCCCCTTGTAGTCCACAGTACTGCCTGGAACCGAGTGGCTCCCCTTGGGTCCTAGCACCCACAGACTGGGCATCTTGGCTGCAGACACCATACACTTCCTGCCCCCCAGATGTATGGGGACACAGAGACAGAGATGGGGTGGAACACATGGACTTTGGAACTGAGAATTTCCCATCAGTGCAACCCCAAGCTTGACTACAGCTCCTGTTCTGGTGAGCTGAAGGAACAGAAAACACACCCATTTCCCCTTTCTGGGAGGGGGGTTTCCGTACTGGCCTCCCCAGGCCAAGTCTTGGCTGGGGGGTGGGGGATGTCCCCAGTGAAAGTCAAGGAGAAATGTGCCTTCCCTGCATCCATGCTAAAAATAGTCCCAGGCGGTGCTGCTGCCACCGAGCAGCAGGAAGGACAGAATCATGTTTTGCTTTAAACCTAGAAGCAGCTCAGCAGTTGGGGGCGAGGGAGGGGTGGGAGAGGGAGGCTGGGGAACTGAGAACCCTGGCAGTACTCTCCCCACCCCCACCTCCCAGCTGCAGCTGGTCCCCTCAGGGGTGCCTGGGAGGGGGGTGTGAGTGTGAGAGTGTGCGTGTGCGTGTGTGTGGTGGTGGTGACAGGCCCTCCCAGCAGAGCAGGAAGCTGGGGAAGGTTGGAGATGGGTGGGGAGGGGTCTCTGTCCTGCTAACTGGAGTGTGAAGGCTGGAAGGGCAGGAGTCACGTACTCCACGGGGTCCCGACCTCCTCTGAGGAGAGCTCTGTCCCAGCAGCCCACACCGGGCTCCCTCTTTGGGGGGGCCCCCTGTCCTCCTCCCAGGGTGGCGCCTGCCCCTTGGGGGCTCCTAGCACACACAAGGCTGACGACTGTCACTTCCCAGTCCCCGGCTCTGTCTGGCTTCTGCTCTGCCCAAAGAGATGGGGAGGTCCTCAAGGGTGGGTGTGGTCCAGTGGCCAGGAATTTCCCTGGAAACGGGAAGTACAAGACAAGTCAGTGTGGGATCCCAGCTCAAGGAGTAAGCGGCTGAGCACAAGCAAAGGGCACCCCTGGCTGCCCTCTCCTGCTCTGCCTCTTCCCACAGCTCCCCTGGCTGTCCAGGCATCTGAGGCTTCACATGGCCACAGGACCATTCAACAGGTGACCTCGGTTTCCCAAGGTAACAATAAAAGCTATCATGAATTGAATGAAATGAATGTGTGTCATGTTCCAGGCATTGTACTGTCTTACAAGGATTATCTTATTTAATCCTCTCAGCAAGCTTGTGTTATTGGAATAATTACTCTGCCTATTTACAGATGATGACACTGAGGCTTATGGTGATGAAGTGCTCGTCCTAGGGTCCCACTGGTAGTACATGGCAGGGACAGGGCTCAAAGTCATGATTTAGAACAGAGAATGTCCATGATAAATGCCCAGGGAACAATGAGACAAAATTTTGGAAATAGGACCTTCCCAAATAATTTAGGACACATGGCTGCTGTAGTTGATACTTTGGTTAAAAACAAAAATACAGGGCGCCTGGGTGGCTCAGTGGGTTAAAGCCCCTGCCTTCGGCTCAGGTCATGATCTCAGGGTCCTGGGATCGAGGCCCACATCGGGCTCTCTGCTCAGCAGGGAGCCTGCTTCCTCCTCTCTCTCTCTGCCTGCCTCTCAGCCTACTTGTGATCTGACCTCTCTGTGTCAAATAAATAAATAAAATCTTTAAAAAAAAACAAAACCAAAAAACAAAAATACAAACAAAAAACAAAACAAACAAACAAACAAAAAACCAGTGGCTTTAGAGCCAAAATTTTTACTACCAGTTATGATTTTGGCCAAGAAACTCAACCATTCTGAGCCTTAGTCTCCATCTCTACAAAATGGGTATAATAATCCTTGCATAGAATTTGAACTCAGCATTTTTTCTGAACCTGGAAAACTCTAAGCTCCTTACTGCCTCAGGGCCTTTGCATGTGCTGTGTCCTGTGCCTGGAATCTTCAGCCCCAGATGTTCACATACCAGTTTGTTCTTGTCATCTCAGTCTCAGCTCAAAAGTAACTTCTTTAGCACAGCCTTCCCTGACTACCCAGACTACCCCATTACTTCCAACAGCAGCACTCTGTTTTTACAATTTGAAATTATCTTGCTAATTTATTTATTTGTTTATCAGTTTATGGTCTATCCTCCCTCTTCCAACTGCCAAGGATGTAAGTTTTCTTAAGAGCTGGGATTTCTGGGCGCCTAGGTGGCTCAGTGGGTTAAAGCCCCTGCCTTCGGCTCAGGTCATGATCTCAGGGTCCTGGGATTGAGGCCCACATCGGGCTCTCTGCTCAGCAGGGAGCCTGCTTCCTCCTCTCCCTGTCTCTGCCTGCCTCCCTGCCTACTTGTAATCTCTCTCTGTGTCAAATAAATAAATAAAATCTTTAAAAATAAAAAATAAAAAAAAAAGCTGGGATTTCTGTAGGGTTTAAAGACCCATTCTCAGTGCTCAAAGCAGCACCTGGCAAACATCAGAGCTTCCTAAATATTTATGAATGAATGAATGATTGTGCTTTAAAAGCAGCATTCTTTTCCAGTGTCTGACTCTCTTACGGGCTTCACTAAGCCAAAGGGCAGTAAATGTGGGTTTTGTTTTTTGTTTTGTTTTATTTTATTTATTTGACAGAGACAGACACAGTGAGAGAGGGAACACAAGGAGGGGGAGTGGGAGAGGGAGAGGCTGGCTCCCCACTGAGCAGGGAGCCCGATGCAGAGCTTGATGCCAGGACCCTGGGATCATGACCTGAGGCGAAGGCAGACGCTTAACGACTGAGCCACCCAGGCGCCCCAGTAAATGTGGGTTAACGAGGGCTCGAGAGAGGGCTTTGGGCCTGGCCCAGGCCCAGCCCTGGAGCTTCCAGGCTGCAGGGAACCATGAGGCTGCTTGGTCTTCCTGCTGCTCCAGGATAAAGGTCAACTCTTTTACTGGAACATGAGGTTCTGCACCATCTGGGCCTGCCTGTTTCTGGCCTCATCTCCCTGGGTTCCCCAACCTGTGCTCCATGTCCAGGCCAGACCAAACAACTCAAAGTGCCCACTGGAGAACACAGGCTGCTTCACGCTGGTGTGCCTTTATAGGCACTTACTTCTACGTGGAACACCCTGCACCCTGGCTCTGCCTGGCAAGCTCCTCTCAGACTTGAAGACTAGCCTCCTCAGAGGAGTGCTCCCTGACCCCTCTGGCCACACCCAGTCCCCAACTTCCCAGGGCACTGTAATGATCTATTTTTGCGCAGCTTCCCAAATAGCCAAGAGATCTCTTGAGGGCAGTGACCAGGTTTGGTGCCCCCACCAGGATGAAGCACAGTGCCCGGTGCATACAGTAGGTGATTAATAGATGCTCCAGCACAGCTTTTAGACTTTGGATCCTGAGGAATTAACACAATTCCTGGAGTGCACAGTAGGTGCTCATTAAGTACCCACTGAATGCATGAACCCTGGCAGTCTCACACTGGCAGAAGCTGGAGGCAAGGGGTGAGGCACGCAGGTGGGGGTAGGAATGGAAGAAGCTTCCTCGGAAACAAGTCGGTGTCAGAGGGGACCCTAGGACACTTCCCAGGAGAACGAACACGTAAACAACAAAAATGAAAAGCAAACACAGATGGATGGAGGCATATAAACAGGGCTCTCAGCAAAGACAGAAAGAAGGATGAAAGAGGAAGAACGGGGCTCAGAGGGGACAAAATGTGCCCATGAGAGCCGCAGAAGACAGGAAGCCAGAGACTGGGACAGGCCAACTCGCTACAGGATGTCTGGTGCCCTTGCTTCAGCCTCCGGGGGTAGATAACGGTGGTGTGGGCAATGTGGTGCTCTGGTCCCTTCCTATGGTGGTAGGCTGGGTGAAAGGACACATGTCACGAGATTTGGGGGACATCTTGAGAAACTCTTCCTCTCTTAGCTCAGAAGAGGCCCTGTGTTATGAAACACAACACCCAAGATATCACAGTCACAGACCTAGCTTCTTGCCCTTGGGTGAGCAACTGAGCTGCTCTTGCCTCAGTTTGCTCATCAGGAAGGAGAAAACTATTCTCCTTACTTTATTATTTTTTTTAAGATTTTATTTATTTATTTGACAAAGAGATAGAAAGCACAAGTAGGCTGAGCGGCAGGCAGAGGGAGAAGCAGGCTCCCCGCTGAGAAGGGAGCCCGATTTGGGGCTCCATCCCAGGACCCTGGGATCATGACCTGAGCCAAAGGCAGACGCTTAACCCACTGAGCCACCCAGGCGCCCCCTATACTCCTTACTTTAAAGGAACATTAAGATCACACTGAGTTAGAACATGTCAGTGAAATGTACATGGCCCAATACAAATGCCAGGGATTGACATCACGGTGGGATTTCTCCCAAAGTCCAGCTGTGCATGGGTCCTAAGAGAGGACCCTAAGCTCACATGCCCCCATGTCACTGAGTGCCACAGATAGACCCAAGTTCCGAGACTCAGTTTCTGGTTTTTGGATTTGATGCCAGATCAATACAACAAGGCAAAGTTTATTCCCTGGGGAGGGGGTGAGTGGCACCGACATGCATGCCAGCTGGCAGAGAGACAACTGAGGATGCCCTCAGCCAGCAAACCTGACCATCCAGCTCCACCACTGAGTGTCCTCCAGGGCCTCTACACTTCAGCCCGTCCAATGGGCCGAAAACAGTTTCCTGACTGTTTCTGATTATACCGCAAGGCATGCATGGACTCCAAGGAGGCAGAGTTCCTGGAATCATTCGAGGATGAAGGGAATAAGACTCTGAGAAATGGAGGCCTAAGAAATGGAGGATTTACAATTTAGACACGCGATCTAAGCAATCTGGCAGAACATTCAGAAATGCTGGCATTGATGGTAGAGTTAAATGTGAGTCCCAGCTCTGTCACTTCTCTGAGCCTCACTTTCCTTAAGTGTCAAAGGAGGCTAACAATAGCGTCCACCTCCCGGAGTTGTTGCAAAGAGTAAGTGAGTTTGTGTGTATAAAGCCCTGAGCCCAAAGCTTGGTCCCCGGCAGCAATCGATATTCGCTATTATTGTGAATAATAATATCACAAGCTCCCGGGGAAGGAAGGCCAGATCAATCTCTGAACGTCGAAGCCACTTTGAGGAAGTTAAACTGGTCATGAGTCAGAAAATCATTAAGTCACCAAGTGTCAAATTCCGGTTTGCAGCTTCTATTAGGAATGTATGATTCCTGGGGGGGGGGGGATTCTGATCCCCACCCACCCCACCTCTGCTATGTTCTCTGTGACTGATGGGGGAGGATCATGGATTAAGAGGTCTGCCAAGATTGGGGGAGGCAACATAAATAGAGCCTGCAGCTCACTTGTCCAGCCAGGCTCAAGAATATTTCTGAAGTGCTTGGGGAGACAAGGAGGGCAAGGAGTGGAGGATCAACCTCACGGCCCCAGAGAACCATCAGACCCAAACTGGAGGGTCCGTGACCTTGGAGGCTGTTGCAGGGCTGGGTGACAGGAGAGAGAAAGAGGACTGGGGATTTTACCCTTTTGGAGTCCGACTTCTGTCCTCCAGGGTGTTCTCTGCACCCCACTCCTCCCTCCCACAAGAGTTTAGAACCCAAGGACTGACTCATGGTGGGGTGCAGGGCCCAGGTGGGAGGTGGGCAGATGAGAGCAAGGGTGACTGCCTGACAGCAGGATGCCACAGCTGAAGAAGGAAGTATAAATATAAAGCAGCCAGTGTAGGACTGGACAGAGGCCATATGAAACACACGGTACATTCCGGCCCCAGCGTAACAAACTGTACCAGCCTTTTGGAGAGCTGGGAGCACAGTGGAGGGGAGGGAAGAGAGCAGAGGTTCCTTCGAGGTTGGCCCTGCCTCCTCCTCCCCCACTTCTCCCACAGCTCGCGCAACACAGAGAAAGTCCCGATGTTCCTTTTGCAACCACAGGAAACCTACTATCCCTGCTCACACTCTGTACCCAGTGTTCCTCTCAGCAGCTCCAGACTGGGAGGGAGCCGTGAGTGGGGGAGGGAGAGAGGGCTAGCAGGGGGGTGGAGAATGTAGGCAGCCACAGCAGCCCAGGTAACACGAGGGAGGTGGCAAGCATCACTTGGGACACTAACTCACAAAGTCCCAGCCCGTAAGCGCTGCAAGGAAGGTCCAGACAGCAGTGAGGTGTAGGGAAGGAAGTGCCTTGCTCAAGATCACACAGCCAGTTAGTTGTTCACCGGGGTGGGACCAGAGTGCATCCAGAGCTGGGCAGTGCTGGGCAGCTCTCTTGGGTGTACTGTGCAGGCGTGGCAGGCCAGGGAACAGGCAGTGCCCGGGAACAGAGGGTGGGGAGCCCAGATCCCGGGCTGCCTCTATGCTCTGGTTAGCTCTGGGCAGGTCTGGCTTGGGCACCAGCCCCTCCACTCCTTCCAAACCTACCCTCCTCCCCCATAGAAATATTAGAGATAATGCATGGAAAGTGGCTAGCACGGAGGCTGGCTTGTGGTGATGTCAACCAGAATGAGTCACCTCCACGCCTCATCTCTCCTCCTCCACATACACAGCTCAAGGCCTAGAACCTCCTGGGATCTTTCTCCCATATCACCACCTCCTTCCTGAGTCCCTATAGCTCTTAACGTTTGGTACTCACCACCTGCTGTCTTGGGTTATTATTTAACCTCACGAGCTGTGTGTTTGTCTCTTCCACTGGTCTGCAATCTGCCCAAGGGCAGGAAATCATTTCAATACACCCAACATTTACTGAACACCAACTCCAGTGCCAAGCTTGGCCTGTGGGGGATGAGCTCGAGTGATGCGGGGAGGCCTCAAAGAGGCAGACTTTGTTTCTGCCTCAAGGACTTTTAATCTGGTTAGAAGAACAGGATTAGTAAACAGATCACTAGACTATGAGACAGGCCACACGCTGTGCCTTGAGAAAGGTACAGACGGAATGTGCTGGGCATTCGGAGGGGAGAGGAATCAGATTTGGTTGGCGCTGTTTCAAGCAGGCTTTGAGCTTGAGAATGGATAGATTCCAGGATGGGCACTCGGGGAGAAGAAATGGCACAGCACTCTGTGGAGGTGGGATGGTGGGAGATGGAAGGGCTCTCGGAACTGTGTCTTTAACTTTCTAATGCCGTCCTTAGCAGGACCCAACAAAGCCTTCCATATGGTAGGTGCTCGGGAGACAAGTCCTTTGTCCCCTCCTCGGTTTGGAGCCGGTGGAGCCTTCAGGAACGGCACTCAATGACGTCCTTCTGTAGACGGATGGGTAAAGAGAAAACGTGGCTCTGAGTAAATCCGGGCTTGGGGCTGGAACAAAGGGAGGGGTCAGATTCCAGTTTGGGGTCGTCTCCTCCACCCCGCCGTCCACTCCCGGGCTCTTCCTTACCCTGGCGTTGCGCCAGGGGTTTCCCAGGCTATCTCAGAGGGCCGGGCTTGGTTCGCCAGCCGCCGGGAATCCCTGGCGACTCCAGGCTGGTGCGAAGAGCGGTCCGGGAAGGGGGTCCGAGGCACGAGGAGGCTCCTCCGGGGGATCGCGCGCCTGGGCCCCCTCCGGCGGGCTTCCGTTGTCACATGACCGCATCCCAGCTCTTCCAAGTGTGGGGCTGGCGCGTTCGCGGCTACCTCCAGACCCGACCAGCGCTAGTGGGGCCCGGGCGGCAGCCTGGGCGGCCCCCTCCCCCTCGGGGAGCTACCGACACCTGCCCACCCCCCAACTGTGCTACTTGGGCCCCACACACGCCTGGGCTGCCACAGCAGGGTGCAGGTGGGGAACGGAGAGGTCTGAGCGCTGTAAGGCTGGAGCCCGGGCTGGGCGGCGGGCCAACCCCCCCCACCCCGCCCCCAGCCCCGTC
>LNAC01000077.1:2470145-2504785 GCA_002007465.1 Ailurus styani | reverse complement strand
GGAAAGTGAGAGCGGGGGCGGGGGGCGGGGGGGGGACGGGAGCGAAAGAACATCCTGTGCCCGCCGCCGGATGCGCGCCTGGGGAGGAGGTAGTCGTGGGGGCGGGGGGGCTAGAGGAGGGGAGGCCCGGGGCGGGGAAAGGCGCGGCCTCCGCCCCCCACGCCGCCCTCCTCCTCTGGGGGCGCCGCGCCCACTGCCTTCGCCTCGCTTCCTCCCGGTCCCCACTCCTTCGCTGGAATAACGAGTTACCGAGAAGCCCCCGGATCTGGCTCCTGGGCCGGGGTAAGCGCCAGCTGGGGAGAGGACGGTCTCGGACAGTGTGGGGTCTACGTCAGGGCGCGGGGGGCACCCCCAGTCTCTCGCCTCTCTCCTTTCTGGCTTTCTACGGGCGGGGAGGGGGCGGGGTGGAGCTCGCACGTATGGACTGCCCCGTGTTCCCCGAGAGTCACAGCCTACGTTCTCAAATTCGGTCTGACAGCGGCACTTCCTGTAGGTGTCAATAGACCCGTATTCCGGAGGAGGAGACTGAGGCTCAGATTATGGAATTTGTCCAAACCCAAGCCCGTCAGGACTCCAGTGAGTTTTTCATTATAGAATACGCTAATTTCCCCCTTGGCTTCTGCGCATACAAGCACCGGTGCCTTCCAGAGTCACCCACCACAATGGCCCAGCCCTGTGTCATGTACGGTAGGTCCCCAATAGCATATCGGGCTTTTCTAATTAGGCTGAAACACTCATTACCAGAGCCTGGTAGTTTGAGGTTTCGTAGGTGGGGAATGGGCTGGTAAGTATTTGGGGGAAGGGCTTCAAAGAGGGCTCCAGAGTTGTTCAAGGCAATTAAATGGGTTAGGGTTGTTGAGGCTGATTAGCCTGAAGAAGAGCAGAGTGGGAGGGGTAGGTGGGATGATAATGTGTCTTTTGGGTGTCACTGAGGACCACCATCTGTGTACTCACTGCTTTCCCACACCCAACACTTTTGTCCGGGTGGAATCTGCTTTAATGGTAATTATTACAGTTGACATTTGGTGGACTGTGTGTACTGGGTACTGTTTCAAGTACTTAATCCTCACAAACAACCCCATGAAGCAGACATTATGATTCCCATTTTACAGGTGGGGAAAGTCAGGTACAAAGAGAGCACAAAGCTAAGTGACTGAACTGGTTTTGAACTCTGGCAGTCTGGCTAGAGCCCACACTCTTCCTTCACTAAACTAAATTGCACCTGCTGTGATGGGAACAACAGCTATGAAAGTAGAAAGCCAGGAGAGAGGACAGAGAGGCGTGTCCTCGGGCAGGTCAGGTCTTTTTGCCTTGGTGAAGACAGGTAAGAAACTTGGAGGCTGACTGTGTGTGTATATGGAATCTCAGACTTCTCTCTAGTCAGTGACTTCAGATCTTTGGATTTGACAGAAGAAACAAGGAAACAAAAGCCGTGTTCATGCAAAGTTGCAGCTTTCATTTACGCACCCTAAGAACATTCAAAACACAACTAACCTCTATTAGCACCATCATTTCATAAAAGCACGTGCATTTTAATTCTCAAAATAAGAAAGACCTCATCTAAATCCAAAGCAGTCATTCCCGAGAAGGGACAGTCATTGACTTTGCACCAACAAATGGACTTCCCTCTGTGTTTTTTTCACTGTGCTGCGGACTCATGAAATGTCACTTGGGATGGCCTCTGCCTCTCCATCCCTCTGCATCATTGCAGAACAGAACCCAAAGAAGTGGGCTTTAGGTATGGCAGGAAAGAGGTTAAAGCCAAGAAGGAACTCTCCTTCAGAAACTTTTAAAGAACAGGTAAGCACTACATTTGCTTAGGAAATGAGGGTTGCAGGATCAAGTCCATGGACTGGAGAGGCCAGTAGCTCTGGGTGCTACCCAAGGGGAGGGCAGGTTCCCATCAGGCAACCATTTCCTGCCTGGAGTACATGGGGCATGACAGGTGGTTCTCCAGCAGCTGGAGGCTTCCATGGGCCTCTGTTAACCCCTCCTTGCAGTAGTCACCCACCTTGGGGCTGGGTAGAGTGTTATGAATGACCTTGAGGGCCGAGGACAGTAGAGAGGAAAGGAAGAGAACAACCATCTGGGAGTGTTGTCCACAGCCTGGGGTGTGGTGGGTGAAGGCTCTGAGCAGTCAGGCCTCACTGGTTGAAGCAGCTTGAGGATGCTGTTTCCCTATTTCCCCACCTCCTTCAAGCCGAGGTAGCCTGGGACCTAGAACCTTCCAACAGGAGCTCAGAGCCAGGCAGGTGAAGCCCTATTCTGGCACAACCATGCTCCGCGCTGGCTCTGGGCCTGAGCCTAGCTCGTGCCTTGTCACCTCCCTGTTTTGTACAAGGAGGCGAGGCCACGGGGTATGGGGACAAGCAGGGAAGGGGAGAAAGAGAAGAGTCTGCTCTCACCTGCCCCATCCTATTGGGAGAGACCAAGTCCTCCAAAGCTGGATTCTCATGTTGCTGGGATAGTGGAACTGTCTGACTCCCCAGGAGGCCTCAAGCCTCATCTCATCCTGTAGGGGTGGGTGGGACAGGGTGCTGGACACTGGGGTGCGGGGGCCCTAGACTGTGGTACTCCCAGATTTAGGTTCCCATCATGTAAAGGCATACAGCTACCCAAATTGTAATCCTGGAGTTACAGAATGGTAAATGTGGATCCCCCAGGTTGCAAACAGTCACATACTGTGACCCAGGCAGGGACAGTCCCTTCCTCCTCCAGGGTCACATTGGTTAAATGGGCCTGGAGCCCCTGTACCCAGATTCTCTGTCGCAGTTCTGCCTTCAAGTCCTCAAAGAATGACAGAAGTCATGATTTGAGTACTACTAAGTGCAAGACTCTGCCAGATGTTGGAGATGAAGAGAGGGCTGCCCTCAAGAGCTTCTGGCCAGACAGGTAGGTACTACCCATGATAGAGGAACTACAGTTGCTGGAAGATGATGGGTTTGCCTGAGGGCTGCAAAATTTTATGAAGTGCTCCCCTTGATGGAAGGGGGCCCTGCCCGTAAAAACACCCCGAGGCTCAGCAGTGGATCTATGGTGAAGAAATCAAAGATGGGAGGCTAGGAAGTGAGAGAATGGTGTTGCCAATGGGCACATCCCAAACACCCTTCCCAGAAACTTCCAAAGGAACCAGCTCAGAAATTGGGCCTCTGCTGCCCTCTACTGGAGGAAAGCAGCTGCTTGCCAGGGCCCAACCAACCTGGCTCCCCTAAAGAAAAGGGGATGTGACGGACCTTCCTGCCCCCCCCCTGGACTTTTTAGTCCCCTAGAGTCTTGAGTTGCATTTCCTACAGTCTCTGCAGCTGAACCTTCTCCCCTTCCAAGCACTCCTGGCTGCCTGGTTTCCTGATCACTGCCCTCCATCCCGTTTCCCCAGTTTCCTTTGTTGCCCAGGTTCTGATTCTGGTGTCCTGGTTCCTGGCCCCACCAGAGTTCTGGTTCCAGAATGCCCTTGCCAGGTGCCTTGGGCCTAGCTCCCACCCTGGGGCAAGGCCACACTGAAGACATGGGTATGACCATCCCCCAGTACCTGGGGCAAATGGACATCCGAAAAGGTGTAGTGGGCTTGGCCACAGGTGCTGGGTTCATCTACCTGCTCTATAAGGCCATCAGGGCCGGCATCAAATGCCAGCCACCCCTCTGCAGTGCCTCACCCATCTGCATCGCCCGTGAGTGTACGGGCCCTGGGGAGAGGGCTCTGCCTCCAGAGGCACCTGTTCCCGAGGCTTCCAGTGTGGGAGGGCCCAAAGGTGACTCCTCCAAGTTCCTCTGTCCTTCCTTCCTCTTCATCTGCCCGCAACCCACCGTAGAGATGCTAGCTCCGAGTCCCCAGGGAGTAGATGGCCCTCTCAGGGGATCCTCGGGACTCATCTGGCGGGTCTCCCGATCCTGCCTTCCCTCTAGCTCCCAGGATGCCCCTGCTGGGACGCCTGGCATTAGCAGTCCTCCGTAAGGGAAGGTTGGGCCACCTGCATGCCCAGAGCCTCCACTAGTCCACACGACAACTTTGCACAAAATAGAAAAAGGCACCCTTCTGCAAGACTTGTTCATTGCCATCTGTTGGGCTGTCACTGCCGTGCAGTGATTATGATGAAAGGGTGTGCGTGACTGCCGTAGGCCAGCAAATTGTTACAGTAGCTGTAACAAAACGAGGGCACTTACCATCTGAATGACACAGCATTAGACATAGCGCCCCTCCAGCAACACACATGGCTCAGCTGTGCACCGGGGTCCTGCGTAGAGCAAGAAGGCGTCTTCAGTAAAGGCAAGGCAGCCTCGTCCCCAGGTCCCTCTCCCCCGCTTCCCAACCCCGTTCTTTGATCACTTCTGAGTCCGCAGCCTGAACTGGGCTGGGGTGGCTGTCTAGGCCTGGCAGTCGAGCGCGAGCGGCACGGGCGGGACTCGGGTGAGCTCCGGAGGCTCCTCAACTCCTTGGAGTGCAAACAGGATGAGTACGCCAAGAGCATGATCCTGCACAGTATCACGCGCTGTGTGTACTTGCTGGAGGCCGAGGTGAGGGCAAGGAAGCAGGAGGGCCCTCCCAGCCAGCCGGGCCCCTGGGGGCTACGCCTGATCCCTACCCCCTTGCCTGGCCAGACTCTGTCCTGGGACCTGTCTCTCTGGCTGATGGCGGGAGGGCTGGTGACGTGGGGGGCAGTGGGCCGAGGACACCCGCTTCTCCTGCCTCTTCTGTCTCTCCTGGCCCACTCCAGGCCTCCTCTTGTACCGCCGATGACATCAGCTTGGTGGGCTCCATGCTGGATGACAAGGACAACAGTGTCAAAATCCAAGCTCTGAACGCACTTAAAGCTTTCTCTGGCATCAGAAAATTCAGGCTTAAAATGCAGGTGAGCCCAGAGGCAAGTGGTGGAGTAGAAAGCACACAGGATGTCCATAGTCCACAGGTTCTTTAATGGGCGTAGGGTAAATGGTCATGTTCCAGAAGTTGTCTGGGTCTGAGTCTGTAATCTAGAAATAGGCTTTTCCTCTGTATTAAGTGAGGCCTTCTTCTGGGGTCATAAATCTTTGACTCTCAGGCTGAAACTGAACTGGGGTGCTATGAGTGTCCCTGAGCCCCAAACAGCAGAAAGCACTGAAGGTCTTTCTGATACCAGCTAATTCTATGACGCCAGTGGGGGTGTCTGACAATTCAACTCAACTCAGACACTGTCTGCCTGGGGTTAGTGCAGACCCCACAGACAAAGGACAACGGACAGTCCTGCAAGACTGCCCCCCCCCCCACTTCCCATGCCAGTCACAAGTGCCTGAACCTTTGGCTATAAATTTAGACTTCCTCCTCTGGTTTGATAATTCGCTAGAATGACTCACAGAACTCAGGAAAACCCTACTTACATTTACAGTTTATTAGGAAAGATACAACTGAGGAGCAAATGGAAGAGTCATGTAGGGCGAAGTATGGGGGGAAAGGGTGCAAAGCTTCTGGGCCTTCTCTAGGCAAGGCACCCTGTTAGCGCCTTGATGTGTTCACCAACCCAGAAGTTCACTGAGCCCTGTCCTTTAGGCATATTTACGGAGGTTTCATTATGTAGGTGTGATTGATGAATCATTAGCCATTGATGAGTGAACTCAATCTCGAACCTCTCCCTTCCTTCTTCAACCCCCACAATCATGGCTTGGCCTTTCTGGCCACTAGCGCCCCCATCTGGAAGCTGTCTGCCATCCACCAAGAGTCACCTAATCAGCTTAAGGTCTGGGATAACTGAGAATAACAAAAGACCCTTCTATCAGGCAATTGCAAGGATTTTTTTAAAAAAGGTTTTATTTATTTTAGAGAGAGCGAGCAAGCACACAGGGAGGGGCAGTGGGAAGGAGAGACAGAGACTCTCAAGCCGACTCAGCGCTGAGCACAGAGCCTGACCCAGGGCTTGATCTCAGGACCCTGAGATCGTGACCTGAGCCAAAACCAAATCAGATACCCAAGTGTGCCACCCAGGCGCCCCACAAACGCAAGGATTTTAGGAGCTCTGTGCCTAGAACCAGGGACAAGGATCAGATATACACCCTCACCCCCATACTGTGTTGGTCTGATCCTGGTGACTAGACCACGGATGCCTTCACTACTACCACGTGGAGAAAATAGAAGCCACAAAATATTCCCAGGCTTACCTGTTTCCACACCCATCCTTCCCCGCTGATGCTATGAAAAAATAGCTTTATTCCTGTCTAGGGTCAGCATCCAACTCAGTCCTCGATCCCATCCCCTTCTTTAATGGCCTCTCTCCTTAATTAGCCTCTTTGTCTGATACAACCTTTCCCCCACACCTTCCCATTAGGATTCAACATGCTCTCATCCTTCCAATCTTAACCCGCCCTCCAAAGAAGCCCTCTTCCTTCCTTGACTTCCAAATTTCTCTCTAGCAAATGGTCTCTCCTGAATTAAAAATAAGTAAAATACTGAAAACTTACATTTTATATGTGTACAGTGGAAAGAACCATAAAATGCACGGCTGAGAACTAGAACTTGGCCAACAGGTTAGATGCTCCAGAGCCCCCCCCAATCCCAAACTCTCCCCCAAACGAGACAGTTATTTCCTGCATGTTTTGTGCATTGATTCCTTGATTTTCTGTATAGTTTGGCCATATATTCAGGTATCCTATTCTATCAAGGCAAGGCAGATAATAAATGAATAGGCAAAATGTCATTTGGGATGTTTTTAAGCTCCATATAACTGGAATTACAGAGTTTATAGTCTGTAGTTTGCCTTTCCCCCCCAGCATTGAAGGATTCATCTTTCTTGGGGTGGAGAGCTGTACTTTCTTGTTTTCCACCACTGTATAGTTCTAGTTCATGAATATCCTGTAATTGTATTTATTCACTTGCCCACGGGTGGGTCTTGAAGTTGTTTCCACATTGTGCCATGAGGCTTCTTGTACACACTCCCTCGAGGAGATAGGAGACGCTCTAGGAGTGGAATGACTGGGTGAAAAGGTATGCTCAACTTCTCAAGAAGGGTTGTATCAATTTACACGCACTACCAGCTCTGCCTGAGTCTTCCCGTTGCATATTTTCTCCCCCAAACTTGGTATTTTCACGCTTTTATTTTTTCATCAAGCTTTTTTGGGGAGGGGCACCTGGCTGGTTCAGTGAGTAGAGCATGTGACTCTTGATCTCGGTATCATGAGTTCAAGCCCCACGTTAGGCGTGAAGCCTACTTAAAAATAGAACGAAAAAATTGGTGGGGGGAAGGTCTTGGTCTCTACTTGCTGGCCACCTGTACTTTATTTCCCCAACCCGAGATCCAAGGCCAGCTGCTCCACTTAGACATCCTAGGGACCCTCTAACCCAGCATGTCCAAAATGGACCTTGCCCCCATTCCTAAGTCAGAGCTCTCTGTCCCAAGGGATTTGATCCCATCAACCCCTCACTTGGTATTCCTCAGGGCTGTCAGCATAAAGAGAATGATCCCACCTCCTTGCCCCAGTCCTAGCCATTCACACTGTATGTTTCATGCTCTCTTGCTCCCCAGCCCTTGCACCTGCTATCCCCTCTGCCTAAAACACCACCTAGACTAACTCTTACCTGTCCTTCAGGTCTTAGTGAACAGGAAGGGTTTGGGGCAGGCAGAAACTGGTACTAATGGGAATGCTGTGATCCTCACTCCAGGATTCTAACCTTCCTCTTATGTGCCTCACAAAAATACAGCTTGTGGGGTTATCTGTCTTTGATAACCTCTCAGTCCAAGCATCTTGCATCTCAGAAGCCAGGATCCCTTTGTTCATTCAACAGATGTATACTGAGCACTTACTTTTTGTTTAGACACTGGAGATGCAACAGTGAGCAGGAAAGATCCCCCTCCCGGGGGAAACTTACATTCTAGCAGGGCAAGATAGGCAATATACAAATTAGTGAAATATGTAGTATGTTTCATGTAACAAGTGTGAAGGAGAAAAATAAAAGTGGGGCCATAAGGAGGCTGGTATGGGGGTGGTGGTACAGTTTCAAGAGAGAAAATCTGGGACTTAGAGCTTGGTGAAGAGTTCTTAGAAATAACACCCAAAGAATGATCTAGAAGAGAAAAAAAATGACTACATTGGACTTCATCAAAACTAAAAATTGTGTCGTGGAGGACCCTCTTGAGAAGATGAAAAGACAAGCTTCAGACAGGGAGGAAATATTTGCAAAGCACATATCTGACAAATGATCCATCTAGGTCATACAAAGAGCGCTCAAAACTCTATATTAAAAAAATTCAGTTAGAAAATGGGCAAAAGACGTGGAGATACTGCACTGAAGAAGATCTGTGAGTTGCAAATAAGCCCATAAAAAGATGTTTAACTTCAGTAGGCACTGGGGAAATGCAAATTACCACCACAATGAGATAGCACTCCTATGGAATAGTCCGAACTCAGAATTTGTGAAAATATCAGATGCTGGTGAAGATAGAAAAGGGCTCTCTCATACGGTGCTGGTGGGAATATAAAATGGTACAGCACCCACTCTGGAAAATAGCTTGGCCATTTCTTTAAAAAACAAACCATCAGGGTGCCTGGGTGCCTCAGTCAGTTGAGCATCCGACTTTTAATCGGTTCTTTTTTTTTTTAACGGATTTTTTAAAGATTTTATTTATTTGTCAGAGAGAGAGAACACAAGCAGGCAAAGTGGCAGGCAGAGGCAGAGAGAGAAGCAGAAGCAGGCTCCCTGCTGAGCAAGGAGTGAGATTCAGGACTTGATCCCAGGACCCTGGGATCATGACCTGAGCCGAAGGCAGCCGCCTAACCGACTGAGCCACCCAGGCGTCCCTAATCTCAGTTCTGATCTTGATCTTAGGGTCATAAGTTCAGGCCCTGAGTTGGGCTCCATTCTGGGCGTGGCACCCACTTAAAAACAACAGCAACAACAACAACGAAAAACCAAAAACAAACGATATGTTCACCATACAACTCAGCAGTTGCACTCCGAGGCATTTATGCTAGAGAAATGAAAACATGTCTGCACAAAACCCTGTACCCAATTAATCATAGCTACTTCACTTGTACTAGTCAAAAACTGGAAACAACCAAAGTGTCTCTCGTTAGATGAATGGTTAAATTGTGCTACCCCACCATGGAACACTCCTCAGAAATAAAGGGGTAATGAACTATTGATACAACAACTTGGATCTCAAGGGCATTCTACTGAGTGAAAAACCAATCTCAGAAGGTCACAAAGTAGGACTTGACATGTACCATTCTCAAAAGGACAAAATTATAGAGATGGAAAACAGTGAGTAGTTACCAATGGTTAGGGCTGGTTTTGGGTTAGAGATGGGTTTGTGGGGGGGGGTGGGATGTAAATACAACAGAGTCCCATGAGGGAGATCTCTGTGGTGAGGGGAGAGCTCTGATGGAACAATCTGTTGATAGAGGTGGTTACATGAGTCTCCCTATGTGACAAAATGACAAAGACCAATACCGATTTCCTAGTGTTGATACTGTTCATAAGGTTACATCAAGGGAATATGGGTGTCTCTGGGCTATTTTTGCAAGTTCCTGAGGATTTATAATTATTCAAGAATAAAAATTTTCAAAATAAAAAGTGTGTTGCCTGTGACAGTGCTGTGGAGAAGAATGAAATAAAGATGCAGGATAAGGAAGGCTGGGTGGGGAGTGGTTGCAGTCTTAAAAAAGGGAGTGGTTGGGGAAGACCTGACTGGGAAGGTGACATTAAATCAAAGTCTTGGAGGAGGTAAGAGAGTGAGCTATGACTATCTGGAGGGAGAGCATTTTAAGTAGAGAAAACAGCCTGTGCAAAAACAAGATAAGTGTGTACTTGGCATGCTCAAAGAATAACTAAGAGACCATTGTGATGGCAATCGTGGGAGCAAAGAAGAGAATAGGAGATGAGGTCAAAGACATTGTGAAGGGAGAGGAGCAGAGCATATTGGACCTCATAAACCACTGTAAAGACTTTAGCTCTTGGGCGCCTGGGTGGCTCAGTGGGTTAAAGCCGCTGCCTTCGGCTCAGGTCATGATCTCAGGGTCCTGGGATCGAGGCCCACATCGGGCTCTCTGCTCGGCAGGGAGCCTGCTTCCTCCTCTCTCCTCTCTCTCTGCCTCTCTGCCTACTTGTAATCTCTCTCTCTGTGTCAAATGAATAAAAAAAAAAAAAAAGACTTTAGCTCTTACCTTGAATAAACTAGGGACTTGAGCAAAAGAGTGACGTGTCTAACATGTCTGCTGTTCTGAAAATAGATGCAGGGGGAGGATGGAAGCCAGGAGACAGGAAGCTATTGGAGAAGTCCAGGTGAGAACTGATGGTGGTTTGGAACAGGATGGTAGAAGCAGCTTGACAGATCTTGACAGATCATGACAAAATCTGACAGATTTTGAAGGTAGAGCTGACAGGATTTTCTGAAGGACTAGAAAAATGGTGTGAGGAGAAACAAAGTAGTTAAAGAGGATCACAGGTTTTTGACCTGAGTAACTGGAAGGGAGTTGTGACCAAAAGCAGAGGCAGGGAAGGTGGTGGGAGAAACAGGTTTGGAGGCTGGGTATGTGTTAACTCTGAGAGGCCTAGCAGGCATTCTGGGAAGGGGCACCTGGCTGGCTTAGTCGGTGGAGCGTGCAACTCCCAATCTCAGAGTTGTGTGTGAGCCCCCCATTGGGTATAGAGATTACATTAATATAAAATCTTTAAAAAAGAAGAGGGAGGGAGGAAGGATGGAAGGGAGGAAGGGAGGGAGGGAAAGAAAAAAGCATGCTGGGAAGAAGTGGAATGAGCCCCAGAGTATATGAGTCTGGAGTTTTCCTGGAGAAATCTGGGCTAGAGACAGAAATTTGAAAGGCAACAACAGCAACAGTATTTAATATGAGTCTGGATAACATCACTAAGAGAGTGAAGAAGATAGAGAAGGAAAGGTTGGGCAGAAGAACCAGGAAAGGGTGCCTGGGTGGCTCAGTGGGTTAAAGCCTCTGCCTTCGGCTCAGGTCATGATCCCAGGGTCCTGGGATCGAAGCCCATATCGGGCTCTCTTCTCGGTGGGGAGCCTGCTTCCTCCTCTCTCCTCTCTCTGCCTGCCTCTCTGCCTACTTGTAATCTCTCTCTCTCTATGTCAAATAAATAATTAAAATCTTAAAAAAAAAAAAAAGAAAGAAGAAGAAGAACCAGGAAAGAAGTTTGTGGAAGAGAAGCCAGGTGCAAAAAGGATGCAGGTCATTGGGGGACGGTTTGTGCTTTGGTGAATGCTGTGAAAGATGTAAGCCTGATGATTCACAGACCTGTACCCCTGGGGCAAAGAATAAAAAAATAAAATAAAATAAAAATAAAAATAAGAACTACATTTCCTAAAAAAATAAAAAGAAAAGGAAAACTTAAAAAAAAAAGAAAAAAGAAAGGATGCAGATGTGGCCAACTAGGTCAAGTCCTGTAGAGAGTGTAAGTTAAAGGGAGTTGTCTCCTGGGTTTGGACTTGGGCAACATAGGTAGGTGCAGGGAAGAGTGAATGCAGAGCCTGGGGTAGTGTTGGGGATCACCACATAAAAGCAGATCCTTCTCCCCCCACCCTCTTCCTTCCCAGGAACACACCATCAGGGTGCTGGAACTGATCTCCACTGTCTGGGATTCGGAGCTCCATGTTGCAGGCCTCAGACTCCTCAATAGCCTCCCACTGCCTGACTATGTACATCCACAGCTGCGACGGGTGATGCCTGCCTTGATGGAGATCCTACAGTGTGAATATATCCTGGCACAGGTGCCTAAGGACCATGGCCCTAGCCCTGCCCCTCCTGACCAGCCCTGCCTGGCCTAGCACCTAGAGGGAGGAGCAGAGATTTGTGCCTTCCCTGCTCTGGCCCACATTGACCTGTCTTCTCATGCTTTACTCTTTCTTTTATTCAGGTGCAAGCCATACGATTGTTGAGCTACCTGGCACAGAAGAATGACCTTCTGTATGATATCCTCAACTGCCAGGTGAGAAAGGAACTGAAGAAGAGTTAATAGATACCAACTCAGATACTGGGGAAGGGAGAATCATGGATTCCCCAGGCAGTCTTAGTCCTAAGAAGATTGTCTTGTTTTTCTTCCTGCCTTTGCATTAGATATATTGAAAACTATCCTTCTCTCTTCCATTCTCCCCATAGAATGAGAGTTCATTTTGTTGAGAGGGGGATTCTCCTTTAAGGGGCTTTCTGAACTCTGAGAGCTAGGAATCCAGGTGACAAAACAAAAGTAAATGTAGGTATCTTCATATTAGAGAAAAATTTCTTATAACAAAAACCATTATTAGGAATAGACAGGATCACTGCATAATAATGGTTCAGAAGGATAAAGGAACTCTAAACTTATATGAACCTCATAACATAACCTCAAAATTTATATGGCAAACTTGATAGAATAAGAAGGAAATTTTTTTCTTTTTTTTCCACTTTAGTGAGGTATAAAGAAGAGATAAAATATTTAAAATGTACATAGTGGTGATTCCATACACACACACATGCATTGTGAAAGGATTCTCACCATCTAGTTGATTAACACATCTATCACTTCACATATTTATCTTTTTGTGTGAGAATATTTAAGTTCTACTCTCAGCAAATTTCAATTATCTAATACAGTGTTATTAACTATAATCACTATGTTTGACGTTAGATCTTCAGACTTTATTCATCTTTTTTTTAAAGAGAGGGAGAGCACAAGCAGCAGGGGAAGGGGTGGAGGGAGAGAGAGAGAATGTCAAGCAGGCTCCATAGCCAGCATGACTCCCAACACAGGACTCAATCTCAGGACGATGAGATCATGACCTGAACCAAAATCAAGAGTCAGATGCTCAGTTGACTGAGCCACCCAGGTGCCCCCAGACCTTATTCAATTTATAGCTAAAAGTTTATACCCTTGTTCCAATGTCTCCCTCTTTCTTCTACACCACCAGCTGCTAGTAACCAGTTTCTTACTCTGTTTCTGAGTGTGAATTTTTATTTAGTGATTGATTGATTCCACCAATAAGTGATACCATGCAGTATTTGCATTTCTCTGTCTGGCTTATCTCACTCAGCATAATGTCCTCAAAGTTCACCCATTTTGTCACAAATGGCAGGATTTCCTTCTTTCTCATGGCTGAGTAATTATAAGGAAAAATTGGCACATCTACCATCACAATGGAAGATTTGGGAGATTTATTTTTTCAGCAATTAATAGATAAAAGCCTAAAACCAGTAAGGGTATATTTGCCATGAATAATACAAATAAGCTTGAGCCATTAGACACACCTAGAACATTTTACAACTAGTAAGCATATATTCCTCTCAAGCACACAAAATATTTATAAAAATCAACCACATGCTAAGCTTTCATGTTGGACTCAACAGATTTCCCAGAGTCAATATTATGATCCTATCTCTCATGTTTTATGACCACAGGGCCATTATGTTAGAGAATGATAATGAAAGGAAAATTAAAAAATTCCTATATAGTTGAATCTGAACCTTAGGTGTACTGGGGAGTTGAGGCAACAGGAAGATGGAAGAGGAAGAACTTCAGAACTTGTCTTGGATTTCTTTGTAATCCTCTCTCTACTCCCATCACAGGTGCACTCCAACTTCCTGAACCTGTTTCAGTCCACAAAGCCAGGGAGTCTGCTGTTCGAGGTACTGGTGTTTGCTGAGCGGCTAAGTGAGGGCCGGAATTCACCCCACTACCGTGCCGTGAAGTGGCATTACAACGAAAAATCTCTGCATGAAGCTCTCTTTGGGGATGAGTCACGACTGGCCGACCGGCTGCTTGCCCTGGTCATCTACCCTGAGGAGGAAGTTCAGATCCAGGCCTGCAAGGTCATAGTCAGCCTGCAGTGCTCCCAGGATGTGGGAGTCTGGCCCTCCTCCTGCCGGCCCAGTCATTCCTACTTTAATAGCGGGGAATAAAATTAAGGAGAGCCAATAAATGACTATGGGAGGAAAGCTTGGAGCAGTTTCTGTCTAGGGCTTTCCAAGGGCTGGGTGTAGATTTCATCCCAGAGCAGGGCAGAGAATGGGCACATCTCCCAAAACACATCCCCACTTTCCTGTTCAGGGGACAGATTCCCTTCTCCTCTTGCTGCTTTTCAAATTTGAATGTGGAGCCAATGCTTTGAGGAAGTTCCAGAGAAAAGGCATGTTTGGGGACGGAGGTCAAAGATAATCAACAGGAGACAGTATGGCATTGGATTCCTCAGGATGGGCTAGGCCGGACCACAGCAGCCAACAACCTCCAAATCTTAGTGGCTTAAAAAATGACAAGGTTATTTCTTTATCACAACTCCTAGCAGGTCAGCTGGGGTGTGGGGGGCAGGTATCTTTTCCAAATCATCTTCTCTCAGTGACCAAAGCTGAGAGGTGCTCTTTGTGGATTTACAACTCCTAGAGAAGGAAAAGGGAATGTGACAGTGATTCCTGGCTCTTAAAAGTTATACCAGAAATGACGCTCCCCACTTCTGCTCACATTTCACTAGCCAAGGGGGTTAGAGAAGATCAGTCTTACCATGTGTCCAAGGAAGAACTGAAAGTATTTGGTGACAGCATGAATGACAGCGACTGCAGGCATACTGGAAGAGTGAGAGCTCTAGAATCAGACTCTCAGGTTCAAATCCCGGCTCTGTCGCTTACTAGCTGTGTGACCTTGGGCAAGCCATTTACCCAATTTGAGCCTCAGTCCTCCCCTCACCTGTAAAAGGAATATAATAATAGTACTTATCTCATGAGGCTGTTGGGAGGATTATATGGGGATTATAGGAATTAATGAATGTAAGGCACAGTGTTCTGCATGCAGAATTGTTCACCAAAGATCAAAGATTGAGAGAGTGAAAGATCAGCACTGGAAAGGTCCTTAGGGCACCAAGTCTGAGGTTTCTCCAGTCTCTTTGGGTTACAGGTACTGGGGAGTCTCAGAACCCTCTATGAAGCACCCTGAAATGCCACCGGAACTTAGCTTTAGAAACCAGAGTGATTGTGTGAGTCGTATAAAACCATAACCATGAAGTCTCCAGAAACGAGAAGACTCTCAAACCAAATATGGTCACTGACTTTCCGATTTTTCCCTATTTCACCTATTTTCATTGCATTTCCCACTTGTTCATTCATTGTGTTATCTGTGAGCCCTTGCTGGAAAACAAACAGTGGTGGTTGCTGATGGCTTAAGACATCATTATGGAGAAAACCCTAAAATTGGAGCTGTTCCATCTGCTACTACCTGATTCAGGAGGAAGAACATGTTGGCCCAACTATGGAACACTGTTGTTCTTCGGAGGCAGGATTTAAAGACCACAGTCTAGTCCAAGGCCAACCCTGGCATTTTGCTGCAGGAAAAAGCAAACCCAAAGAGGGAAAGTGTTATATGATTGGTCAAGGTTACATGATTGGTCTGGGGCTGAAATAGGGTTAGAAGTCTCTAGTCTTGGGCTTTTTGCTTTCCTGTTCCTTCACCTGAACCCCATGGGAGTGGACCATGGAGTCTAAGCCAGAATCTGTGGCAGTTGAGAAAGACAGTGCTTCTGGCTTTTAGGGGTCCATTTAGGACTGAACTACTTGAGAACATTTGTCCCCACTGAATTCCTGACCCAGGACTTTATCCCTTAGGTGGGTGGGGGGATGGTTTTTGATGAGGATGGGCTGAACAGAGAGCCAGCCTCATCACCATCTCCCAAAGTTTGACTTGCCACCCTGAGTGACCATCATTACCAGATCTGACTCCTCAGCCCTTGTCTCTCTCCTGAATTCAGGCCTGAGGCTACCTCTTCCTCCTTGGATATACTGCAGTCCCCCCAATGGAACTTGTCAAACGCCAACATCATCCCATCCACCCATCAACCAGCTCCCCATGTCCCCATGTCACCAGCTAAATATTGGGCATTGCCTTCAACTTCTCTCTACCACATCCAACCAGCCATTCCAAATATCCCACATCTATCCAAGTTCATTTCCCACTGCTGCTACCCTATTCCCTACATCAGGGCTTTTGGGTATCATTTTCTACTTCTATTCTCCATTCCCTCAAGCCCAACACACTCTAGAACCCAATCCCACAATCTCAGAACCCAACATTGTGTCATCCTCAAAAACATTCAGGGGTTCCCTACTGTCACAGTGAACTTCTTCTCAGCCCCAAAGCTAAGTCTCATGATCTGACAAGTATAATTGTAAAAGTAGGTTGAGTTCTTATCCTCAAAGACATGGTCACTGGCCCCTTTTTTAACATGATGGCACCAAATGAATTAGGTTTGTAATCAAGGCCCTTCAGGATCTAGTTGTATTGCTTGGCACTAGCCTACCATATAAAATCCCTTCTCCTAACAAACTGGAGTGAACTAGTAGTCACTGCTGACCTAATTCTACCAGATGGAGTCTTGCCTCTAGGCTTTTTTTTTAAAGGTTTTATTTATTTATTTGACAGAGTGAGATAGATCACAAGTAGGCAGAGAGGCAGGCAGAGGGAGAGGGGGAAGCAGGCCCCCCACTGAGCAGACAGCCCGATGTGGGGCTCGATCCCAGGACCCTGAGATCATGACCTGAGCTGAAGGCAGAGGCTTAACCCACTGAGCCACTTAGGTGCCCCTTGCCTCTAAGCTTTTGATACAATGCTCCCCCTGGTTACAATGCCTTTCTCTCTTTTCCACTGGGCTGTGTCCTATAGTATCATCAGAGTTGGATGACATCCTACTGCAGCCTAGAGCTTTCTTCAACCAGCCTTTGCTGCTTCCTATAGCACTTCATATCTGAACCTTTCATTCAGCATTTGGCAAATTAAATCATTGATCTTACAAACTTTGTTCTTTTTGTAGAAGATCATATCTGACTCCTTATAAAAGCCTTGAAGGAAGAGCCTACTCTGTGTCGGCACAAGATAGCAATTGGCTGGTGGTAATGAAAGGGGAGTTGGCAGTGGGCCATGAGATAGGGAGGGGTGGTTTGGTTATTTGTTGCTGTGTAACAAACTATGACCAAACTTAGGGTGTCAGTCTGGGTCCAATCAAGAGAGAGAAACCACACAGTGATTTGAACAGAGAAATTTTAATGTAATTATGACAACAGGGGATTAGAGCAACAAAAGACTTGGTTAGTAAGGAGTAAAGAATACATGAATCGTCAATGGAGGAGCAGCCCTACCCCCAGGGCTGAGGCTTAGAATAGCACAAGGAAGAGACACCCCCACCCTCACTAAAGCTGAAATCCAGACCTTGGTGAGAACACAGCCTATGGCTCACCAGATGGCAGAAAAGTCACTGTACTGTCATGAGAGTGGAACACGCCAGAAATATGCCCTTTAGGAGACCAGGGAAAGTTCTTCACATGGAGGTGCCAACTCAAAGGCTAGAAAACAGGGCACCTGTGTGGCTCAGATGATCGGGTGTCTGCCTTCGCCTCAGGTCATGGTCTCACGGTCCTGGGATCAATCCCCAACCCCCCCTCGCCCCGCCCTGCATCAGGCTCCCTGCTCAGCTTCTTCCTCTCCCCCCACTCTTCCCCCTGCTCATTGTCTCTGGCTCACACACATGCTCTCTCTCTCTGAAATGAACAAATTTTAAAAATCTTAAAAAAAAAAAAGAAAATTGCCCACTGCCCAGCTGACCTCTATGTACCACAGAAGCCTGGTCCTCGAGACCCCATGAGTGCTGCAGGAGCTTCACGCCAGAGAAGACAAGTGTACAGCAGGGGCTGGGTGCTGGAGAAGCTACAAATGCTGCAGGAGGTGGAAGCACTCTGCTTAGATTACTGCCCAAGGTGGGCAATGCCAGGAGAAGCTGCTAGCTGTTGGTGCTGCTGGTCGCTCCAGGCACCGGGCACTGGTGAAGCTGGAGCTTGCCAATTGCACACACTAGAACCAGGAAAAAAAAAACCTTTTCCTCCTGCAACATCCCTCCAGCCCTCTCCCTCTTAGCAATTTAAAACCTCAGTAAGCATTTGTTCTCTCCCCCAGGAATCCAGCAGCATCTGAGCTGGGCAGTGCTGATTCAGTCAAGTTATGGTTGTGGTCAAACTTTTGGCCGGGGCTGCAGTTATCCAAATGCTTGACTGGGGCCGGAGGATCCACTTCCAAGATGGCTCATTCACCTGGCTGGCAAGCTGATGCTAGCTCTTGGTAGGAGGCCTCAATTTCCCTACATGTGGGCATCTCCATGGGGATGCTGGAGAGTCCTCATGATGTAGCAGTTGGCATCCCCTAGAGTGGCTCATCCAAGACAAAGCAGGGCAAAAGCTACAACAATTTTTCTGACCTAACTTCAGAAGTCGTACGTTACCACTCCGCTACATTCTATTCATTAGAAGTGATTCACCAATTCACATTTAAGGAAGGGAGAATTGGGCTCTACCTTTAAAAATTTTTTTTAATCTTTTTTTTTTTTTAAGTAGATTCCATGCCCAACGTGGAGCCCAACATGGGGCTTGAACTCAAGACCCGAGATCAAGATCTGAGCTGAGATCTAGAGTCAGACACTTAACTGACTGAGATACCCAGGCGCCCCTAGGCTCTACCTTTTGAAGGGAAGAGAGGTAAAGAATTTGTGAACTTTTAAGAACCACCACAGGTGGCATCAATCAACCAGCACTAATGGAACACCTACTGTGTACTCAGAAGCTCAATGCATCTGTCTCCAGCTACAGAGGTTCTCTTTCAAGGAGAAGAGAAATTTCATAACTGCGGTTGCCATCGTATCTCTTCCCTTGGGCTTCCTTTCAGATGGCTAGCTGTGTTCTTACCTTCCATTACCTTCAGGCGATTACATTTCCAAGGAAATTTCCATCTTTTCAGTTGATTCTAAGAAGGCTTCATAGGAGAGAGGGGCTTGAATTGGATCTCTGAAGAGGAGATGGGAGGAGAGGAAAGAGAGGGAGGAGCTCTTCAGGGTGGGAAACCTTTGGCACTTGCTACAGCTTCTCTGCCGATGAGTAACAGATTTCAAAATGAATGAGCAAGAAGCAAACAAATAATAATAGAAAAACAGAAATGTGCTTTCTTAAAATAGTTTATGTATTGTTGTTTGAGATGCAGCAGCCTAGACACATACAGCAGAGTGAGAAGAGGGAAGGAAGGCAGAGAATTTTACCAAAAGGGAACTCAGTCAGTTTCCCTCAGATGGGACTATGGTAGGGCCTGGCTTGCTGGTAGATGACGGTTAGCCAGCCAGACACCAATGACAGGACAAAGGAACTTCAGCTGTCCCCACGAGATGACTTCCAGCAGGATCCCAGCACAGCGTTCTCAAGAAAATGGGACTGGAGTCCCTGGCTTTGTCCTCTGTCTTAAAGCAGAACCTCTCCTTCCCTCTCAACCCACACATTACCACTAATCTGCTCCCTGAGCCCAAACAATAAGGACTTCAGAGTTGCTGTTATGAGTGAAGAAAAAAGGAGAGGAGAGAGATTGACTTTTCTTTTGTGAAATAGGAATTTTTTTATCATCAGCAAATATAACTTTTATATCTCTCCAATAATCACAGCTGGCAAGTGTGGTAGACAGCCTTCTAAAATGACCCCGATGAGTCCCACTTCCTAAATATGCCTTGTGTATTCTGCCCCTCTTGAATATGACCTGCACCTAGTGACTTGCTTCTAACCAAAGAAGATGGCAAAGGAAGGGACTGTTTTTTTTTTAAGATTTCATTTATTTATTAGAGAGAGAGCACGGACAGGGGGAGGGGCAAAGGGAGAGGGAGAAGCAGACTCCCTGGTGAGCAGG
Organism: Ailurus styani; assembly: GCA_002007465.1. Taxonomy (NCBI): domain Eukaryota; kingdom Metazoa; phylum Chordata; class Mammalia; order Carnivora; family Ailuridae; genus Ailurus; species Ailurus styani. Next base: position 2,485,143 of record LNAC01000077.1, on the reverse strand, counting down.
GAGCCCAATGTAGGGCTTGATCCCAGGACCCTGGGATCATGACCTGAGCCAAAGGCAGACACTTACCCAATTGAGTCACCCAGGTGCCCTGAGACTGCTACTTTTAAGGTTAGATTACAAAAGACTACAACTTCACTCTTGCTTCCATTCTCTCTTGACTTTCACTTGCTCATGCCCTTGAAGACAGCTGCCATGCTACAAGCTGTCCTATGGAAAGGTCTCTGTGGCAAGGAACCCAGGCAAGACTCAGGCCAAAGAACTGAGTGAAGAACTGAAGACTGTGAAGAACTGAGACTGTCAGTCTAACAGCCTGCAAGGAACCAAGACCTGCCAACCACCACTTGAGGAAGCTTGGAAACATATCCACCCGGAGCAAGCCTGAAGGTGACTGTGGCCCCAGCCAACACCTTGACTGCAACCTTGTGAGACACCCAGAGTCACGGGACCCAGCTACACTGTGATTGGATTCCTGACACACAGAGACTGTGAAATAAGAAATAATGTGTCAAGCCACTAAGCTTTGAGGTATTTCATTATGCAACGATAGGTAACAAATACAACAAATGATCGTTGCCTGGGTCCAAGTCACTGGGTCGGTTCTCTTCTTTCAAAACGAGAATGAGAACAAAAAGTCTGCAACACTACACTCAAGTGTGGGAGCTTAATGTCTGTGCTTCCCTGCTCACAAGAAACTATAGCCATTTGAATGTCCTGGAACATGATATTGTTTCCTTTGAGAGGAATAAGAAATGAGTGGATAGAGAGCTTTCCTCCTCCATGATACCTGGCCCCACTAAGTCAAAAGATAAATCAATACCCCAGCCTGGGAGGTCCCCCTTCCTCCCTGCTATCTTCCTCTCCTCTTGATCCTCTGCCCCAGATCTTCTCAGTCATTGCCACCTTAAAACCCTTCTTTTCCTTGAGTTGGGCCAGGGAGTCCCACAGCCAAAACTAAGTGAGGCATGTCTTTCCTTAATTGGGAGGAAAAAGTTAAGTGAATAAATATTTTTCTCCTAACTGTTTGGCACTTACTATAGCTTATCTGCTGATGAGTAAGAGATTTCAAAATGAATGAGAACAGAGCAAACAAATAATAATAGAAAAACAGAAATGTGATTTCTTAAAATAGTTGATGTATTGTTGTCTGAGAAGCAGTGACCTAGATACATACAATAGAGTGAGAAGAGGGAAGGAAGGCAGAGAAAGAGAGCGGAGTTCATGAACTTGGATTACAACTTTTGCCATTTCCTGGTGTTCTATAGAGAGCACCAAAAGGTCCAAGTGGCCAGAGCAAGTGTGAGAACCTCAGTTATTCCCAAGGGAGTAAACAGAGTCCTCAGATTTGACCCCAGGGTGGAACTTCAGGGGAAATTCCCCGAGGCTTGAGGTACCCCAGGTAACATTTTTGGAAGGTGGGGAAGAGGCACTATGTAACGAATCCTGTTTTCTAAGGCTGGAACCATCAAAGCTAACTGCAGAGCTCTGGTGACATCTTCTGGGCACAAGGCTGGCAAATATTTGTTGTTTCCAAGGGGTGTAAACATGGGCACTGTGTTGGGCCCAGCCCTGTCAGTCTGAGCTGACAATGACAAAGGCAAATGAATCCTCACTGTAAGGCCTCTCTATTCTCTTATCACCCTGGGTGCTTGTATTCTGGGGGATGCTGGAGTCAAATGTGAGTCCAGGAGGCAGAGAGGGAGTGGTGTGGAGATAGCATGATTAAGGAGATTAGTGACAGGATTCTTGGGCACGAATGGGAATGTACCTTGTGGGGTCAGAAAGCACACCCCTGGCAAACACACACTCAACATAGACTACTAGACTGCCACTGTACCTCATTTTTTGCAGGTTACATTTCCCAGCTTCCCTTGCAGCTAGGTTTGGCCCTGTGACTACGACTGGTCAGTGGAATGGAAGAGTCCTTAAAGGGAGGATCCAGACCCTTTCTTCCCCCATCCTCCATTCTGCTGCCTGAAACAGGAACAGCTTGGTAAGCCATCTTGGACCTTGCTTATTAAAATAATACCTATAGGTGCGCCTGGGTGGCTCAGTGGGTTAAAGCCTCTGCCTTCGGCTCAGGTCATGATCTCAGGGTCCTAGGATTGAGCCCTGCATCGGGCTCCCTGCTTGTCAGGGAGCCTGCTTCCTCCTCTCTCTCTGCCTGCCTCTCTGCCTACTAGTGATTGCTCTCTCTCTCTGTCAAATAAATAAATAAATAAAATTTTAAAATAAAATAAAATAAAATAAAATAAAATAAAATAAAACAATACCTATAGATAGATGCCAGAGCAGCCTGGGTCACTGAGGATTTGGAGCTGCCATATCAGCTCTGGACTATGTATGCTTGGAATATTACGAGAAAGAGAAATAAACCTCTGTCTTACATTAAACCATTTATTTTGTAGTTTCTTTTACCATGGTTACACCTATTTGTATATCCTATAGCCCTGTCTTGGTAAATGAGATTACACTATTAGTGATTTGTTTCACAATTTACGTATTAGACAAACATTTGTTGAGCTTTTTTTTTTTTTTAAAGATTTTATTTATTTATTTATTTGACACACAGAGAGAGATTACAAGTAGGCAGAGAGGCAGGCAGAGGAGGAAGCAGGCTCCCTGCTGAGCAGAGAGCCCGATGCGGGCCTCGATCCCAGGACGCTGAGATCATGACCTGAGCCGAAAGCAGAGGCTTTTAACCCACTGAGCCACCCAGGCGCCCTGTTGAGCTTTGAGTACTCTTATTGTATCCTCTTAAATAGGAGCTGGCAGGTAAGCATAGAGCCAGGACCAGAGGGGAGAGTGAGTTTGGTCCATCAAGGGACACAGAAAGGGGAGTTGAGCTCATCTATCTGCCTGTTTTCCCCAGGACCATCTCTTGTCTTGGTTTCCACAAGTGGCAGATACCATGTTTTATCCGTGAAGCAACTGTGATTTTTAGGGAGAGAAACTGTGATTACCATGGAAGTCTAGAGGGAATGAGCAAGTTTAAGTTACAGTTAGCAAAGCCGATGATGGCACAGAGCAGAGGGAGCATTCTCTCTTGGTTATTGCTAGAAGAAAGTCACAAAGCAGCTTCCATTGACCTTCCAGAGAGTGGACCAGGACAAGTGCATAAGAACAGCACAGTTGGGGGCACCTGGGTGGCTCAGTGGGTTGAAGCCTCTGCTTTCGGCTCGGGTCATGATCTCAGGGTCCTGGGATCGAGGCCCACATCCGGCTCCCTGCTCGGCGGGGAGCCTGCTTCCTCCTCTCTCTCTCTTGCCTGCCTCTGCCTACTTGTGATCTCTCTCTCTGTGTGTATCAAATAAATAAATAAAATCTTTAAAAAAAAAAAAAAAAAGAACAGCACAGTTGGGAAGGGGGGAGGCTGTGGGGCATGGGACTTCCCCACCAAATTGCCAGAGGAGAGTAAAAACCCCGATCATCAAATTTGTGATTTAAGAAAACCCAACATATTAAATACATATGAAAGAGAAACATAGGAATAAAAGGCATAGGTGGGCATTCAAAGGGACATGCAGCTGTAAAAATGGAAGAATTTTCAGACAGGAAGTAGAAACCACCTTCACACCAGGTAACCTGTACCACTTGCAGACGTTTGTCCCTGGATGGGGGCGGGGGGGGGAGGCTCCTGTCGATTGGCTTGTTTAATTTCTGTTCCACCTCGTCCTGATGTGCCTTCCCATAGAGCTGGGCTAGAAAACAAAACATTAGACTATCACACTCAGGACTTGAGATGTGATTTAGGTATCACTGATCATGTGCACTGCCTAAGAACTGATGGGCACGGAGGTAAGTGGGGCAGAGGAATTTGTGTGGGAGGCATTCTGCTTTTTTTTAAAAAATATTTTATTTATTTATTTGACAGAGAGAGAGAGAGAGACATAGCGAGAGAGGGAACACAAGCAGAGGGAGTGGGAGAGGGAGAAGCAGGCTTCCCACCTGAGCAGGGAGCCCGATGCGGGGCTTGATCCCAGGACTCTGGGATCATGACCAGAGCTGAGGGCAGATGCTTAACGACTGAGCCACCCAGGTGGCCCAGGCATTCTGCTTTTTGGCTAGGGCAGATGTCGCAGACACAGTCATTTTGACAGCAGCTCCCTGATCCCGAGATCATAGCTAAGGTGTGTGTTCCTGGTGCCAACAGTGGCCGTGATGGCCTCCTGACTCCTACCTTCTTGACAGTGACAGAAGTAGTGGCTTCCCTGGAGGCTCAGTTCTGGAGTGCTTTGGGGCCTTCAGGCTTGGAGGCTTAGTCTGGATCTCACTCCTCCAGTCCTTTCAGTGACTTTGTAAGCCCCCAATTGTCTGTCTTACATCCCTTTCTGCTTAGAATAGGTCCAGTGGTGTCTGTTACCTGCAACTGAAGCCTGATGATAACGTGCCTAACCTTAAAGCAGGGGTCACTAAATGCTTGCTGAATGAATGAATCAGTGGGCAAATGGAAACTGACATCTGCAGTCAAACCAGCTGGATTCAATAGAGTGGTGAAATCAATTTGGTGGATTCTAACCCACATTTTTAAAGGTTTTCTTATTTTAAGGAGAGAGAGCCATAGAGGGAGAAGGGACAGAGGGTGAAGGAGAAGGAGAGAGAAAGAATCCCAAGCACAGCCCATACTGAGTAGAGAGCCTCCACCTCACAACCCTGAGCTGAAACCAAGAGTCAGATGCTAAATGGACTGAGCCACCCAGGTGCCCCCTAACCAACATTTTTAAAAGATGGAATAGAATAAATAATCTCAGAACAGACCACATATAGTAAATGTAAGTATTACTTTATGGAACTTTAGTTGCATGCACACATACACACATTATATACGTGTACATGCACGCACGCGCGCTCACACACACACAGACGCACACATGCACACACATTTGCAATGGTGATAATCCAAATATTCAACTACCAGCATGACACAGACACCAACCTACAGGAGTGGATGCTAACAATATCTACTGGTGTCTGAACATCAGTATAAAATGTATCTCCTTGGGCGCCTGGGTGGCTCAGTGGGTTAAAGCCGCTGCCTTCGGCTCAGGTCATGATCCCAGGGTCCTGGGATCGAGGCCCACATCGGGCTCTCTGCTCAGCAGGGAGCCTGCTTCCTCCTCTCTCCTCTCTGCCTGCCTCTCTGCCTACTTGTAATCTCTCTCTCTGTGTCAAATGAATAAATAAAAAATCTTTAAAAAAAATGTATCTCCTTTAGTAAAAAAAAAATTGAAATTCATTAGTCTGTGGATTGTAATCTTACGCTTTTGGAAATAGGAGGCAGTGGGCACATTTTTCTAAGCACCCTTCCTTTGGCATTGTCCCTGGACAAAGGAACATGCCCATGACTCACTCCTGCCCCTGGGGGAGCCTTTCCTGGATTTAGAGCAGTCCTCACATGTCTCAACTTGGAATATTCTAGATATCTGTGTTTCTGCCAGCCAACATCCATCCCCATTTGCCAGGAACCAGCAATCCCCCATCTCCCCGCTGCCACCCCCAACCCAGGTATCGACTGGAGTTACCCTCATGGCCCTGCAAGTTTCCCAAACTTGACTGACTCCTGACTCCACCATGACCTTCCACAAGCAGACAGGCTGTCCTCACTGTGCTCTGCTATTTCATACCTCCAAATCTTTGCTTACTCTGGACCCCTGCTTGGAAGCCCTTTATTCTCAGCTTGCCTGAATCCTCATTTCTCTTCAAGGCTTTGAAAAAGTGCACTGCCCCTCTCCTGCTGGAATCCAGGCCTGTCCTGGGCATTCTACATGGACCTCAATGTCTCCACCCCTTCATCTCCAAATATTTCCCACTGCCCATCTTCTCTAGGAAGCTTTGGGTGGGCTGTCCCCACATCTCAAACTTTTAGGTGCCTACTTATTCTTCATTCTTCCTAGATTACCTTGAGAGTTCCTTTAGGAATGAATTGAGTAACAGACAATTTCCACTACACCAGTTTTCTCCATAATCTTTTTTTGGACCTTTACAAACTTCTGGGGCCCCTGGGTGGCTCAGTCAGTTGAGCCTCGGATTCTTGCTTTCAGGTTATTATCTCTTGGTCATGAGATCAGCCCCGAGTCAGGCTCTGCACTCAACCCAGAGTCTGCTTCAGATTCTCTCTCCCCTTCCAACTCTCTCTTTCTCTCACATAAGTAAAATAAATAAACAAAATCTTTTTAAAAACCTTCCAAAAAACTTTGAGGACTGACAGAATTTGCATATTAACCATGTGTATGTAACAACCACATAACAACAGGGAAAAACCAAACGAAACTACCATTGTGTTATTGCTATTGTTTCATAAAAACACATTTGAACACCAAAAAAGTAGGAAGGGGATAATTTTAGAACAAAGAATCATTCTTTAAATTTATCTTTAACAAAAAACCCTACGTCACCCCCATTTTCATCATTTTGCTGTAGACCAGTGAAAAAATTGTCATGGAAACCACCAGAAAGGTGCAGGAAAGAAGAGAGACACTGGAGAATGTCAGAGGAGGGAAGGTGAAGGGACAGAGACTAGGGGGTAGGGGGGAGATCACAGAGGTCCTCCAGCAAGGTGTCCCTCTGCCCTGGACTGACTCCAATTCTCTTCATACAAGACTGGGGCGGCCATGTTTGGGCCCTGGCCAATGGACATCGCTGTGGCCACACTCACAGGTCAGGTGGGCCAATGACCACTCCTACACCCCTGGCTCTGGACACCCTGGTGATCTGGCTCCTACCCCCCTTCACGCTGCAGAGGTGTCCTGGACTTGTGCCTGTGACCAGCACCAGCTGGACTGGGGAGACAAGCCATTGGTACAGGAGGAGTGCAGGACTTGGAGGCAAGAGCCCAGGGTCTAGGCCTGGCTCTGCTGCTTTCCTTGTGGAAGTCCCTCCTTCTCTGGGAGTCCGTTTCCTCCCCTTAAAATGAAGGTTCTAAACCAGTCTTAAGTCATTTCTGAGGAAAACTGCACCCCCCTGTCTTAAAAAAATGTTTTAAACCATGTACATAGAATTTCAGGGGCTCCACCATCCCCTCAGGGCCTTCGGTGAACGTGCCAGGGGCCCTTGGACCCCTGATCAAGAATCCCAGCTTGCCAATCCTTGCCAATCCACACAGTGGCTGGCCTCTTGCTTCCAAATCTGCCCTTTTCAGAGCAGTTAACAGTATTTTCCAGTTTCCTAGGGGAAACTGACAAGGGCATGACCAAATACCTCAGGGAAGGAGAGAACGCTGTACAAAGAGTTACGAGTGCCTGGCGATCCCCTCTAGTTCACAGTGGGGCTGGGAGAGACTGTGAGCTTTGTGCGTGGCTAACTAGCTGCCCAAAGCCGCAGACCACAGGTCTGAAGAGAGCTGTAGATCACGACTCCTGCAGGGAGAGGACACCATGATAACAGGAATCCCTTTACCGGGAACAAAGCCTTCTGGTCACCCAGCGAGGTGTGGAACAGTGGTAAGAGCTTAGGCTCAATAGCTAGAATGCCCTCCATCTGTATCTGGCTCTGTGACTTAGCTGTGTTATTTGGGCAAGTTATTGTGCCTTGAACTTTTGGGTTCCTCATCTGTAAAATGGGGATAAGAGTTACACAGCAGAAATGAGAGAATACACTGAATACTCTGAGACTTCTTTGAATTTCCCATCCTCCCTTTCAGAAGGCTGAGGTCATGGGACTAGTTCTGGCCAACCATCTGTGAGTGGAAGAGGCATGTGTCACTCTGGGCTGAGGCTTTTAAGTGTCTGTGTACTTCCTCCATCTCTCTCTTCCACCTTCCAGCATGACCCTGGAGGCCAGTCTTCCAGATGGTGTAGCTACAAGATGGAAGAAAGAAGAAAAATCAGATTTCCCCTGAGTGGTAAATGAGACATTATTATGCCAAGCCACCGAAATTTCAGGAGCTCTCTGTTGTGACAGCTAGTGTTAATTACCCTATTTACAGGGAGAGCTAAATGGGGTGATGAATCCCAAATCCTCTGAGTATAGTTCTGAAAACCAGAACCCTGAAATCAGGGTGTCAGCATGGTCAGGTTCTGGTGAGAGCCCTCTTCTTGGCTCACAGATGGCTGCATTTTGTGTTGTGTCCTCATATAGCAGAGAGAAACAGACGGCAAGCTCTCTGGTGTCTTTTTTTTTTCTTTAAGTAATTTCTATGACCAATGTGGGGCTTGAACTCAGGATCCCGGATCAAGAGAAGAGATGTTCTATCAAGTGAACCAGCCAGGCGTCCCTCTGGTGTCTCTAACCATGAGGGCACTAAACCCTTTAGGGAGGAACTCTCATGACCTCATCTAAACTTAATCACTTCCTGAAGTCCCTATCTCCACATATATCAACACATTGCGGGGGCAGGGCTTCAACATATGAATTTGGGAGGGGGCACAATCAGGTCTGTAGCTCCCCATGCTAAGCCAGGCCTTCTCACATCTCTTCTTAAGAGTAAATTTTTTTTCAAGATCGATCGATCGATTGATTGATTGATTTGAGAGAGAAAGCAAGCAGGGGGAGGGGCAGAGGGAGAGGGAGATGGAGAGAGAGAACCTCAAGCAGACTCCCCACGGAGTGCAGAGTCTGATGCAGGGCTCAATCTTATGACCCTGAGATCATGACCTGAGCCGAAATCAGGAGTGGGACACCTAACTCACTGAGCCACCCAGGCTCCCCAAAATCAAAATTTTAAAAGCAGAAGCAGGCAAGGGTGAGGTGAGGTGGGGGTTTCACGGAGAGGGACGTCCTGCGGAAGGCCCGCCTCCCCCACAGTTCCACTGATAACTACATGCTGCTGTCCCTTAACCCCCTGTTCTTTCTGGGTTTTCCGCTCTCCTCCCCTCCCTTTTGTCCCCATGCCCTGACTTCCATACAATTCAGGGACAAAATCTTGGACAATTAATTGTCTAACCCAGACCAGACACGTCCTAGGTCTTGGAGGCCATCTTGTCTTACCTCCTATTCTAGATGAAGACTAGACCTGGGGAGGGGATGAGAAGCTCCAGAAGTCAGCACTGGCTTCTCCAAAAGATGCGGGGTGGGGGGCCATTGGGGGCACCAAGGACAAAGAGAAAAAGAGAGTCAGACTATTAGGAAGGACGCTCATTTCATTTCAGTATATTGACTTTGCATAATTTTTCAAAACAAAATTTTCTTTCACAGGTTTTTTTTTTTTCAATTTGGAAGTTATGCCTGAGGAGGCCCCTAGGGCCCCTAAAATGTGCAATCCAGCCTGTCCAAGGCTTGAAACAGGGTGTCACGGGAGCTCTTTCCCTTACTCTTCCCAGGGCCTGGGAGAGGCCTCCGCCGTGCTGGACAGGACTTCCGTCTGCCTCCGCTCCTGAGCAGCCTGTGACCATTAACTTCTTCACCCTCCACCCCCAGCCCAGGGCAGGCCCCTGGGGTGCCCGGTCACGTGCCAGGCAAGGGGTTTATTGCTGCGGCCCCTCCAGCCCCAGCAGAGCCTCAAACCTCGGTGCCCAGGCCCATGGCTACAGCCTTCGTGCTCCTTGTGGGGGTCCTGCTCCCTTGCTGGGGCCATTTCCAACCCTCTAAAAAGAGGTTCGTGAAGGTGAGCCAAAAGAGCATTTCAAACCTTCTCCTATAGTCCGGGGTAGTGGTCCCGGTATCACAGACCAGCCAGGAGGCACCAGTCAGGTTTGAAGAGCAAAGTGGGTGGGTGTGGGTACCACCCCGAAATGGGGACTTGTTCCCAGGGCTGGAATCTTAGTGTGACCCCCGCCAAAGGCTTCAAAGCCCTGCTTCACCTCCCTGGTGGCCCTGGAGATGAAAGAAAGTGGTCTTATGACCAGCACCACACCCTCCCTCCCCTGAGCCAGTGCCCACCCCCCACTGTCTCAGACCTGGCCCCCCAGCCACGCCTTACCAACCTGCCCGCACTCCCTCTAACCCTTCTCCTAAGCACAGTCACTGTTCCTTCCCTTCCAGTCTTTCTCCCCCTCCCTTTCTTTCCACCCCCCACACGCCCCCCACAGCAAAGTGTGATCTGGGAGTATTTGCTCCCCTAGCACAGGTAGATGGGGGCCCAGGAAAGGAGCGGCAGAGGGGGAAGTACTGACCCCCCTTCTTCTCCTGCTCCTCCGAGTGCTGCTGGGGTGGATGCGGGGGGAGGGGGTGGCACCTGGTGGGCACCGTCTCGTGGCTTCTCCTCCTGGACCCCTGGGGCCTTGGCAATGCCCCGCATCCTCCTGCCCCTTCTGATGTCACCGGAGAGCTGTAACACGAGAATTGTCCGCATAGGTGAACGGGGCTGAGTGCTCGCACCACTCTGAGTGCACCAGCGACTGCTGCCTGATGGACCTTGACCGTGCTGGTGCCTTCTGTGCCCCCAAGGCCAGAAAGGCCATGTTGTGCTTGTTCCAGGTGAGGCTCTGGGCTGGGGCAGCCAACTGTGCCGTGAGGGGTGGGGGAGGCTGCCCCTGCTTTCCCACCCTCTGCTTGGGGTGCCCTTATCCCTTTGTCCTCCTGCCAAGCTCCTACTCGTCCTGCAGGACAACTCCGGTCACCTCCTCGGGGAAGCCTTCCCTCCTTGGAGCTCCCATGAGCTCATACCCTCAGTGCAGCGTGGCTCCCGCCAATTTGCCTTGTGTTCCGTCTGCCTCCACCGCTGGTGGGAACTCTTCCGGAGCGGGTTTGCAGCCGGTTCACCTTTGAACCCCCTGCCTCCCAACTTAGTACCTGCACATAGTCCGGGTTCAATGAACGTTTGTTGAATAAACATCTCTCCCTTGACTCACTGAGATGGAGTCGATGGGAAGAGACTTTTCCCTACCAATCCCCACCTCCTTAATTTTTTGAGAGGAGCATGGCACTGCGGTGGCCGGACCACAGCTTGGGAGTGGGACCTGAGAATTTGTTTGTTTGTTTTAAGATTTTATTTATTTATTTGACACAGAGAGAGAGAGAGCACATAAGCAGGGGGAGCGGCAGGCAGAGACAGAGGGAGAAGCAGGTTTCCTGCTGAGGAGGGAGCCTGATGCAGGGCTCGATCCCAGGACTCTGGGATCATGACCTGAGCCAAAGGCAGAAGCTTAACAGACTGAGCCACCCAGGCCCCCCTGGACCTGAGTTTAAATCCTGGGTTTTCCACTCCCTGTCTTTGTGACCTCAGCCAGGTCTCAGCCAGGTCTGCTCTCTGAGGCTCAGGTTCCTCATCTGTAAAATGCGGCTAAAGCCACAACATCACCGGGTTGTCCTGGCAACGATGGTGCTCATTCGAGCTTGGTTATGAGCGGCAGAAATGCGGAATGCAGCATACATGTTGTTACTGATCATCATTTCTTATCTGGCCCTGGTCCCATGCTTTTCTAGAAAAATGGGCTCTGGCACTGGGGAGCTGCCAGTGGCCTAGGGAAACAGCCAGGCCCCTGACTCTATAGCTGGGGTGGCCAGAGGGTCTCTTCATTATGGGCCGTTGCTCTATTTTATCTAGTCCTCACGATCACCCTGTGTGGCAGGTTACTATTACTATCCCCATTTGACAGATGCGGAAACTGAGACCAAGAAGTTCATTAACTTGCCTAAGGTCATAAAGCTATCTGCTGCAGAGCTGACAGTTCCCAGGCCTGCTCACCCCATCACTCATGCTTGTGTTCCTGCTCCCTGAGATATTTAAATTCCCTTCTTCCCTGCACCTCGGTGACTCCCAACTCTTGTTTGCATTTCCCAGACCAAGGGAGCCATCAACATCATATGCCCCTGCCAAAGCGGCTTGAGTTGCATATCCAGGGACCCACTCTGTCCCCGCCGGTGCCATTTGATTTAGAGGAGGACATAGGCTGGTTGTTGACCCCCCATCCCTCCCTCCCTTGGGGCCAGAGGCCTGAAGAGCACCCATCTTGCTCACAATCCAGCTCCTGAGACATTAAAGTCACTTCCTGACTCTGGGCTCTGTCTGCACTTCCTGGGAGAGGGAACCTGGTAGGGATTATTCCAGTCTGGGGATGGGAAAGTTTGGCCCTATTTGGAGGTGTGGTGGTCTTGGGTAACTGCAGGAAGGGAACAGGGTAGGGGTGGGTGAGCGAAGAGGCGGGGTCCTGGAAGGGTGTGAGGGCTTTTATGGGAAGGGCTTGAGGAATATGGCTAGAGAGTATATGTTGGGGTGTCCATGGATGAGTATGTGGCAGCAAGGACTGGAAGGGAATTTTGAAATGCTTTCCAAGTGGAGCACAAGGGTAGAGATCATTGAGAGAATGTTGATGAGAATGTGTGCGAAGTATAAATGCAAGAATGTTCATGCAGGTGGGGGGAAAGACCTGGTGCACTGAGGTCTCTCTTCACTCAGATATTATCAGTTCCATTTTATGGGTAAAGAAACTGAGGCTCAGAGAACTAAATGACTCTCAAGGTCTCACCATGGGGATATCAGTGAGGAGTCTTTCTGCTGCAAGTATCCAAAACAACCCAAACTGGTCTGGATGATCAGGAAATTCATGCATGGTGAGAACTGGAAGTTCTGTGGCAGGCAGGCCTCAGGTCTGGCTGAAGCCAGCAGCTCCATGGCCCTGAGGATGGATTCCTTCTCAATAGCCACAAAAGTTTCAAGGGTCGCCTAACAGTAACAGCTAGGATTTTTTTTTAAGGTTTCATTTATTTATTTGACACACAGAGAGAGATCACAGGTAGGCAGAGATGCAGGCAGAGAGAGAGGGGGAGCAGGCTCTCCACTGAGCAGAGAGCCTGATGAAGGGCTCGATCCCAGGACCCGGAGATCATGACGTGGGCTGAAGGCAGAGGCTTAACCCACTGAGCCACCCAGGCACCCCAACAGCTAGGAGTTCTTGAGCACTTATGTTCCACACACTATGCAAAGTGCTTTCTTATCTATATTAACTCATTTTATTGTTACAAGTTTTAGAATAGGTACTATAATTATCCCTGTTTTAGGAATGGGGGGGGGCGTCTGGCTGTCTCAGTCAGGAATGCATACAACTCTTCATCTCAGGGCCATAAGATCAAGCCCCATGTTGGGTGTAATAAATAAATAAATAAATAAATAAATAAATAAATAAATAAATAAAATATAACATTATTAATATATACTATAATATACGTATACTATTTAATAATAATTAATAAACCTGTTTGACAAATAGGGTGTTGAGTACCCTTCTCAGGAGTTCAGAGTAAAGGCTGGGGCTGGGTTTTGAACCCAGGCTGTCTTGCTGCAGAGGGCAGGCTCCTAATCACAAATCCACCTCACCCATGCACATCACGCCTTCCAGAGAAAGGAAACGGCTCTGTCCCACACTTTCGCAGCAAATCACCTAAGGCTGATTCTGATTGGATCGGCTTAGTCCGCATGTTCACCCTTGAACCAATCCTTGTGGTGGAGTTTGTTGATTGGCTTCTCCTGGGTCACATGGAGGGGTGGAGTCAGCCTCCCTGGGAATATTCTGATGGGGGGCGCGGGAGGTTCCGGTCCCCACAGCTGAGCAGGCACCGACTCAGAGCTCCCTTCCCTCCCCCACCCCTGTTCCCGGCAGATCCTGATAGAGCTGCCTGGCCCCAGTTCTGATGTCTGGACCCATTCGCCTGGGTCAGACTGGAACCCTGCGACCCTGCCTCACCTCCAAGTTCACTTCGTCCTGGGAGCCACCCTGCTCTGGTCCCGCTCACCACCTATCACTTGACATAAGGACGGCGTAGCTCAGAGATCCTTTGCCTCACACAGAAATCAGGACTTGCTTTGCCCTATATTATTGTATCTCCATCATTTCCCCCATGTCGCTGAAGTCGTCTTTAAATCATTAATGACTGCCTAATTGTATTATGTGGACCATATACCGCTCAACCATTTCTCTCCGGGTAGACATGAAGATCATTTCCAAATCCAAACCATCCATTTAGGATACAAGTTTCTGGCTAAGGAAACAAAACCCTGCTGTAATGATAGCTCGAGCAAGGTGGATGGTTTCTCCCGCACCTGCTGGGAGGAGGCGGAGCGAGGGCTCTGTCGGGTGAGGTTGTCCTTGCACCCACCGCCTTCCGTCTTCCTGCTCTGCTGGCCTCTGCTGCTCTCCTCCTCCTCCTTCCTCCTCTTCCCCTCCTCTCCGTCCTCCCTCTTCCTTCCCTCCCCCCTCCTCTCTCTCCTTCCCCCCTCCCCCCCTCCTCCTCCCTTCCCTCCTCCCCATCGTTTGTTTCTTTCTTGCCTTATAGGAGAATATGCAGAATCAGAGGCATTATTTTTTCTGCATCTGGACATTCAAATATTAGTATGTTCTTCACATGGAGGTTTTAGAGGCATAATCTTAATGCTGAGAAGGCAAAAGCTCCTGGCCACCTTGTATAACCACAGCTTTTTCCTTCCATCTGATCAGCCTTTTCTCTGCCCAGACAGGGGCTCTTATCCTTTCTCTCAGAAGCCTTATTTCTAGATGAGGTCTCTAACCCCCCCCCAAAAGTCTCCTCCTTTTCACCCAATAGGCAAGAGACAATGCTATGAATTCAAGTCCCATTTCATTTTCTTCGTCCTCAGCACCAGAAGGATTGCTTTCGTACAGGTAGCTTGGGCTGTGTGACTATTTCCAGCCAGTGAGGTGACAGGTGTAACTGCTAGGCCAAAGCAAAGAAGCCCAAGTGTGGCCCAATAAAAGGGAAGACTCTGTTTTGGATGACTGGCCAGTGACGGCTTTCCAGCCCCTTCTGTGCCACATCCAGGAAAGCCAGTAAGAAAAGCACACGGCCTCTCCCTTGGCGCTGGTGGGCAGTGCAGAGCACACGACCCCCAGCCTGCTCTGGGGAACCCTCACTCTGGCCCCATCGCCTACCACTGTAAGAGCCAAAGCCACACACCCCTTCATCCTTGCCGATCACACCTCCTCGCACCTGCCCTGAAGATTCCTGTGTTCCAGTAATAAATCTTTTTCCTGTCGTCTTGGTTTGTGCACGGCCCCAACATCCAAACCAATACGGGATGAGAGTTGATTTCCCCCTCCATGAAGCACCCAGAAAAGCTTTGAGTTCTCCAATTCTCTTTTGCCATGACCAGGTGGTGGGAAAAGGTGGTGGC
>LNAC01000077.1:2452009-2469960 GCA_002007465.1 Ailurus styani | reverse complement strand
GGCTGGGGGCGGGGGGGCTGGGTCACTAAGTCACCGAAGGAAGGACAGCGACCCCGAGAGTGTCCTGATTCACAGCTGACTTTTCATGAGCTAGAGGACCACGTGTGCGGTGTCAAGTCTCTGTGATTCCTGGTACTTTGTCCCCACACCATGACCCAGCTGGACTTACCAGCCTCTATGAAAATGTCTGGCCGCTCTGCCCTCGGTCTTACCAGCCGTTTCCACCACCGAAGCTCAGTCATTTTGTGGACTGTCTGTCCCCGAAACCCACTCACAGTGTCTGCATCTTGGGCTTGGACTTCCTCTGCTGGACTGCAGAGATGGTTACTGAAATTCTAATTGAGGGGCACCTGGGTGCTTCAGTCAGTTAAACATTGGACCCTTGATTTTGGCTTAGGTCATGACCTTAGTTCCTGGGATAGAGCCCCACCCTGGGGCGCTGCACTGAGCGTGGAGCCTACTTAAGATTCTCTTTCTCGGGCACCTGGGTGGCTCAGCTGGTTAAGTCAGCTGGTCAGGTCATGATCCCGGGGTCCTAGGATGGAGCCCAGAATCAGGCTCCTTGCTCAGCGGGGAGCCTGCTTCTCCTTCTCCCTCTGCCTGCTACTCTGCCTGCTTGTCTTCTCTGTCAAATAAATAAATAAAATCTTAAAAATTCTCTTTCTCCTTCTCCCTCCTCCCCCCAACCTCCCTCCCCCATCACAGGCTCTCTCTCTCTCTCTCTCTTTCTCTCTCTCACTCAAAAAAAAAATCTAATTGAAGGCCTCTGGGGGGAGAGAGTAGAAAGATGAAAACTAAACCTCATTTTCTGTTACTTGATAGCTTTGTGACTTTGGGGAAGTTTGGCAACTTCTCTGGGCCCCAGTCACCTCATCTGAGAAAGAAAATATTCCTAGTACTGTTTATTAACAATAATATACAATCAGATTACATGAGAGATTCTTTTCAAATCCCTCGTACTTGAAGACCTTTGAATTCTAAAGATAATGAGAACCACTTCCATGTATTGGGCGCTGACCCCAAGTGAAGCACAGTACCTGTTATTTAATCCGAATGTTCCCTCTGCCCCTGCGATCACTGCGTTAGCCCATGTGTCGCTGATGGGGAAGCGGAGGCTGGCGGGGAAGTTAAAAAGTCGGCCCGAGATCACACAGCCAGTAGGCAGCGGAGCTGGGATTTGAACCCAGATCATGCCAGGACCAGAGCCTGAGTGCAGACTAGACTCTTCTGCTCTCAGCCAGATGAATGCAGAAAATGGTCCAGGACACAGCAACTCTTCTGGGCAAGATCCCCCTTTAACTCCATTGCTTGTTTTTCTGTCCCTTTGATCTGGGAGCTGACAGGCGGCCTCTCCAATCAACCCTAGGAATGGGCATTCACACCTCATTAGCTCCCCTCCGGGCCTGAGTCACCCGCAGTCACAGCCCAGGCAGGACCTTAGAAGCCCACCACCCGCTCTGGGCTGTGATGGACCTGCTGCTGTCCCTGCCTGTCCTGTCCCTCCTTTTTGCTTCCTCCTCACCAGCGGCTCATTTTACAGGGGACGAATCGATTCTTCAGCCAGGAACCTAGAGCATACAGTTAGCTCCGCTGCCACTGTGCCCAGACCTGTGCTGTTTGGGGAGCCGAATGGGCACAGAGAATGATGTGGTAAAAGCCGGAAGTCGCAGGCAGCGGGGAAGGTTGGGTGGATGACATCAGGGAGGAAGAAGAAAACCCATCCTGGTCGTGGGAGCTATGCCAGGACTGTGCTAGGTGCTGCCACAACACCTGTGAATATGACACAGGACTCCCTGCCCCGGGCTCACATCTGGTAAGAGAGACATTCATTCATTCATTCACTCATTCAACAAATTTTACTATATATGGAAATTATCTTTCTAGGTGCTAGGGATGGGGCTGTGAGCAAGAAAAAAAAAAAGCTTTGCCCTTGTAGATTTGACATTCCACAGGAGGAGGCAAATAGGGAAAATATTTATATAGCCCAGGTGATAAACACCTGGGGACAAAGAAAATAGGGAAGGGGCTTCAGGTGTGGCGGTGCGAGGAGAGGATGCAGTTTGAAACAGGGTGCTTAGGGAAGACCTCATGGACCAAGTGCAATTTCAACAAAGACCTAAAGGTGTACAGTATTATAATATTCTTATTCAGCACCTAAGCATTCAGCACCTACCGTGTGTGAGGACTTTAGTTCTAGGAGCCAAGAAATATGGCAGTGAACAAAATAGGGGAAGAGCCTTGCCCCCTTGGAACTTAGGTTCTAGCAGGAGGGAGATAGAAAGTTAAAAACAAAAAGAGAAAGATGAAGATAATTTCAGAGAACCCTAGTGTTGTGAACATAGTGAGGCCCGCTGATGGCGGCTGCTGTAGCTGGGTGTTCGGGGAGGCCTCAGTGGGAGGCAGCCAGACAGGGCTCACAAGGCAGCATGTTCTGGACAGAGGGACAAGCAAGTGCAAATGGCCGGGGGCCAGGTGAATCTGGTGCGTTCAGAGCCCCAGTGGTGGCTCCCGGGTGTACATGTCTCACGTGCATGCATGTGTGCATGTGTGTGTGTCTTGCGGGTAAGACAGCAAGAGATCTAGGGATGGGCAGGCAGCCCTGGGACGAGGAAACCCTGCAGGTCCAATAAAGCATTTCCGTATCTAAAAGCCCTGGGAAGCAACAGAAAGACATGATGAGATTTACCTTTTAAAAAATATTCCTCCTGTTCTGGGAAGAATTGGGGGAGGTGGGGGTGGGGGAGAGACCGTCGTGAGGTGGAGGTCAGAGTCTTGGGCTGGGTTACCAGGAACCGTGGAATCAGAGAGACCAGTAAGAGGCTATTGCCGATCCAGTCCTCTCCTACTTTATTTCCTTTGTAGTACTTAGTCAAACATAATAGATATGATCGTACGTGTATAAGTAGTAATTCTTTTTTTTTAAACTTATTTATTTATTGGACAGAGAGATCACAAGTAGACAGAGAGGCAGGCAGAGAGAGGAGAAAGCAGGCTCCCCGCTGAGCAGGGAGCCCGATGCAGGCCTGGATCCCAGGACCCTGAGATCATGACCTGAGCGGAAGGCAGAGGCTTTAACCCACTGAGCCACCCAGGCTCCCCGTAAGTAGTAATTCTTAATTAATACTATCTAACACATATACGTTAGGTAAAAATTATGTACAGTGAAATGCCCAAATCTTGATTTTACACTGAAATCAGTGAATTCAAAACCCAGGCAAACACCCTCATAACCACCACCCAGATCAAAATATCTCCAGCACCCACAAGGCCCCCTTACACTCGCTGCCAGTCACTGGGTCCCAAAGGTAACACTCTCCAGACTTCCTTTGTCGTAGATTAGTTCTGCTTGCTTTTGAACTTCATCTAATGGGATCACATAGTATTTTTTGTTTACAGCTTCCTTCGCTCAATGTTTTCTCTGTGACACCTGATCTATTTCGCTTATTTTTTACTTGTCTTCCTCCCTCCAAGAGCTGCCTGCCCTTGTCCAATAGGTAGTTACCCTAGTACCCCAGTTACTGAAGTTACAACTAATTAAAATTAAAGAAAATTAAAAATTCAGCTCCTCAGTCCCCCCCAGGCCACATTTCAAGTGCTCGTTAGCCATATGTGGCTAGTGATTACCAAATTGGAACAGGCAGAAAAAGCACATTCGTGTCATTGCCAAAAGTTCTATGGGACAGCTGCTCTGGAACATCAGCTGGAGGAGGGGCAGAACACAACGGCTCTGGGCATTTCTGTTTGTTTTGTTCCCAGCTGTATTCCCAGTGCCCCACTCGCTGCCTGGACACAGTAGAGGCTCAGTATTGAGTGCCTGTTGAATGACTACTGAACTTGACTGACGGTGGCAGTGATAGGTAGTGTAATGTCCTAAGCCCCAGCACTGGGGATCACTGGTGTGTGTGTGTGTGTGTGTGTGTGTGTGTGTGTGTGTGTGTGTGTGTGTTCGCGCGCGCGCGGTGGAGGAGGGTGCCTGGAGGTGACAAGCGAGCTCCGCTTTAAGGGTTAAGTAGGAGTTCGCAGCGAGAAGGTCGTGCCGCGGAAGGAACGCCGGAACAAAGACAGGAAAGCCTGGATCACCAGGTGCGTGCAAGAGAAGTAACCTCTTTGGGAGGCTAAAAGCAAACCTGTAAAATCTCCTTAGCCCCCTACCGCACGGGTGAGGTCCCGCCGGCGCCCCCGCGCACAGACATCCGCAGTCCCCAGCTCCAGACCGCCCCTCCTGGGGAAGTGGGGGCGCTGGTGAGGGCGCAGCGCGGGGAGTGGGGCGGAGCCTGCAGGTGGGACCACCGGGGAGGGGGCGGCTCCCCGCAGGACACCGGGGGAGCTCTGCTCCCCGAGCAAGAAGTGCAAGGGCGGGTGCTGCAGCCGGGCATCCGAGGGCTGCGGGTCGCACTGCGCCGCCAAGGGGTCCGAGGGCAGCGGGTGTCACACGCAGGGATGTCAGCTCCTGGGGTGGGGGTGGGGGTGAGCCGGGAGGGCCCCCGGAGGATGAATGTTTATTCACTCAGGATAGGCGTGTGGGTTAATGACAGGAAAGGTGATGCCGGAGATTGAACTAGGAGGGCACCAACAAACCCAGCGGTCAGCCTGGAGGAGGCAACCAGAGGCACAGACTGAACAGTGTCTGAGGGAGTTCCTTAAGCCCAGACTCCTCATTTTGTGCAAGTAGATGGGCCCCAGAGCTAAACTCAAGTGGGAGTGGGGGCTGCCCCTTAGGGGTGAGGGCAAAGCAACCCCCAAGGTCACGGTCAAAGTCCTCCCTCTCCCAGACATTCCTGGACCTGTATAATGGAGTTGTTTCTGTCTGCTGGACCTGACTTGTGTATTTCTGGAAAATGAGAAATCATTTAAAATCATGTATGGCCGGGCGCCTGGGTGGCTCAGTGGGTTAAAGCCTCTGCCTTTGGCTCAGGTCATGATCTCAGGGTCCTGGGATGGAGGCCCGCATCGGGCTCCCTGCTCGGCGGGGAGCCTGCTTCCCCCTCTCTCTGTCTGCCTCTCTGCCTACTTGTGATCTCTATCTCTGTGTCAAATCAATAAATAAAATCTTTAAAAAAAAATAAAAAAAAATCATGCATGGCTTTTGTAAGAAAACTGATAAAAATAAGTTAGCTAAGAAAATTTTCTCCTAATGCTCTCTTCTTTGCTGCCTCCCCCTCCTCCTCCATCCACTCCCATGTATACCCAAAACTATGTTTTTGCCCCTCGCCCTCAGAGCCTCCATCAGCAGGAAAGGGTGGGATAGAGGGCTGATGCACCATCATTAAAATAGTTTTCAGGGTGCCTGGGTGGCTCAGAGGGTTAAAGCCTCTGCCTTCGGCTCAGGTCATGATCCCAGGGTCCTGGGATCGAGGCCCACATCAGGCTCCCTGCTCAGTGAGGAGCCTGCTTCTTCCTCTCTCTCTCTCTGCCTGCCTCTGACTACTTGTGATCTCTCTCTCTGTCAAATAAATAAATAAAATCTTTAAAAAAAATAGTTTTCAATATTTGCTGCCCCTGGCACTGGGGGCTGGGGAGGCCAGGCTGGAATGGGCACCACACAGATTGCTGGGGAGTGAAGGGTCACAGAGAGGCGGGAAGCTTAGGCTTGGCCCTTTCCCCTGTTGGGGCATGCATGAAAGTCCCCCAGAGGAGACTTGAGTTCCCCTCCCCATCCCAGTGGGGTTCACCCCATTCCGTAATCCACCCTCCAAAAGCTCGGTTTACACCAGAACTCTTGGTTCCCCTGACTTTCAGTATCAGAAATGTGAAATAAAATGTACAAGACAAAGTGTATTAAGAATTGCCAGTCTCAGTTGGTAGAGCACGCAATGCTTGTTCTCTGGGTCATTAGTCGGAGCCCCACAGTGGGTGTAGAGATTATTTAAAAAAAAAAAGTTTTGTCAGTGTTTATGGGGCATTTATTATATGCCAAGGGCAGTACTAGATGCCTTACACACATGATCTCATTTAATCCTATAAAAAACCTTATGAGGGATCAGAACTGTTATCACCCCTATTTTACAGGGGGCGGGTGGGGAGGCTGAAATAGGTTGAGCGACTTGCTCCCAGTCACACGGCTTGAAAGCAATGAATCAGACTCTTCTGAGAGAGCAGAAGAGAAAGGAGGGCTGAGAAGGAAAGGAGAGCCAAGGAAAGAGCTTGAGGAAAAGAAAGATGGGAGCACCTGTTGTGCTGTGGGGCTTTCCGGAGAGAGAATGAATCAAGAGGACTTTCAGGAAGTTGTACAGCAGGTTGTGAGAGCCTTTCAAGCCAGATGCTAGCTCTCTGGCTGAGTGTGTCTCGAATTCTCAGCAGAAGCAGGCTTCAAGACAGCCTGCTGTGTTCGGGTGACATTTTGGAGATGGATAATTCAGATTTGGACTGGAAGTTCCATACTTGGTGACACTTCTGGTTAAGTGAGCCCCAGACCTGAGCCAGGGGTGCCCTCCAGGATGCCACGCTCATGGGGCAAGAGCTCAGGAGTTGAGGTGGAAGCTGAGGTTTACTTAGAGCACCCCCTGTGAGTCCTAGCGACATTGTAACCCATGTCTTGGTAGAAATCGCTCCTGTAGTCAATGTCTCAGACAGATATTCAGTGTTACGTGTACATCAGAAAGACACGGGGTTACGGTACATGAGCTCCCCTTATTTGGAGAAAGTCTAGGAAATGCCCTTGGAAGGAGAGATTGCAGGCTGGAAATCCAGCCTCCAAGGATACCCAATGACTTCAAATTTAGAAGGGGATGGGGAAGATACATTGCTGATATGATTCAACTAGTTTCATGCAAGGGAGGAAAACTTTTCTTCTACCCTCTTCTTCTACCTTCTTTCATTTTTTGGGGTCTGCAAATTAAACACACACACACACACACACACACACACACACACACACACACACAAAAACAGATCAGTGGGGCATCTGGTTGGCTCAGTCAGTTAAGCGTCTGCCTTCCACCCAGGTCATGATGCCAGGGTCCTGGGATCAAACCCCATATCAAGCTCCTTGCTCAGTAGGGAGCCTGTTTCTCCCTCTGCCTCTCCCACTGCTCATTCTCTCTCTGTCTTTCTCTTTCAAGTGAATAAGTAAAATCTTTAAAAACAACAACAACAACAGATTGGCAAGAGAAAAGACAGGTTTGGGTTTTTTTTTTAATTTATTTATTTGTGAGGGAGAGGGAGAGACAGAAGGCAGAGGGACAGAGGGAGACAAGCAGACTCCCAGCCAAGTGGGAAGCCTGATGTGGGGCTTGATCCCAAGACCCCAAGATTATGACCTGAGCTGAAATCGAAAGTTGGATGCTTAGCCAGCTGAGCCAGCCAGGTGCCCCAAGACAGATTTTTTTTTAAAGATTTTATTTATTTATTTGACAGAGAGAGGGAACACAAGCAGGGGGAGTGGGAGAGGGGAAAGCAGACTTCCCACTGAGCAAGGAGCCCGATGTGGGACTCAATCCCAGGACCCTGGGATCATGACCTGAGTTGAAGGCAGACGCTTAATGACTGAGCCACCCAGGTGCCACCCCCCTACCAAGACAGATTTTTATTCACATATATATGTGGGGGGGATTTACAGAAAAGTGTGACTCAATTAGGCAGTTGGAATTTGGGGCATATACTCCATCTTAATTGGAGAAGGGGAGTGGGAGAAGGACACTTTGGAAAATGACTTCTTAATAGGGGAAAGGATGGGAAGAAAGGGCACTTAGGAGAAAGTGAATTACTTTTACAAAAGATAAATGGGCCCTTAGGAGAGTAGGTGACAGATAGGATAGTTTTGTGACAATGTCTGTTTAGGTGTGGTGCTGACTTCTACATTGGTAAGTGTCCAGTGATGAGTCAATTTTTCCTGGTTGCAAGAAACCTCCCCAAGAGGGAATTTATGGGTTGAGTTCTTTTGGGAGTCTCTGCTTTTAGGCAATTAAGAGGCTTCGGGAAAAAAAGCCTATTCTCAAATGCCTGCAGCTTAAAATAGCTGCACTGTTCAGTGGAAGTGAAATGTGAGCCTCATATGTAATTTTAAAATTTCTCATGGCCATATTTAAAAGAGAGTGAGGGGTACCTTGGGTGGCTCAGTGGGTTAAAGCCTCTGCCTTCGGCTCAGGTCATGATCTCAGGGTCCTGGGATCGAGCCCAGTGTCGGGCTCTCTGCTCAGCGGGGAGCCTGCTTTCCCCTCTCTATCTACCTGCCTCTCTGCCTACTTGTGATCTCTCTTTCTCTGTCAAATAAATAAATAAAATCTTTTTTAAAAAGTCTCTTATGGTTTGTCTTCCTCTGTCTTCATCTTACTTTGTTTTTCCTTCCCTTCCCCTATGTTCATCTGTTTCTTAAATTCCACATGTGAGTGAAATCACATGGTATTTTTCTCTCTCCAATGGACTTATTTCACTTAGTATAATACCCTCTAGTTCCATCCACGTCATTGCAAATGGCAAGCTTTCATTCCTTTTGATGGCTGAGTAATATTCCTGTGTGTGTGTGTGTGTGTGTGTGTGTGTGTGTATACACACACACACCACACCTCCATCCATTCATCTGTCAATGGACATCTAGGCTCTTTCCCTGTTTTGACATTGTTTGTCCTTTTGGACATTGTTGTTATAAACAGTCGGGTGCATGTGCTCCTTCAAATCACTATGTTTATAACCTAGTAGTGCAATTGCTGGGTCATAGGATAATATATTTAATTATAATCCAATCAAAAATATTATTTCAACATGTAAAATATTTGAGATGTTTTACATTCTCTTTCTGGTAATAGGTCTTCCAATCCCAGTTTGTATTTTACACTTATCTCAATTCAGGTGCATGTGGCTAATCAATACCATATTAGACAGCATATGTCTACAGGATTGGGTATTAGGGATTTTTTTATGGATTCAAGCCTGCAAATACCCCTGGCTGCTTCTATAGCTGAATTTCTAGCAGAGCTAGAGAAAAAGGTTACAGCAAGATGGGGAGCTCCTGGGATTAGGATATTAAGGTGGAGTGTGTCAATGGCAAGGCTACAACCCAGAGGACATCTTTTTTTTTTTTTTTTAATGGAGAGAGTGCGCATGTGGGAGTGGGGGTAGGGGGTGGGGAGGGGCAAAGGGAGGGGAGACAGAATCTTAAGCAGGCTCCATGCTCAGCTGGGAGGCTGACACGGGGCTCGATCTCACGATCCTCAGATCACAACCTGAGCTGAAATCAAGAGGCAGACGCTTAACGACTGAGCCACCCAGGTGCCCCTCACTCTCTTCCTTCTTTTTGAGAATCTTCTTTCATGCATCCCCACTGAGGCTCAGTGAATCTCCACTTGCATAGCTCAGTGACAGGGACCTCAGTACTGCCTAAGGCAACCCAGGTTTGGTGGCTCCAGGGGGTCTAACATTTTTGTATTAAACCAAAACCAAATTCCCTACAATTCCACCCACTCGTCTTAGTATGAGTAATTTGGAAAGAAGCGGGAATTGTAGAAAGGGTAGGGGGGTAGAGTTTAGGTGGGTGTAGTGCCAACTTTTTCTAATTATGTGACATTGAGCAAGTTACTGAATCTCTCTGAACATTAGTTCATCTAGGGAGACAATAAATTCTCCCTCCTGCATCATTGTGAGAATTTGCTAGCACAGAGTCGGCCTGCTGCCATTGTTAATGGTCCGAGTCCTTAACACATGGGTTGTCAGCTAGAGAGTTGGGCCCAGAACGAAAGTAGGAACCCAGGATAAGGACTGGGAAGTCCAGCAGGGCAGGAATATGAGCCATTCTAACTCCCCACTAGAAGTATGTGCGTATGTGTGTGTTCACACGAACCGGTCTGAAAACTTGAGGGCCAAGGAGGCCATCCATCCCAGGGAGGTGTGATTGGTCCCCAGAGGGAGAGGTTCCCAGCGTGACTGCTTCACAACTGTCCAGCTTCTCCCCGCCTGGTCCCAGACCCATCTGTCCTTCCTCTGACCTGACACCTGTCTTGATGAGACAAAGGCTTGATGTGACATCAACGAAGACGCTGACTCAGCAAGAACACTCAGGAGCCCAGGGAAGGTTGCAGGAAGAGCTTTAATTGCTGAGAATCCAATCAGAAAAGGGAGGTGCTGGTCAAGGGGGGGTGGGGGGACAGCCACAGGGAGAGGTGGTGGGGAAGGAGCATCCTTCAGTGGCTTTACTCCCTGGAGCGGCCAGCATCGTGGCAGACGCCGAAGTTGGTATTGGTGATGGAGCCCACGATGGTCTTGTCAACCTCACAGGTCAGGCCCCGCTCACAGGGACACTTGTAGTAAACCCCATAGAGCGTCTGCAAAGATACAGAGCCAGTGGAGTCACTCCTTTGGGCATAACCTGCCCCCCGGCCCCGCCCCCTCCCCTCCCCAGCCCAGTGTCTCTCCTCTGGTCTTCTCCCTCTCTTCAGTCTGTCTCCTCCCGACTACCACGCCAGGGGGCGCTGTGGGCCTGTAAGACCCAGGTTCTGGTTCCCACTCAGTCTCATTTGCGCTAACTAGAGTTCTCTGGGGGAGCCTCTATTTACCCATCCGCGAGATGGGGATGACAAATCCCAGGCGTCACCCACCCCACTGGTCATTTGTGAGGATCAAAAGAGTTGAGCGGATGGGAAAGTGCTCTGAAGACTGTTGACCTCCCTTTCTTAATCGCCGCGTTCAGCGTCCGGGCTCCCCCTCCCTCCTCCCGGATCCTGCCCCCAAGCCCGAGGGCCCTCCTCCTCTGAACTGTCCCCCTTCCCGCCGGCACCCACCTTGGCAGAGCACTCGCTGTTCTCGGGGGCCTTGGGCGCGCAGCGGGCCAGGCTCAGCCCGGTGTCCCGGTGGCAGCACTTGCTCTTGCACTGCGCGCTGTTGACGCAGAGCTCGCCCTCTTCCTGCCGGGCGGGGTGGGGGGGTGAGGGGCGGAGTTAGCCCGAGACCCCTCCCCCTTTGTCCCTCCTCTGCCCCACCCCCACGCCGCCCCCCTCTACCGCTGCCAGTGCCTCACCCGGTGCGCGCGTGTAGAGGAACCCAGCCCCGGGACCGGCGGCCAGTCTGCCCACCCCACCGCCCCAAGTCGTGTGAGAAGCGGGCAGGATAGTGGCTGCGAAACGGGACACGGGTTCTAGTACTGGCGGCGCTGCCAGCTCCCTGGGTGACCCCGGGCCAGTCACGGCCCCGTCCTCTGCCTCAGTGTTCCCTGGAATGTGCACGGGTGCGCAGACTCCACTGCGGAGTCTATGGAGGTGGAGAACCATCTCCTTGGAAAACTCCCCCCTCCCTGGACAGACTTTGACTTACAACCTCAGGCGGATCCTGGCCCCTCTTTGCCACGCAAGGCCCTGAGTTAAGAACCTTTGGGTAGAGAGGGGGCAAGGAGCAGTGGGAGAGCGTGGCTCTGGGGCCACCAGCCCAGGCTGCCCGATCCCTGCTCGCTCAATGCTTTCCAGCTGCGTGACCTCAGGCAGGTGGCTTCACCTTTCTCTACACCTGCTTTCCAGCTGAAAATGGGTTTGATGCTAATAGACCTATCTCACCTGGTTGGTATGAGACCCAAATGACTAAGTGTTGAGAGGCATTGAGAACTGTGTGTGTCACTCGAGGTCAGAAGCCAGAGTCACGGGCGAAGCTGTTTAAACTGCTGGACCTTCTGAGCCAGGGTTTCCAGCGCAGGGACCTAGGGCTCTGGATTTTTTTTTTTTATGATGATTTTATAGAGGCACAGGGCAGGCCTGGGCAGTAAAGGGAGCGATTCCTCATCTCCCAGTCTCCGGGCTGCCCCCGGGGTGGGGAGTGACATTAGAGGTAAAGATCTAAGTTTAAAAAATCCCCTCCTGGATCTTCAGATGACTCCTCCCTCTTACCAGGTTGATAACGATGCCCCGAGGGTCAGGAACTGCATAGACCACTGCAAGAGCAACGAGCAGAAGAACGAGGACCTTCTCCATGATGAAGGGGCGCAGCTGGCGGGTCAGGTGGCGGAAGCGAGCCCTCTGGGGCGGCGGAGCTATAAAAGGGGCTCTGTCCACGTGTGACCCGCCTTCCCCGGCCCACCGGGCTTGACGTGAACAGAGGCCCAGCTGCGGCCAATCTGCTGGGGGGAGGGTCCCGATAAAGCTACTGGGCGGCACCTGGCCCCCTGTGTGTGTGTGGGGGGGGGTGATGCTGCATCATGGTTGGGCGTGACTTCTGGAACACTTTTACTTGTACAAGTTATAGACTGGGCAAGTTTTCTGTTCTGAGTCTCGATCTCCTTATCTGTCAACAGAGGATCCTTTCAAGAGTTGGGGGTGCTGAAGGAATGGATATGTCAAATATACCTCAACACACATATCTCTCACTCTGGGTGTTCTGCCCTCTTGCCCTCAACCTGGGGGCTGCCTCCATGAGTGATCCCAGGGGCCCTTAGGATGGCCCTCCTCAGATGATCCCTTCCTGTTTCCTTTCCCCTTCCCTTAACCTGTGCAGTCCCAGAATTAGAGACTCACCCCTGCAGGGAAGGCTCCCACACACCCTGCCCCCTACCCAAGGCCACAGGTGAGCAGGAACAGTCGGTCAGTCCTGGCTGAGCACGAGGCAGTCTCAGTCTCATGAGCTTCAGGTGGCCCCGGGGCTGGAGGCTGGGAAGGGCGCAGCTGCCCGAGTGTGCTCAGGTGTGGGACCAGAGCAGCTTTCCCTGGAGGACTGGTCATTGCGGCCAAGGACCCCTTCCCCATCCCAGGGCGTGGAAGACCGGTCCACTGGGGAGGCCCCCGGTTGGGTTGCTGAGAGCAAAGCTTTGATCCAGACAGACTTGGCTCCCAAACTCAGGGCTCATAAGCCGTGTGACCCTGGGCAAGTCCTTTCAATTTATAAGCAGTCTGAGCCTCGGTTCCTTCATCTACCCGAGCAAGAGGATGGCTCCTTCTCTGTAAGGTCAGGATTGACCAATGTATGTGGGAGTGCCTGACGTGTGGTAGGCACTCTGCCCATGTAATACCAGCCCCCTCCAGTCCCCCTTACACCTCTAGAGGGTGGAATATAGGGGAGAAGCTGGAGGAACCAGCCAGAAGACCCTCAAAATGGGAGAAAGCCATCAATTCCAGATGCAGGAATACCACTGATTAAAGAAACACTGTTCTCTTATATTTATGGATCTCAGTGTTTAAAACCGCTTCTCTCCCACGAGCTCATTCTGGCCCCTCCTACGCTCCCCACCCCCTCCACTTCAATACCCCTGTGAGCAGCGCCACAGGGAGGGTGATTGCGTTTTCCTTGTCACAAGTCAAGGCCAGGAGGCCTGGGAAGGGACTGGAGGATCGATTTCCATCTGTGAAGGGAGCTGTGAAAAATGCATCAGTTGTTATCTCTAGCTTCCAAGCCCGCTTCCCAGAGGAGAGAAAGAATGGGTTTTCCCCTTATAAATGAAGAGTATAGCAAAGAGAACTTTGACCAATGTTTGTGCTTCCAAAACATAAGCAAAAATTAGATTTTTTTTTAAGTAGGCTCTATGCCCAGCATAGACCCGAACTCATAACCCTGATATGAAGACCTGAGCTAAGGTCAAGAGTCAGACACTTAACCGACTAAGTCACCCAGGTGCCCCGATTAGATGCTTTTTGTATCAAAACCTCTAAGGTTTAACCACCCCCTCCCCATCTAAAGAGTGTTGGGCATTGGGTTTGTCCCGTTCCAAAAGGAACCCCAGATGCAATCACATGGATTAACCTCAGAGGCACAATGATGAGGGAGGAAAGCCACAGACAAAATCATACAGTGTATTACATTTACATGAGGTTCAGGAAAAGGCAAAACAGGGCGCCTGGGTGGCTCAGTTGGTTAAGCATCTGCCTTCCGCTCCGGTCATGATCTCAGGCTCCTCTGATCAAGCCCTGCGTTGGGCTCTTTGCTCAATGGGAAGTCCGCTCCTCCCTCTCCCTCTGCTTTTCCCCCTGCTTGTGCTGTCAAATAAATAAATAAAATCTTTTTAATTTTTTTTTTATTTTTCTAAAGACTCTATTTATTTATTTGACAAAGAGAGACACAGTGAGAGAGGGAACCCAAGCAGGGTGAGTGGGAGAGGGAGAAGCAGGCTCCTGGCTGAGCAGGGAGCCCGACTTGGGGCTCTCTCCCAGGACACTGGAGTCATGACCTGAGCCAAAGGCAGACACTTAAGGACTGAGCCACCCAGGCACCCCACATTTTAAAATTTAAAAAAAAAATTTATTTCTGGGGCACCTGGGTGGCTCAGTCCTTAAGCGTCTGCCTTGGGCTCAGGACCTGATCCCAGGGTCCTTGGGATCGAGCCCCGAATTGGGCTCCCTGCTCAGCGGGGAGCCTGTTTCTCCCTCTCTCACTCCCCCTGCTTGTGTGCCCTCTCTCGCTGAGTCTCTCTCTGTCAAATAAATGAATAAAATCTTAAAAGAGAGAGAGAGAGATTTATTACTTTATTTGAGAGAGAAAGAGAGTTGGGGGAAGGGCAGAGGCGGAGACTCTTCATGCCGACTCCCCGCTGAGGCTCTGTCTTCACAGGAGAGGTGGCGTACTTTCTGAGGTTGCCCTAACAAATGATCACACACTTGGTAGCCTGAAACAACAGAAATTTGTCCTCTTAACGATTCTGGCGGCCAAAAGTTAAACTCAAGGTGTCAGCAGCGCTGTGCTTTTTAGCTAGGGAAGAACCCGTCCCTTGCCTCTTCTAGCTTCTGGTGCTTGCCAGCTTCCTTGGCTGAAACCGCAGTATTCTCCATGGCTATGTCACCTCTGTGTGTCTCTTAGAAGGACACTTGTCATTGGACTTAGGGCTGGCCTAGATAATCTAGTAGGACCTCATCATCTCAAAATCCTTTATTTAATCATACCCGCAAAGAACCTTTTTCTAAATAAGGTAACATTCACAGGTCCTGGGCATTAGGATGTGGATCTTTGGGGGTAGATAATGACATCACCAGAAGTTCTACCTTCCAGGAAGATCTCCCTTCCTCGCTGTCCCCAGAGCTGTCCTGAGTGAGGCTGTCATGCCCCAGCAGTCTGCTGCCCTCTGGCCAGCGCGCCCGCAGAACTCTCTCTGGAGTGAGAGAAAAGACCCTGCTGTCCTCCGGGACTCAAACAGCAGGGTATCACCCCCACATAAGAAGGAGGTTAAGATGCTGCTCAGCCAAAACCCAAACTAAACAATGTGACAGATGCCCACTAGAGTTAGAAGTCGCCCCCAGCTCTGCCTGTGTCTTGCAAGTCATTGATAGTGACTCATTTCTACAGCTCTTCTGGGACATAAAACTCCTTTCGATTTATTATTTGTAGACCAAGAGGGAGCCAAGGGCTTTCACTTAGCTCTTTCTAGTACATTAACCTTTAGCTCAAGGGTCAGGGGCCAAGGTGAGGATTTGACCAGTTCCTGAGGAACACAGGATGGACTTCAAGTCTTGCAGTTCTTTGCTCTCACACCCCCTGAATCTTATTTTAATCGTCCTATGCCTCGTGCTTCTCCCTCTCCCTCTGCTACTCCTCCTGCTTGTGCTCTCTCTCTGTCAAATAAATAAATAAAATATTAAAAAAAAAAAGAAATAAAAAGGAAATAGAAGGATATTGGGTGGGTCACAGAGCTGAAGAAGGAACAGGGGAACCTGTCTGGGAGTGGGAATCGGGGAGGCTCTGAAGCTCCCACAATAGGAGCTCATGGATTGTTTGCTAAGGATGTTGCCAAGACCTAACAAAATAATAGCTTTTCTTCCCTCTTGTCAGTCTACCACCAATTCGGATTCCGCAGGGAGAGACTGATGGCGTAGTTTGGGTCACCCACCCATCCTTGTCTCTAGAGTCTGCAAGCCCTGTGATTGGCTGTCTCACCAGACCCTCAGCAAGCAGGGGAGTCTGCTCTCAGAGACCTGGGAAGTTGTGCGAGGCAGGCCAAACATGGCCCCAGCCTCCGGCCTTCTCTGAGTTGGGTAAGATACAGTCCCTGCTCTAGGGAAGCTGCCAGTCCGATGGTGGAGACACAGGCTGTGCCTTCAATGACCTTCCAGTCCAATGAGAAAACTAGTCACAAAATCAAAGAGATTTAAGAGGAAATGTAGGTAGTGGCACAAATATGTTCAAGACAGGGGTTTTGGGGGGGAAAAAGGACATGACTTTGGGTTTGGTGGTTGTTTTTTTTTTTTTAAGATTTTATTTATTTGACAGAGAGAGACAGAGAGAGAGTGAGAGAGGGAATACAAGCACAGGGAAGGGAGAGGGAGAAGCAGGCTCCTGCTGAGCAGGGAGCCCAATGTGGGCTCCATCCCAGGACCCTGGGATCATGACCTCAGCCTAAGGCAGACACTTAAGGACTGAGCCACCCAGGCACTCCTGGTTTGTTCTTTTTTTTTAAATTTTTTTAGTAGTGAAAAACCGGAAACTTCCAAAATACTCTAGAAAGGGGAAATGATTAAACAAGTGATTAAATGATTACATACTCTGTCAATATATAAGCATTAAAATCATGTTTTTGAAAAAATAGTAATATGAGAAAATATTAATGGTGTAGAGATAAGTGAAAAAAATTAGGTACTAAATTGTCCAACTGTGTGAAGCAGTATATTCAGAAGGAGGGAAAAACACCAGAATGTTAACAGAGGTAGTAATAATGATAAACATTTTGAGTACTTTTAATGTGAGGCCCTGAGCCAAACAGTTTACATATGTTATTTTACCTAACCCTTATGTGATAGATGCTATTTTAAAAAAGATTTTCGTTATTTATTTGAGGGGAGGGGAGGAGCAGAGGGAGAGAGACAAGCAGACTCCCCACTGAGCACAGAACTCCACATGGGACTTGATCTTAGGACGCTGAGATCATGACCTGACCTGAAACCAAGAGTCAGACACTCAACCACCAGCTGAGCCATCCAGGCGCCCGTGTGATAGATACTATATTCCTCCCCATTTTACAGATGAAGAAACGGGCTTGGAAAGGTTAAATACACAGATGGTCACATAGAACAGAATGGCTAACTCAATACAGATCTGTCTGAAGCCAAAGTCTGTGTTTTTAAGATGATCTTGACTCTCCTTAGTTCTCAATGTTGGGGTTATGAGTGATTTATATTGTTTTATGTAACTTTCCTGAATTTTTCTGTCTCTCTACATCAAACATATATTTATCTATGCAGTCAGGAGAAATATATATATATATATATATATATATGTATATATATATATATATATTTTTTTTATTTGACAGAGAGAGAGAGATTACNGAGAGGCAGGCAGAGAGACAAGGAGAGGAGGAAGCAGGCTCCCTGCTGAGCAGAGAGCCCGATGCGGGCCTCGATCCCAGGACGCTGAGATCATGACCTGAGCCGAAAGCAGAGGCTTTAACCCACTGAGCCACCCAGGCGCCCGAGAAATATATATTTTGAAAAAGAGGGGTAAAAAAGAAATATGCAACAAAAACATAAACAGGAAAAAAACATTTAAAGGAAAAAGATACTGTATTGAAGAAAAACATTGTAAGGTCTGGGAGGCTTCCTTCGCGGTACTTTGTGATTGTTATCACCCTATCAGTCTGCATTGCATATATACATATGCATATACATGTATGTAAATATCTTACCGTCTTTGAGGGTAGGGGCCCTGTCATTTTTATCTCTGTGGTTTTGCTTAGGGAAGATATCCTCCAACGTAGGGCTTAGGACATAGTACGCTCTTAGTAATTGTTGATTGATAGAAACCACAGAGACCAGAAACCAGAGACCGGAAGACACAATCAGCAAAGGTTTTGCTGGACTCCAGGCGGTTGGGAGTTCTGAGAGGGCGACTAGAGAGCCGGGGAGGGGTTGGATGGGACGGGGGTGGGGGTGAGAGTGGGGGGACGGACAGTGCTCCGGACGAGGTTTTGGTTTTGCGGCAGTAATTGAGCCGGAGGAATGTTGCAGTGACAGTCGCAGCCCAGCCTCCCAATTTTTGTCCTCCCCCTACCTCCCCCGGCCCCAGCGCTCAAGAGGGTGAAGACGGGTCTCAGTTTCCTGGGGCGGGAGCGCGCGATGGGCGGG
>LNAC01000077.1:2357127-2451910 GCA_002007465.1 Ailurus styani | reverse complement strand
CGGTTTCCACTCGCTCCTCCGACCTGAGTCCAGAGGCGCTGGCCGCGGTGCTGAAGCAGCGCCCTCGAAGGAGGGAGGAAGGAGGGGCCGGGCCGCGGCGAAGGGGCGGAGCTCTCCGGAGCCCGGAGCTGGAAAGGGGGGGCGGGGAGGGGCAGGGCGGCGCCAGTAGGCCCAAGACCCTGGCTGGCTGGAGAGGAAGCAGGAGACCGGAGACAGCCTGGCTAGAGCGGACAAAGGCATCTGGACAAACTTACCCTGAAGAAACCAAGGTTGTCTTCCTGGTCTTATTTATTAATCCTCTTTCTTCTATCTTGGAGGGACCCTTACCTCGTACCCTTACCTCAGCCTGCTCCCCAACCCCTGCTAAGGAGTGACCCACTCCTAGGCCTCTGTCTGCTAAGCCACTGGCTTACAGCCCACAGGATACCAGCCCAGGGCCTACGTCCTCACCATGGTGAAGTTGCTGCCTGCCCAGGAGGCAGCCAAGATCTACCATACCAACTATGTGCGCAACTCGAGGGCTGTGGGTGTGATGTGGGGCACACTCACCATCTGCTTCTCTGTACTGGTCATGGCCCTCTTCATCCAGCCCTACTGGATCGGTGACAGTGTTAACACACCCCAGGCAGGCTACTTTGGCCTTTTCTCCTACTGTGTGGGCAATGTGCTGTCCTCTGAACTCATCTGCAAGGGTGGCCCGCTGGACTTCTCCTCCATTCCCTCTAGAGCCTTCAAGACCGCCATGTTTTTTGTGGCCTTGGCCATGTTCCTCATCATTGGCTCCATCATCTGCTTTAGCCTCTTCTTCGTCTGCAACACGGCCACTGTCTACAAGATCTGCGCATGGATGCAGCTGGCTGCAGGTGAGCAGGATTATGGGAAGACAAGCAGGGGCCCAGCCGAGGCCACAGGGGAAGCTGCACCATTCCACCCTCTGTGGATGCCCTAGGTCTCTTACCCAGATGCTCTCCTTTACATTTATTTTATCTTTTTCCAAAGATTTAATTTTTTTTTAAGTAATCTCTACTCTCAACATGAGGCTTGAACTCAGAACCCCAAGATCATGAGTTACACGTTCCACTGACTGAGCCAGCCAGGCACCCCTCAGCTATTCTCCTTTAGCCCAGCCCTACTCAGTGCTTGCAGAAGCTTCTGAGGAGTAGAGAATTTTAGAACGGCTGAGACCAAAGGATCTTTGAGATCAAATTGCTTAACCCCCTCATCTTGCAGATGGGAACTGAGGTCCAGAGAGGGGAAGTGACTTGCCCAGGAGCACACAGCTAGTTGATAGGTGTCCTGACTCCCAGGCCACCACATCAGGGGTTGTTTGCTCTGGGAAGGGAAAAGAAGGAAGCTTTCGTTGTTGGCCTTGTGGAAATAGGATCCAACCCCGGGGCAAAATAGTCAAGCACATCCTAGATGTCTCCATCTCCCACTTCTCGGCATTTGTTCTTTCTCCTTTAAAGATCCACAGATCCCTGCCCTCAATCCTTCTCTCCCACCCCAGATTGCTCTCAGGGAGATTTTAAGGTCGGTCATTGATTTGGAGTGTTATGCTGTGACCTTTCCCATAGAAACTTGCGTTTAAGTTCCCTCTTTCATGGTGGAGTGAAAGTCTTTGTTCCCCAGTTATAGGTTTCTGTACTTGAGGCAATAAATGGGAGTGATATTTTGTGATGGGGGAGTAGGGTGGTGGCTAGGGTCTTTAAAAACTATGTGGGGTAGGTGGCTACTTACGGTGCCCAGAAGCAAGGCCTTCCCTGCTCCTTTTCCTTGCTCCTGGCCCAGGCAGCCCTCTGTCCTTGAGCCAGCTGGTCCTGTTTCTCTAAGCCTTGTCCTGCAGCCCTTGGTTCCTTCCTACCCCAAGGACTATGCATAGGCTGCCCATACTAGGAAATGTCTAGGAGCAGTGCTAGGACTGCAGACTAGAGAGAAAACCATCTTGACATCACTGGTTAGAATGAGAAGCAGTATTATCCATAACAGGGGGAATAGAACAGGGATCAGAATCCCAGACAACCAGACACATAGACTCAACACTCTGTCAGAGTTGGAGGGGGACCCCAGAGAGCTGTGGGTGCCCCCCGCCAACTACAGATGAGGAATCTGGGACTGAGAAAGAGGAAAAGACTTGACCAAGGCTATGGCAGATCAACTAGCAACTGAGGACCAAGGGGAATTATGGTGGTGGGTTCCAAGAAATTATATGCATTCCAAAGACATTTTTATTGAGCCACACATTTATGTAAGTATAATGAGTTACAAAGCACTTTCACATATATCATCTGGAGGAACCAGATGATCCCTACCTTAGTGAGGGAGATATTCCTCTTATTTTATAGATACGGCTCTTAGTGGGTAACTTGTGATTACCCAGGTAGTGATGGGCAGAACCTTTGATTCAGAATCTTGTACTCAGGCTACCCACCTGGCTCCAGATCTGCCTCCCCAATCCATCTACCATCTATCCCCCTCTCCTCTGGTCTCTCTACACGTTGAGGGAGAGGCTGGGGCAGGGCTAAGGTAAGTCTTGGTGGGCAGTGGGGGGAGAAGGGGGGAGAATGAAGATTTAGCAGTTCTGTGACAAAGAAGAGTAGAATGGACCCTGGCGTGGTTACCAGCTGATCGTCTGTATCAGAGCTATGGAAAGCTGGAAACACAACCATTCCTCTCGTTCACACTGCCCCCTCCCACAACATTCTGCAGCAGGTGCCATTTGCTGAACAGCCAGTGTGCTTGGGAAGGCCTGGAGGGGTGAGGCATCAGCAGGCCATTTGAATTAGACTCCAGATCATGGAGCTGGACACACTGATAGCAGAGGTGGCCAGATGCCATCCTATGAAACATTTATGTTGGGGGAGGGTGAAGGTGGGGTCATGTTCCATTCTTTAAGGGAGTGGAATGGAAGATGAGCCAAAGGGGAGGGATGAAGAGGGCCTTGTGCTCTGCAGACAGCAGCTGGGACATGCGTCCATTCAAAGATGCCTAAACCAGTTAGTTTGACCTTGCCAAGAAGCAGGAGACCAGGGAGGGGAGCAGGAGAAAGGAAAGAGGATCGATGACTGGGGCAGTGTGGGGCTGCAGTTTAACAATGTTAGTCCAGCTTCTGGATGCTAGTTGTGAGCTGTGTGTGGTTCCAGCTCCTAGAAACCCAGGGAGGGCAAGTCACTTGTCTCTCTGAGTCTCGGTAACCTCCTCGGTAGAATGTAGCAGCAGAACCTCCTATCACCAGGTTCTGGTGAGGATGGGATGTCTAATACACGTGAAACACCTTCTCCGGGGCTTGACACACAGCAGGTGCTCAGTAAATGTGAAAAACACAAAAGCCACTTTATCAGTCAGGATGGGGGAGGTGACAAAAAACTCCCAAATCTTAGTGGCTTAAAACAAAGCTTTAGTTTTTGCTTGCAGTACATGCCTATTGAGGACCAGTTGGGGGCTCTGCTCTCACTGTTCTCTCCTGGAACCTTGGCTGATGGAGCATCTGCTGTCATCATTGCAGAGCAAAAGGGAGCTCTGGAAGGTCTCTCCCTAGCGGTTAAATGCTCTGGCCTGGAAATGCACACATGTCCACCTCACATTTTGTTGTCTAAGGGAAATCTTATGGCCTTGCCTAACTTGAAAAGAGGAGAGCAAGGAAGTACAATCCTACTATGTACCTGACATATTTGTGAACACGTCTAATGACACCCACATCCACTGAGGTTGCTTCCGTTTGGCTTTAATGTCAATAATAGCAACGATGGACAGTAACTGGCTGCCTACCATGAACCAGACGCTGCCGTGAGCGTTTTCTCTATATGACCACACGTAATCCTCGCAGCTCTGCTATGAGTCAGGCACTGTTATCCTTATTTTACAGATGAGAGCCTGCAAGTCAGAAGGGGTAAGTAAATTTGCCTGAGAATACCATGTTGGCCTCCCCTTAGAGCCCTGAGATGCTACAAATGGGGTTGACCCCCACTGTGGCCAGGTGCCTGGGTCAGGTGCTCAGAGAGGTCTGAGGCACCCGGAGTAACAACCTGTTTCCAGGTCAGAGGCCCTGGGCTATTTTCCAGAGATGCTATGGAAGGAGAATGCAGCCAAGGGGAGGAGATGGGGAGAATGGAAAGTCCAGAAGGGCAGCTCCTTTTCACATTGACCTGTTCCCCTCCCCCACCACTGTTAAGGCACCAAAGCACTGCTCTTAAACCAACTGGAGAACTAGGGAAGGTCTTACACCAACTGGAGAAGGTTTTACCGAAGAGCTCTGGGAGAGTTCTTGCTCCCCTCCCCTAAGTATCTTCCTGAAACACTTCTCGTTTTGTCACTAAGTCTAAAACGTCAGCACTAAATACATTCAGCTCTTTGGAGAGGTTGTCTGGAGTTGAGGGAATTAACTTTGAGGTCAAAGAAGTCAGGAGCCATGAGTTCAGGTGTAGGCTCTGCTATAGCTGGATGACTGGGCGGTTCATTTGGTTTCTCTGAGACCTCAGTTTTCTAATCTGTAAAATGGGATACTAACACATGGTCTACTTCACAGAACTGTTGTCAGGATCGAGAGAAAAATGGTACATGAAATATTTTGTCACCTGTAAGAGAACTATATAAATAAGCTTGTCCTGTATAAAATGAAAGGAGAGTTGATACTTTTAGGTAGGGAGGTGGGATCCTGATCTTTAGATCAGGTAGGTAACTGGGTCCGGTGAAGTGCTTCTCAGGCATTCCTGGCTGGGGCAGAGCCTTGGAACTAAAGACCCTCTGGGCCTTGGAAGGAGGGACGGCGATGGGAACGTGGCACAGACAATGGAAGACATCCCCTGCCTACTTGGTGGTTGTCCTTGGGGTCGCTTTGGTCACATTCCAGGATTATGTCACCTATCTGTGCAGCTAAGGTGGGGTTGGTTGTTGGTGGGAGTGGATGGGAGAAGTGAGAAGAAGGTACGGAAAATGACATTTTTGGCTGTAAATACTATGTCAATGGGAGCACAGGA
This sequence comes from Ailurus styani, assembly GCA_002007465.1. Taxonomy (NCBI): domain Eukaryota; kingdom Metazoa; phylum Chordata; class Mammalia; order Carnivora; family Ailuridae; genus Ailurus; species Ailurus styani. Next base: position 2,446,937 of record LNAC01000077.1, on the reverse strand, counting down.
TGGGATAATCAGAGCTGGGCTTGAAATCCAGGTGGACTGTGCTTGTGTTTCCCAGCTTTTCCTATTGAAAGAATTACGTGAAAGAATGCTTTTAAAAACAAGGATTCCTGGGACTTCTAGGTGGCTCAGCTGGTTAATAAGCATCTTCCTTTGGCTCAGGTCATGATCCCAGGATCCTGGGATTGTGTTCCAAATCCGACTCCCTGCTCAGAGAGGAACCTGCTTCTCCCTCGGCCTGTTGCTCCCCCTGCTTGTGTTCTCTCTCACTCTCTCTCTCTCTCTGCTAAATAAATAAATAAATAAATAAATAAATAAATAAATAAAATCTTAAAAAAAAAATAAAAACAGGGATTCCTGAGTCCAACCCTGGTCTGGAAATCAGTATTTTATCTTATTTTTAAAATATTTTATTTATTTGACAGAGAGAGAGACAGCGAGAGAGGGAACACAAGCAGGGGGAGTGGGAGAGGGAGAAGCAGGCTTCCTGCTGAGCAGAGAGTCTGACTCTGGGCTCAATCCCAGGACCCAAGGATCATGACCTGAGCTAAAGTCAGAAGCTTAATGACTGAGCCACCCAGGTGCCCCTGGAAATCAGTATTTTAGATAAATATTAGGGATTTGTAAATGCAGGGAAGCGTAAGCAGCTGCAGTGACCTGAACTGGGTCAGGATTAAGAGACCTATTTGCTTGAATGAAGGGTTCATGAAGGAACCAGCCAGAAATGGGGCTGGAAAACTTTGTGTATTCATTAAATCTAAGATTCCAAGTTGTAGGACATGCTGTTATTCTATGTGCTGTAAAAAGGAAAAATTACTTGTTCTTTTTTTTAAGTAGCCCAATGCAGGGCTTGAACTCATGACCTGAGATTAAGACCTGAGCTGATATTGAGAGTTGGATGCTTAACTGACTGAGCCACCCAGGTGCCCAGGAAAAATACTTCTACTCAAACCACACCCCGAAGCTTTCTTTTTATACTTATTTCAGAGATATTGGAGTATGGACAATTGTGCATCTTTGAAGTGATGAGTTGTCTGGGCTGGGACTGGATTTTTCTGGGGTTTGAAGCCACAGTAGGTAGTGCCTCAACATGGATGAGGGCCTGGTAGGACCACCTGGTGCAGTAGCAGAATCTTCCGTGGGCTAGGGAGCTCTGCTTTCTGCTTCTACCCCTCTATCAAGAGCAAGTCATTTTAGCTCTTGGATCCTCAATTGTCTCCCCTGGGTTCTACAAGAATGATGGTAGGAGCTGCCCCATACCTCTCAAGGCTGTTAACACAAAGAGAAGGGAGGTGACAAGACAGCAGCAGTGGAAGGTGGGAGGTAGCAGGCTGAGCACACCCAGCCTGACAGCGTCTGCACCCCCTCCTGCCCCCTCAGCCACAGGCCTGATGATTGGCTGCCTGGTCTACCCAGATGGTTGGGACTCAAGTGAGGTGCGGCGCATGTGTGGGGAGCAGACGGGCAAGTACACGCTGGGTCAGTGCACCATCCGCTGGGCCTTCATGCTGGCCATCCTCAGCATCGGAGACGCCCTCATCCTCTCCTTCCTGGCCTTCGTGCTGGGCTACCGGCAAGACAAGCTCCTCCCTGATGACTACAAGGCAGATGGAAAAGGTAACTCGCCATCCCCCAGGGAGGTGGGGCTTCCTCTTGGCCAGTCACCGGAGGATTGGTCTCTAGCCTGGGGCTGGGGACACCAAGACCAATCAGACACAGCCCTATTCCAGAGGCCAAGGCCAACAGGGGTTTGCAAGCCAGCAGGTGATGACGGAGGCTGTCTGTGGTAGAAGGGTGTCCTCTTGTCTCCCTCCACACCCCCGCTCCTGTCAGGGTCTATAGGGGAGAGAACCCTGATCCAGCCTGGGGAGCTAGGGATGGCCTCCAATAGAAGGTGACACTGAAGCTGGGTCTGGAAGTTCACTGGGAGTTTGGTGGAGAGGGGAACAACAGGTTAGCAGAGGGGCTGAGTTGTTGGAGCAGGAGGAGAAAGGCAGGTTAGGGGGGCAGACATGACAGCTCTTGGAGTGCAGATGGTGGGCGCTCCCTTGAGCTGGGGAGAGAGCCTTGGGGTTCTCTGTATGCCATCCTGTTTCAATTTCCTTCTGCCCAAGTCCCATCCCTGAGTCGTAAGAGTCAGTTGTAGCTGACCCAAAGCCAGGCAACCCTTTGGCCTTTTCTATTTCCCATTGAACTTTCTTCTTCCTAGGATACTTTCTGCTCCTGTATCTCATTAGATGCTTCCCTTCTGTTAAGGGGCTTTTTTAGGGCATAAATTCTATCTCCTGTTCATAGGCAAAGTTCCTGTCTCACACCCTTGTGAATCCCAGAATGCCTACTTCCAGCAGGTAGCCACTGCGAGGAACCTGTTGCACCTCAGGACCTCTCCAGTCTCCTTTCCCCTTAGTTGTCTTCACCTCATTTGACCTGACCAAACTCCCTCCACCCCCTGTCCCCGGCCCCATGACCAAGGACCCTTCCCAGATAAGGAACTTGCAGCCTGGGATGGAGACCCACCCCAAGGTACACAAAAAGGTGGTGACAAGGAAGACCCCAAATTCTGGTCTTCTTTGGCTCAGCCCAGTGCCCACTTCTCCATAAGGAAGTAATCAAATATCTTGCCCTTGTTTGGGAGTTTAAGAAGACACACACACCTAAGTTTTGTGGTTAAAGATGAAAAGCAAATTACTAGAATGAGCTGGGCCAAGGAGGAGCGCAGAGAGAGGTCTCTTTCTATTGCAGGAGGTGCCTATAGCTTCTAGGTTCTGGAAACACTTAAGGCCTGGGTCCCTTGCAAACCCCATAAAGGGAAGGGAAATGGAACTAGTATGTACTGAGCCTTTTCCATGTGCAGGAGTGATGTGAGTTTTGTTCGCAGGAGCCATTTTTGTTTAATCTGCACAGCAACCCTGTGAGGACAGGTTGGAGGTGGGGAGCCCAGCAGCAGTTGGCACAACCAGCATTTTCTCCACTGATGGAGGGTGTCTCGGGGAGGCTTCAGCAAGAGCTACTGGAGGCATTTTGTTTAGCTCTCAGCCTCAAGGCAGATCTAACCTTAAATCTGGACACATGTAGAAAATATTTTTACATTACTCATTTGCATTCTTTCCTTTTCAGAAGGGATTCTTTCAGCTGGAAAGAAATTCTATTGACATCATTCACTCATTCATTCATTTAGTAGGCTCCACACCTAGTATGGAACCCAAAGCTTACAACCCTGAGATCAAGACCTAAGCTGAGATCAAGAGTCAGACACTTAACTGACTGAGTCACCCAGGTGCCCCCACATAATTCCCTTTAAAGTGCTTTCTTATGAAGAGATGGTTTTGTCCCTTTAACACTTTACAAGTCAAAATGTCAGTTCGCTCTCCCCGCCTTCCTTTGTCCTTCTCCTTTCAGATCCCATGCACCTGCCATCAATCTTTTCAGATTTTTTCTCTCCACAGTTTAGTTCCTTCACTATCATGCAGGATTTAGTTCATCCTTTTTGTTTATTACCTGTTAGAAAACACCCACATAACCTTCTGAATAGATCTAACTACTCAGTGAAGTAGTTATTGCCTCTGTCAGGGCACAGAATTGGGTCAGGAAAGCAGATGTTGAGTCCCAGTTCTTCCAAATCACTTTCTTCAAGGTGAAAAGGGGGTCACCAACTCCTGCTCTGCCCCCTCCATTATTGTGTGGCATGAATGAAACAATGAAAGCAGAAATGAAACCTTGCACAAGTACATAGATTTTGAACCACTCCCTAAGGGTTAAAGAGGCAGAGAGTGAGCGTGGGCTTTGGAGTAGGACCTGTGTTTAAAATTTGAGCTCTGACAAACCATAGGGACTCTTAAGCATAGGAAACAAACTGAAGGTTGCTGGAGGGGAGGTAGGTGGGGGATGGGGCAACGGGGTGATGGGCATTAAGGAGGGCGCGTGATGTAACGAGCACTGGGTGTTATATAAGACTGATGAATCACTGACCTCTACCACTAAAGTCAATAATACATTATGTGTTCATTGAATTTAAATACAAATAAAAATAAAGCTTGGGCTCCATTGTTATCTAGTTGTGACTTTGCAGAGATTACTCAACTTCTCTGAGTCTGTTTCCTTAGCTGAGCCTCATTTTTATGGAGATAAGGTGACAGGTTTCTCCTCATTTGTAAAAAATACCTACTTCAAAAAATCTTGAACAAGAGAAGGCTCAGCAGGAAGGTGAAGATGTCTGCTATTGTCACCGCTGCTGAAGATTGTACTGAAGGTTATAGCCAGGGCAAATAGGGCAGAAAAAGAAAGAAAAGAAATCCAGTTTGGAGAGGAAGAAGTACAACTATCTCTACTAGCAGATGACATGATTTTGCACGTGGAAAATCCCAAATAATCCACTAAAATACTATTAAAGCCAATATACAACCTCGCCAAGGTTGCAGGACATAAGCAGTGTACAAAAGCTTGTTGCATTTGTATACACTAGCAATGAACAATTTAAAAATGACATTAAGAAAACAATTTCATTTATAATAGCATCGGGAAGAATAAAATATGTAGAAATAAATTTAATGAGAAGTATAAGATTTGTACATGAAAATTGAAAGACATTGTTGAAAGATATTAAAGACCTAACTAGATGGAAACACCCATATTCATTGATCTGAAAACTTAATATATTAAGATGGCAATGCTCCCCAAGCTGATTTACAGATTCAATGCAATCCCTATCAAAATCCCAGCTGGCTTTTTGCAGACAGAGATTGATAAGCTGATTCTAAAATTCATACAAAAATGCAAGGGACCCAAAAGCAGCCAAAACAATTATGAAGAAGAACAAAATTGGAAGGCACTCATGTCCTGATTTGAAACTTGCTACAAAGCTACAGTAATCAAATGGTGTAGTACTGGCAAGAGGACGGACATACAGATCAATGGAATAAAATTGAGAGTCTAGAAGTAAAGCCAAGCATCTATGGCAAAATGAGTTCCTTTTTTTCTTTTTTAAGATTTTATTTATTAATTTTGGGAGAGAGAGAGCACGAGTGAGGGGGAAGGGTAGAGGGAGAGGGAGAAGCAGGTTTTCCGCTGAGCAGGGAGCATGGTGGATGTGGGGCTCAACCCCAGGACCCAGTGACCATGACCTGAGCTGAAGGCAGACGCTCAACTGACTGAGGCACCCAGGCGTCCCTGGCAAACTGATTTTGAACAAGGGCGCCAAGACCATTCAGTGGAGGGAAAGAATAGTCTTTTCTTTTTTCTTTTTTTTTTAAAGATTATTTATTTATTTATTTGACAGAGAGAGAGAGATCACAAGTAGGCAGAGAGGCAGGCAGAGAGAGAGGAGGAAGCAGGCTCCCCGCTGAGCAGGGAGCCCGATGTGGGCCTCGATCCCAGGACCCTGAGATCATGACCTGAGCCGAAGGCAGAGGCTTTAACCCACTGAACCACCCAGGCGCCCAAGAATAGTCTTTTCAATAAATGGTGCTGGAACAATCACATATCTACATGCAAAAGAATGAAGTTGGTTATGCACCCCACATCATATACAAAAACTAACTCAAAATGGATTTAAGACCTAAATGTAAGATGTAAAATTATAAAAATCTTAGAACATAGGTATAAATCTTTGTGACCTTGGATTAGGCAGAGGTTTCTTAGATGGGATGCCTAATATATAAGCAACCAAAGGAAAAATATATATAAACTGGATTTCATAAAAAAATCAAAATTTCCATGCTTCAAAGGACACCAACAAGAAAATCTAAAGACAATGCAAAGACTGGGAGAAAATATTTGCAAGTCATGATTCTAGTTTCCAGAATATATTAAAAACTCCTACAATTTAACAAATAATAAAAATATATAGATAACCCAACTTTTAAAGTGGGCAAAGATTTTTTTTTTTAAGGTTTATGTATTTGACAGAGAGAGATCACAAGCAAGCAGAGGGAGAGGGAGAAGCAGGCCTCCCACTGAGCAAGGAGTCTGATGTGGGACTCAATCCCAGGAATCCCAGATCCTGACCTGAGCCGAAGGCAGACCCCTAACTGACTGAGCCACCCAGGCACCCCTGGGCGAAGGCTTTGAAAAGAAAATACATTTCTCCAAGGCAGACATCCAAATGGTCAAAAAGCACATGAAAAGATAGTCATCGTCATTAGTCTTTAGGAAAATGCAAATCAAAACCACAATGAGCTATTATTTCACAGCCACTAGGATAAATAAAAAACGCTGAACAATAACAGGTGTTGGTGAGCACATGGAGAAATTGGAACTCTCATACGCTGCTAGTGAAAATGCAAAATCGTGCAGTTGCTATGGAAAACAAAAGGGCAGTTCCTCAAATGGTTAAACACAGAGTTACCACTATGTGGCTCCACAATTTATTCCTAGGTATGTCTGCAAGAATGTTGAAAATATCCTTGCACAACTTGTATACAAACGTTCATAGCAGCATAATTGCCAAAAAGTGGAAACAACCCAAATGTGCATCAAATGATGACTTGGATAGATGATCTGTGTATATCCACACAGAGGAATATTATTCAGCTCTAAAAATGAAGTACTGATAATTGCTACCATGCTGATGAACCTTGAAGACATTGTAAGTGAAAGGAGCCGTGTACAAAAGACCATATGTTGTATGATTCCAATTGTATAAAATGCTCAGTATAGGCGAATCCGTGGAGACAGAATGTAGATTTTAGTAGTTGCCTGGGGCTGTAAAGAGGGGGATATTGAGCGTGATTGATAATGGGCATAGGGTTTCTTTTTGGGGTGATGGAAATGTTCTAGAATTGGATAGTAGTGGTGGTTGCACAACCCAGAGATTATACTGACAACCCACCAACATGGACACTTTAAATGAGTAAATTTTATGTTAGTGAATTTTACCTGAATAAAAAAATGAAAGATTGGGTTAGGTGACTGCCTTCGGCTCGGGTCATGATCCCGGGATCGAGTCCCACATCAGGCTCCCAGCTCCATGGGGAGTCTGCTTCTCCCTCTGACCTTCTCTCCTCTCGTGCTCTCTCTCTCAAATAAATAAATAAAATCTTAAAAAAAAATGAAAGATAGTGTGAAGGATTAGATAGTGTGTATAAAGCACTAACAGCGCCCGCACGTTATACAGGTGATTAATAACTATTAGTTCTCTCCACCTTTTGTCCTTCCAGGATCTCCAACTTTTTACACCATCCATCTGCCCAGTACCAGCTCCTGTGCTCCATGTGCCCACCGACACCTTCAGGCATGGGGTGGGGGTACAGCAGTGAGGGACGACGTCTCATTGGACCTTGCCTTCTGATAAGGGACACCACATGCAATATGAAATTACAAGCTGAGAAGCATTATGGGGGGGGAAGCCTTCTTGAGATTGAATAAAAGAAATCCGATCTAGTTCGGAGAGGGACTATGCAGGGAATTATCCTGAAAACAAGATGCGTTGTAATCAAATAATGTTCTCTTTTTCCTTGCAGAGGAAGTCTGAAGCAGCTGAAGTTCGGTGAGTAACCACATTGTTGGGTGGTCTGCGTGCCTTTGGAAGGGCTGCCACCTCCCTGTTTCCTTATTGACTCATCAGGCTGGTGGGGGGCTGGGCTGTCAGGGCAGCAGTGGGGCCTGGGGAGAGGAGCAAGGACTCTGGCCAGAGCTAGCTGAGACCCTCTAGTTCTACTTCTGTCTTGAGAAGTAGACAAAGAACAGGAATAAATAATTTAAAACAAGCAGGTGGTTTCATAAACTCATCTTTTTCTGGAGCCTGGCAAACAAGAACAGACCGTTTACAAGTTGGCATTCTAATTTGGGCCTTTATTTTCAGAAAGACTTTAAGTGATAAGAAACATAATAGAAAACTTAAAAAAAAAGTCACGGGGAGGAAAACAAATATTTCAGAAAGCTAGGCTAACAGAAATACTGTACTGAGAATTAAATTTAGCCTTATGCTTCCTGATAGCCGTGGCAAAAAGAAAAATATGATGTAAACTGTTTTAATCTCTGGTTGAAAAGGAAGCACACATATCAATTTCCTTGTTGTCTTTTAAGTTTCCAAAATATGATTTGACAAGAATATTAAGGAACATAGTAAAAAAAAAAAAAAAAGAAAAAAAACCCCCATCATAGTATCACCTTCTAAATGCTGCCAATTAATTGAGGACCTCCAGCAGGCCAGGCACATTGTGTGGGGAGGAGAGATTATCATTTCAACTATTTTAATTTTTGCAAAAGTACTTTCCAATCCTTGACCACATAGATGTACTTTTCTGAATAATTATAAGCTAGCACTTCTCCCCCCCATATTTATTGGTTGATTCTCAAACTCAAATATGCATACAATCCATCTGGGGATCTTATTAAAATGTAGATTCTGATTCAGTTGGAGTGGGGCCATAAACCTTGTTTATAACCTGCTTCTCATAATGGTCGCACTTTGAGTAGCAAACTGTTAAGAGCGTATGTCAACATACACGGGGAAGTTTTTTTGTTTTGTTTTTTTAAAATGTCAAATTTTATACTCTTGCAATATCTTTTTTAATACCACAGGTCAGCTGTTTCCCTGACAATGGAAAATTAAGGAATCGAATTCTTCAGAGATAAAAACTTGTTCCTTCCATGCTTCCCTGTCCCTGGCTACTGTAGACTTGATGTTCTGAAGTCTTTTGCTATAGGATTAGAACCTGACATGGAGACCTGGCCTCCTACTGTATACAGAAAACTTTCAGGGGCAAGCAGCCCCGCAGTGACCCACATCAGAGATATTCAGAGAGAAATGGCTGGTACTCTCCTGACGGGGCCCCAGTTCCTTTGGTATCCCCTTTACACCAGCGATCACTTTAACCCCTCGAGGCCTCTCCTCTGTAAAATGAGAGGGCTCAATGAGTCCATGTCTCGTTGAGGAAGGAGTACTTGTAAGTGTACTATATCATTTCAGGTGGAGGTTTTGGGGGTCCTTTGTTTCTCCTTTCTCACATTTTGTTTAACTGATGATTGGGGTGGGTAAGGGAGGGGCCACCAGAACCTGAATCCATCACGAAGTCCTATAAAGATTGGGTGAACACAAGATCTAAAACCAAGATCTAACCCCAGGAGACTGACTTTCTCTCCTTTGGACTTCAACATTACCCTCTTTTAGTGCCCACACTGACCTAGTCAAGACTAGCCACTGGCTTGAGAAATTTGTTACTTGCATCCAAGTAATTTGTTAGATTACATTTATTGCAAAAAAAAAAAAGTACTTCCGATTTGGCACCCTAAATGGTGCATCTTTTGCCAGCCTCCTGAGGGGAACTCAATTTAGGTAACACCTCATTGAAGCAAATGCCAAGAGAAAAACAGGTTCTTTGGGCTATTCCCTGCCTGGGGATGGTACGCGGAAACCGGATTTTTTGGATCATCCACAGTGGATAAACCTGACGAATAGGTGTTTTTTTTTTCCTGGTCTTGTGCATTCACTCAGTTAAGAGAAAAGGTGGGTGCTGGTAGAGAGAGGAGGTAAACACTGAACAAGACTGTATTGGATCTTGTTACTTGATCAAGGAGCAGTCACAGGCACAGTAAACAGTAGGTGTCTTATTCCTGGGCTGTAAGGGATGCTTTTCCCCCCCTTTAAACTCAGCTCTACCCCCAACATGGGGCTTGAACTCACAACCTAGGCGAGAGTCCGATGCTTTATGGCTGGGCCAGCCAGGCGCCCCTGCAGGGCATGCTTTTTAACCAATGCCTTGACAACCTGTCCAGTGAATGTGGTTTCTTGTACAGTTCCACATGGATTAAGAATGAGTACCCCAACACTGTCCTGTTGTTGGTAATGGGAACTATTAGAATGGGATTTAATAATCACATTCGTATTTTCTTGTGTTGATCGAATTATTTCAGTCAGGCATTTACTTTACGCAAACCTGATGAATGACAGAATCTGACAAATTCCATAGCTTAGTGCCTTTTCTAGTTATATTTACTTCTCATAATTTTACGTTTTATAAGAAGTAACTTTTCTAAAAGTCTACCTTCTTTTTTTTTTCTTTCAGATGGTATATATTACTTCTCTATTTCTTTTTTTTTTTAATTTTATTTTTATTATTTGCCCAAGGGGTACAGGTCTGTGAATCATCAGGCTTACATCTTTCACAGCATTCACCAAAGCACAAACCCTCCCCAATGAGGGTAGGGATAGGGTGGATGGGTTAAAAGTCTACCTTCTAAAGATCTCTCACTAAAATAGTAACTATGGTGGTCCACAGAAGCTTCTGGGGGACTTAGGGTGCATCTGCCAATAGCCTGCCCCTTGCTCTTGCCAGGAACAGCACGCTTCACCAGAGTGCTCAGAGTCGGTGCTGGGGAAGGATCTGCAATTGTTTGAGTCAGATGACCCAGATGACCTTTTGCTTTATCTTCAAATCTTCAAGAAACTCATTATTCAACCTCTCCAATCACAGTATTGATTTTGGTTGCTATCTAGTAACTGTTTATCAGCTCAAGTAGCTTTACTTTTACATAAATTCCTAAAGGAAAGTATATAGATCAATAAAATCAGCACTCCTCTAACCAAGTTGCCTTACTCCTTTCTTACTTCTGGCTTGGGCTGGACTGTTGGGATGGTTGTTTGCCCAAGCTTTACCAACAATGAGTAGGCCTGAGCTGATCTGGTCAAGAGAGGATTGGTCATTTGTATCTGAGAGGTGAACGGGAAGGGTATTTTAAATGCTTTCATTGTCTTATGTCCCAGTATTAGTTACCTATTGCTCTATATATAACATATTGCCACAGAACTTGGTGGCTTAAAAGGTTTCCATTTTTGTGGGTTAGGGATCTGGCAAGGGTTAGTTAGGTGTCTGCCTCCAGGTTTCTCACAGGCTGCAGTTAAGGCATCGGATCTGCTTCCAAGCTCAGTGGTTGTTTGCAGGATGCAGTTTCTCACTGGCGGTTGGGCTGTGGGCCTCTCCATAAGGTGACTCACATGGCAGCTTGCTCGCCCATAAGAGTTCCAAGACAGAGCAAGAGGGGGCACAGAAGACAGCAGCTGCAGTCCTTTGTAACCCAACCTCAGAAGTAGTACTTGTCATTTTTGCCTTAATCTGTTAGAACAGTCATCAAGTCCAGCCCACATTCAAGGTGAGGGGATTATAGGGGCACCTGGGTGGCTCAGATGGTTGAGCATCTGCCTTCGGCTCAGGTCATGATCCCAGGCTCCTGGGATCCTGCATTGGGCTCCATGCTCAGCGGGAAGTCTGTCTTTCTCTCTCCCTCTGCCACTCTCTCTGCTTGTCCTCACTCTGTCTCTGACAAAAAAATAAAAAATCTTAAAAAAAAAACACACAAAAGATGAGAGGGTTATATAAGTGTGTTAGTATCAGGTGGGAATCGCTGGGGTCCTTTTTCCTGAATATCAAACAAGGGTGCAGCGATTGGGTGGCTCAGTCGGTGAAGCGTCTGCCTTCAACTCGGGTCATGATCCCAGGGTCCTGGGATGGAGCCCTGAATTAGGATCCCTGCTCAGTGGGGAGCCTGCTTCTCCCTCTGCCGCTGTTCTCCCTGCTTGTGCTCAGTCTCTTATGCACGCACACACACACTCTGTCACATGAATAAAATCTTTAAAAAAACAATAACCAAAAACAAGGGCTCTAACCCTCAAAACTCATCCCACTTTTGTTAGCTAACCTCAAGATTTGTAGTGGGGTCCACTAATTTCCCACACCGACGGTATTTTCCTCTACATTTACGAAATCCAAAGTAACCTGTGCACGGTCTTAAGGGCACGACTGCAAAGAACATAGCTCAGGTGTGGGCAGCTGGAGAGCTTCCACAACAGTCCAATTCTGTCAGCCTTGTTACTGTGTTAAGGTGGGCAGAAACTAGATCTGAATTAAGAACAAAAGATTATGATAAAAATCTCCCTCCCTCATAATGGTACAGCCAGCAACACAACTACATACTAATGTAAACTTGCTTAATTAACACTTCCAAATATTTAAAATGATCTCAAATTTTTTGGCCTTTTAACTGGGATATCTGATATCACAAGGACTTTGTATAGATTAATATTTGTGCAGAGACTTAAAGGCAAATGTGCATCATACATGTAGTTTCTAAATTCCAACTTTTAAAAATAAGACTTTAGGGGTGCCTGGCTGGCTCAGCCAGTTGGGTGTCTGCCTTCAGCTCAGGTCATGATCCCAGGTTTCTGGGATCAAGTCCCCCATCGGGCTCTCTGCTCCCTGGGGAGCTTGCTTCTCCCTCTGCCTGCTTGTGCTTGCTCTCTGACAAATAAAAAAATATTAAAAAAATAAAACCCCAAGACTTTAGTGACATGAACTTCCTCTTCAGGTCTCAAGGCTCATAGATTATATATAAAAAGTTTATATATTTAATCTTCACATACTGAAGACTGTGCAAGAGATCTAGTAGTTACTAAGGACTTGCTAACCCCAAAGGCCCCAAATGGGTGGGCAAAACACAGAGGACTATTCAAGCTTCTCTGGTGTCATTAGGCCTTATTTTTGGAGTAATTAATTAAAAAAAATTTTTTTATGTATTTATGTGCGAGAGAGAGGGAGAGCAAAAGCAGGGGGAGAGGGAGAAGCAGGCTTCCCACTAAGCAGGAGGCACGACGACGTGGGGCTCAATCCCAGGACCCGGGGATCATGACCCGAGCTAAAGGCAGACGCTTAACTGAGCCACCCAGTTGTCTGTGGAGTAAACATAATTTTGACTCTATTATCAACAAATCACCAGTTTGCTGTGATAAGAGTAATCTAACAGCAAATCTCTTTCCTCAGAAGAGCAAAACTCTAGTCTTCAAAAATAAAGAATGGGCAGCAATAAAGTCCCTTTGTAACCTGGGCTTCTCTGGAGCAGGCAAATGGTTCCCCTGTGGACACTCAAAGCAAATGAGTGAAAAGCAGGGGCATTGGGAAGCAGAGGATTAACTCAAACCTGAGTTTGCTGGCTCTTTTAAGATAGCTACAGTTCTCCTAGGACAGCGCTTAAAAGTTTTCCAAAACCCTCTGAGTTCTAGGTCCCTACATTTAAAACAAAGCTTAGACTGCCTAGACTGGTCAGTATGGTGAACACACTGGTTTGATGAATTCCAGTTTAATTTTTTAGGTTTTTTTTTTTTTAAGATCTTATTTATTTGACAGAGAGAGAGGGTAGAGAGAGCACAAGCATGGGAGTGGCAGACAGAGGGAGAGGGAGAAGCGGGCTCCCAGCTGAGCAGGGAGCCCAATGAGGGGCTTGATCCCAGGATCGTGACCTGAGCTGAAGGCAGATGTTTAACCAACTGAGCCACCCAGCACCCCTAGGTTGTTTTTAAAATGTGTTACATTGTCTTCTGGCTAACACTACAATATGAACACACTACATGTCTTAAGTATGATACAACTAACTGGAAGAGTTTATGTAGCTCAGGAGTGGGGAAGGACTTTATGAATAACACTAAAAACACCACAAATAAAAGTGAAAGGCAAATTAAAAACTGGAAAAAGTATATATGATGGAAAAACGACAAAAACACATTATCTTTAATACAGAACAAATCCTTACCAAATAAAAAGGGAAGCACACAAAAAGAAAGCTGGGCATTGTAGCAAATAACCAAAAAACACAAATTGGCCAATAAAACCCACAAAACAAGTTTTTGACTTGTCATCCAATATGCAAATTAAAACAAGATGAAGATGCTCTTGTTTTCTGGCACTCAAACTGGCTATTGGGAATAAAACAAATATGACTGTAACAGGCCCATTCAAACGCTGCTTGTTACAGCAAAGCAGTCCAACCATTCTCCACGTCAGTTACCTGACAATTACAAGTCATGAAAATGTGTTTACTCTCTGGCCCAGCCGTGCCATTTTGAAGAATTTATTCTAAGGAATGAATCTATGAGAGCCTGTGTACAAGAGGGCTTTTCATGCCAGTGCCTTAGGCAGAATTCACAAATCTTTGACATTTTGCATCTACTGTGATTGTGATTGTAATCTGAGGGGGGAGTGGTAAAAGACACCACAGATATTCTGGGAAAATGCTACTGGATACAGGGAATGAAAACTTTTCTAAGATTTTCCAAAACATACTTTGTTAATCTCACCTACCCCCAATTTAAAAGACAGAAGCAAAGCTACAAATGTCATAAAGTGGTGGCAGGTGTTCCAGCCAGTTTCATTGCATATTTAAGTTCAAAAAGCATATTCAACCAATCCATCCCTCCATTCTGAAGCGTGGGTCAGACCAACTTGGGCAACAAAGGAAAAGAAATGCTCTGGAAACATACGGATTATTAAATAATTTGTTTATTGTACTGCATTTATAAAGAAAACAGACAATGCACCCAGTAGAAAGAATAAAAATGCATTTGGGGTTGTAACTGACAGCAATAGAAATCCTTTACTGAGATTGTGGCAATTTGACAGTATTATGATTAAGTTCAATAAAGGTACATGGGGTACTTGGAAGATCAAATTCTATAGCTGCCTCTTTCTACGGCTTCTAATTCATCTGGCTCCTTAAATGATGGGGGAAAAGCCCTTATTTGGTGGGAAAACATTTACAGAAAGAAGTTATAGGTTCTCTCTTATTAAAATTTCTTCTCACATCAGTTGTTAAAATGGGGCCTTCTATTTGTGTTTTGGTTATTTCACTTTAATACTGTCACCAGAATTCCTGTAATTGTGCAATTGTTATTTTACAGTGTAGACAAGAATTCAGTTCTAGTCTGCTATTGCTTTATTTATATATATATATATGTGTATATATACATATATATGTGTATATATACATATGTATATATACATATATATATATATATATCTCACTGAAAAGCCAAAGTGGATTAGAATTGCCGAAGGATTTTCCCTGCCGTTGTTGGATACAATCTATTTTCTTTATTCTTGATAGGTGCATAGACAGCCTCACTTAAAATTCTTTCTACAGGAACATGTCTGATTTCAGGACTACCCAATCAAGGATCCGATGAATGGCTGGCCATAGTTACTCAGGGTTCTATGTTTATGCGTTAAATGGACTGCATAATTGTACCACTTTTTCCTTTGCTGTTGTTGGTGGAAAAATGGTAAAATCTGGACTCCAATCTCCCATACAGAGAGTCAGCTACCTGAAAGTCTCATCAGCAGCTTTGCTAGTAGAGCCTCAAGTCGCACTTCCTTGGCTTTCTGTAAATCAGTCCTGGAGCCGCCTCTGCAGAATGCTGTAATCCCCAAGGCCCACTTGGTCCATGCTGAACAAGCAACTGTGACCCCAAACCTGCCCTTCTTTTGCTTTTCAATATGACCCGAGGAATATGTAATGTCTAGGGCAAGTCTAGGAAAGGCCCATTCTAAAGTAAGATTCACAAAGCCTTTTCTCATGGGGGAAAAAAAAAGCCTCAAGTACATCTCAATTATCTCAAAATTGCAGTTAAAAACTTACATTATACAAAGAAATAGCAGCAGAGAATGGCTAATCTTAAAACAACAACAAAAAAACAAAACAAAAACACAAAAATCCCACCCCAAAACCCAAAAAACCCCAAAAGTGCCATCCCCCCATCCTTCCCCTTGGCCTTGGCTCTTTTATGCTGGGATTTCATTTAAGACCTGAAGCCTCTGAGAAAATGAGAATGGCAAAGCCAAAGAGGAAACTGCTTTAAGGTTAAATTTTGGACAAGGTGAAGAAAACCTGTAAATAAAATAGAGGACAGACTGGAAAAGAACCGGGAATTCTAAGACGTTTTCTTCCTAGAGGGGAAATCTCTGAAACCCAGATCTCCTTTCTGGATCATCCTGAATTCTTTAGTTATGTGGCAGTAAACTCAACTGCAATGAGTATAGTGCCAGCCAGGGATTAAAACAACAAAACCCCAAACAGCCTATCCAAATAACTCTGTGGTTAGGGTAACAGAAGACACAGAGGAAAGGACTGTTTTTGCAGAACATCTAATTCTGAAGAAATCACTAGTCAATGGTTCTGTGTCTACTTCCACCAAAAATCAGATAAAAGATTTAAGGATCTTAAGAGTTATGGGAGGATGAAAGGAATCTGATAGTGCTTCGAACAGTGATAAAAAATGGTATCCAGATTTGGTGTTGATACAGCTCATTTAAAATGATAGTAGCTTCAAAGCTGTGGGACAAAATGTGAACATAGAGAACAAACAATCCAGGAAGATGAGGCAGCCTGGATACAGCAAGTTTAATGTCTCTGCTGTACACAGAAGTTACACCCTTTCCCCTTCTCATCCTTATGCTGGCAACAGGAGATGCACTAGAAAATTTGACTCTTAGAGTCAATGAATAAAAGGATGAGCTCATAATTTTCATAGCTCTTTTTAAAAAGGATGCTTATAATTTAAAGGGTGTTTTAATGGAAAGACAAGGGTACACAGTGAGAGGCTGTTTCACATTTTAGTCTGTGAGTCTTTGGCAGAGCTCAATTGAGGCCAAATTCACCTAGGATGCCCAATGGCTGTGGGGGATCTCCACAGGGTCAAGTAAGCAAACCCAAATGAACATGTTGGATTAAAAACAAATAAAAAACAAAAAGAAAACAAAACAAAAAACCCCACAAAAACCTAGGAAACCCTTGAAGGAAGAGCTTCACCCTGAAAAGGGAAGCGGGAAATGCTTGGCAGGGAGGGGCGAGGGTCAGCATGTGATCTCTGCTGCGGTGCTGGGCTGGGGCTTAGGAGTTGAGCCAAGGGTGCCGGAGACAATCAGCGGCAGTGGCTCTCTTCTCCGGTATTAGCTCCAACATGGGCAGTAAGAAATCCGTGAAGCCAGCTGCCTCTTCCTGAGACCACTCATACTTCTCCACTAGAACCTCAAAAAGGCCCCAGGGTTTCAGTTTCGTGATGTGTTTCAGGTCACCTACAGTAAAGACAACAAAAAAAACCTGACTGACATTGACAAGTGACAGATCTTTTTGTGGGAATCCAGGAACTAATCCAGGTGCTCTATAAAGAACCAAATTTTGCCATCAGAATCTAATCCTTTTCTATTCACAAAGCTCTTCTTTAACACATTCCTTGGAGTGTCTCCATTTTCCGTGAGGGCCTAAAATCTTAATTTGTTTGCTCTACCACTCTAGGATATTTTGTCCCAGTAAAATTGGGTAGGCCTAGCAGGAACTAGGTATTCACTAAAATGAATATTAAATGCCTATATATGCAACACAGTCTCATAGGGTGTTTAAAGACAGTTTATCATCACATACCAAGAACAACTGTGTTTTTTTTTTTGACTTAATAGTCTAGTAAATGTTGCTTCCAAATAAGGCAGTAATTTAAAAATAAAGAGCTAACACCATGTCAGACCTGTATAAAAACAAGACTAAAACAACAAAACACATACAGATATAGCTACATCAATACTTTGTCCTATTCTGAAATGTGATTCTAATTCTTGCTTCTTTGACATAACCACTTTAACTTCTACAACACTTATCTGAAGTCTCTTTCTGTGGGCAGTGAGTACCTGATTAATTACTCACTCAATATACACATGCCATTAATTGGTCTTTGCACAAAGAGGAACTCTTCTATG
The DNA here is from genome assembly GCA_002007465.1 of Ailurus styani. Taxonomy (NCBI): domain Eukaryota; kingdom Metazoa; phylum Chordata; class Mammalia; order Carnivora; family Ailuridae; genus Ailurus; species Ailurus styani. Next base: position 2,429,430 of record LNAC01000077.1, on the reverse strand, counting down.
AAGCACTTCAGTATTTTCCTACCAAAAAAACACATTAAGAAATGTTTCTGAGGATGCTTGCTGTCAAGTGTAGAGGTTGTGAGGGAAAAGGGAACCATGGCAAATAGGGCAAAAAGGCCAGACAGTTTTCTAGTCCCTCCCAGGTCAGGTTTTCAAATTTCAGCTTTTAAATTTTATTTGGATGCATAAGAAATACACACTTAACTATGCTAACATATATTATCGAGTCAAAAATTTCAGGTGAGAGTATTATTTTTGTTTCTTTCACTAACTGGTGATAACATAAACTTGTAAAATTGCAAAAGCTAAGTCAATTTATAGGACTGATGTGCTTAAGTGACTATATTAGGTGTCAGTGGGCTACAAGATGAGTGAGATGTAGTCCTGCCCTTAGGAAGCTTAAACTAAACTACTTGGCTTTTTGACAGAGGCAGTTCTTAGATCAAATGCTAGCAAACATCTGCCCATTTTTCAGAAGTACTGCAGTAGGAGTAATCAACCAATTATATGCCAGGCACTATATAAACGGTAACTTATTTAGTGTGAAGTAAACACTTAAAATCCCCATTTAGAAATCAGCAGACTGATGTGGTGTGGCCGCTGCGATTTGAACCCAGATGGCGTGGCTCCAGTCTCTGTTCCTGACCACAGTATTTCATCTCTGCTGTTACAGCTCAGCATCCAAGGCAGGACCATTCTTCTATAGGTGTTGGGAGCATGTACACAGCTGTACTTACCTCTTCATTTTTAAACACTTTGCCCCCTTAATGTCTGGGAACAAACACATTTATTTTACCTTTTTTGGTGAAAAATTCCTTGGAATATTTTCCTGCCACAATGAGCTTGCGAGGCACCTTCCCCAGAAGTTCTATGATCAATGCAATGTGATCTGTATGTTTCAAACATTTCAGGAGAGGGAAAAAGAAGAACAACACATACATAACAGGAGTAACAAATGCAGTTCTAGACAATGGCAGAAAGAGTAGCATGCACACCTCTTTGTAAAGCATTTCAGCCTTGCTTTCTGTCCTAAATAGGAAGAGGACTCTATCCATCTAATGGAGAATCCAGAAAACCATAAAAAAATCAGGTGCCCACTCCAGTGGGACTTAAGTTATAACTAAAAACAATCTTGGTGTGAATGCTCTGCTTCCTGAAGTTGTATCCCTGGGGCCTAGATGAAAACTCATGTTAGTAATACTACCTCTGCGATTGAAGAAGTCCTGTGAATATTTCCCACTGAGGGCAAAGCGTCTTGGAATTCTGCCTATCATCTCTATAATGTGCGCAATGTGGTCTAAAATAGAAGGGTAAGAAGAACAGGATCAAGGACAAGCTGTAAAAGAGTTCTTTTTTTTTTTTTTTTTTTTAAATGAATAGCTTTTTCAGGACTACCAGTTTAAGAGTAACTACAAATATAACCAAGGATACTCTAGGGGAGACTGGGAAGGTCAAGAATTATTTCAGGTGGCTGCTCACCTGATAGCAGTTGGCAAGGCCCACCCTAGAGTTTGGAGGCCTATCTATATCTTTATTTTTATTTTGTCTGTATATCTAGATTTAGGTGGGTTTTTCAGGTAAGGTAAATATGCTTTAGACACTGTTATTTATGATATTGCTCTGGGCTTCAAAAGTAGTAATATTATCACTTTATTTAACAAAGTTGAGGACAATTAAAGCACTCATATATGATTATTTGAGTTTTTACAATCACTCTGTAAAACAGGTCAAAATTAATAGATGCCCCATTTTAATGATGAGAAAACAGAACCTCAGAGAGAATAAATGGCCTACTTGAAGGTACAGGACTAACAGGAGCTAGAACTCAAAATGAACCCACATCTTATCATGTGTAGTTCAGAGCTGGGTAATTGTTTTAAAATACATCACACTTTTAAAGTAGAAATTGGCACAAACACTTTAAAGTATAGCTACTTGACTTCTGTATGCCACTAAAAGATGCCCAGGTCATAGCAGTGCCTTGTATATATTGCAGCATGAATATGGACTGTGAGCACAGCCAGGGAAGCGTGCACCAGGCGATGAGCCTGGGACCAGCCAGCGTCCACATTTACAGGCAACTCTACTACCTTTCTACTCTGCGGGTGTCAGCAACTAAGAATAGGAAGAAATGTTAAAAAGTGATGGCACAAAAGAGCTTTATAAATGACTTTAATCCTGTAGGGGAGTAATAACGTGCCAGAGACATCACTGTATCTGGGAATTTGTGATGGTCTCAGGTCCTACCTGTGTCTCGAGTAAAGGACTCAGTGCTGTCATTTTAAAACAGTTTTACATTCATGAAGTCACTACAACCTTCTGGCAGTTTTGACTGAATTTGTGGTTTGCTAACAAGACTTGGCCACCAAGAAATTTTTGCTCATTTTAGGCAAAACCTGCAAATAAGTCTCTCTGTATAAATGAGACTGCAGTTTATCATAATGTAAACTTCTAAGTGAAGTATTGGTTCTTTTAATATTTTTCCTATACCAAGGAATTATTTTTCTCTCTCTTTTTTTAAGATTTTTATTTATTTATTTGACACAGAGAGAGATCACAAGTAGGCAGAGAAGCAGGCAGAGAGAGAGGAGGAAGCAGGCTCCCTGCTGAGCAGAGAGCCTGATGTGGGCCTCAATCCCAGGACCCTGAGATCATGACCCGAGCCAAAGGCAGAGGCTTCAACACTCTGAGCCACCCAGGCGCCCTTATTTTTCTCTTGAATGTGTTATTTTATATTTAATTCCAGCAGCCTGTCTCTGGCTTATCAATTAATCATAGGGCTGATATACCTGACAAGCAAAATTATCAAGTATTATTCCAAGAGTTAGGGCTGTAGAACATCAACATCAGAAAACAGCTTCTTAGGCCCCAGCCCTACTATGACTTAAAACAAACTAAGCATATACTAGCTAGGGGATAAGGGTTTGCTTTTTTTCTTCTCTTATGGACCAAACTGCAGTAGTCTGAAGTTTCATCTAAGGACTATTCGTATGAACTGGTACAGGAGGAAATAAATTTGGATCTAAATATCTAGAATAGACAGTTCTCCCTTGCCCCTTACTTGGGACTTTTTAGATACATTTCAGTTTTCAGGTTTGGTAGCATAAGACCCTACAGAGTGTAATTTCAGCTGTTATATGTGTTCTGTACTACAACTATTTACAGGGAGTCTAGGAAAGTAAAGAGAAAAAAATCAATTGCTCAAACGGGTATGGTAGGGCATTTCTAAAAATGTCCAAAGTCCCAAACTTATAACCAGCAAAAAAAGCAGAGATTAGGGAAAATTAAATGTGTACATAGATAGTAATTACAGTATATTCTTAAAAGGGCTTACATGTAGAAAAACATCCAAACTGTACCCACTAAAATAGGCATCTGGTGACTGGAATTAGCATAACTTTTCTTTTTATTTTTTTAAAGATTTTTTAAAATTTATTCATTTGACACAGAGAGAGAGATTACAAGTAGGCAGAGAGGCAGGCAGAGAGAGGAGAGGAGGAAGCAGGCTCCCCACTGAGCAGAGAGCCCGATGTGGGCCTTGATCCCAGGACCCTGAGATCATGACCTGAGCCGAAGGCAGCGGCTTTAACCCACTGAGCCACCCAGGTGCCCAGCATAACTTTTTCCAAATAGTTTATGTGTTAGGAGTATCAACAGGCTTTATTAACATTGCCTATTAATATCTGAAGGAATCATGGTTTAAGAAATGGAGAGCATTCTCGGTCCCACAGAGCACATGACCTGATTCCCTTAAGAACTGAGGGAAGCACAGAAAGTAAGGGACAGACTGTCCACATTGGGAGGGTACATTGCTAGTGCTCTCTCAAGGTAATCCCCATTAATCCTGAAAACAAAACCTGCTGAAACTGTGTAATAAAGAAGACATTTCTTTAATAGTTCTTTCATTCACATTATTATCTAAGTTCTTTGGACATGACCATGATAAAAAAAATCACATATTCAGTTGTGTGCTTTCACAGCCTCTCAGATGGAGCAACTGACAGCTTGGGCCTTTCCCATCAGTTATCACAAAATGTAAATCAATAACACTGTTTTGTTTTTATTTTTTTAAAAAGATTTTTAAATTTATTTATCAGAGAGACACACAGAGAGATTGAGAGAACACAAGCAAGGGGAGGGGCAGAGGGAGAAGCAGACTCCCCGCTGAGCAGGGAGCCCAATGTGGGGCTCAATCCCAGGACCCTGGGATCATGACCTGAGCCGAAGGCAGACCCTTAACTGACTAAGCCACCCAGGCGACCCAATAACACTGTTTTAAAATGGAATTCTAAATGTTAGTATCATTTATGAAGAAAAAAGTATGGTTTTAATTTTTAGAAAGGGGAAAAAAGAATGCTCAATATTGTAGAGTTTATACAAACAGGCCGTAGTGTCTGCATTCACAAACACCACTCGAGTAGTGTGTCTGCATATAAAATTACTGACTTCCAAATAAAGTTGCAGGCATAACTGAGCAACAAGTTGATGAACAGGCAATTCAAAGTGGGTAAAGAATGAATCACTGATTTATACAGAAAGGAAGATAACCAGATGTTTTAGAAGAAATTACCTGGCAAATACAAGTTTTAGTTTATTTATTTTAGTCTTCAACCCTCATATAGTTCTTTAATAGCTATTATAAAATATCTAGTATATCTAACACTTAACATAAAACATCCTATATTTCTATCTTTTCTGGGATTTATTTATTCTTAGCATACTAAAAAGACGAAGCTCTTCAGTACTAACAAACCATGTTAGCCACACATGGAAAGTGTGACTGCCATGCACAGAGATCCTCAGTTAAGGAGACTCACCTTCATCTCGAGTGTACTCTTCCCCTGAATGAGGTTCAAACAAATAGTCGCCGGTGGCCAGTTCAAAGGCCTAAAAAAAAGAGTATAGCATATGAAAGCATTAAAACAAAACAAAACAAAACAAAAAAGATAGCCTGTGGGAAGCTTATTGCTTACTATTTGACTCAGTATGAAGTAACTTTTCTTTTTTAAAAAAGCCACAGATAATCCTTTTAAAAAATGTCTGAGATTATTCCTAAGGAGTTTCCTTCCACACCGGTTTCTTAGTAAAATGGAGCAGGAAAACAGCAAAAACTATTAATATGAACACATGGATTCTTCCATCCCATCCCCCTATCAGCAATTCAGCTCTCTTGAATTTCTCTTTTTGCTTAGAGAGGGCCACATGTAGATATTAAGCTAATTCTAAGTTATTAAATTATTCATAAGAAGAGGTCTTATTTTTCTTACATTATAATCTCACATAGCTAGAAATTAAGATTCTGTACACTAAATCAAAACCAAAAAACTCAAACATCTCTCTACCTATGACTCTTAATTATTTGGCAAAAAGTACATTTTTAAGTTTTGCTTTGGGAAGCACCCTCTAAACTGTTCCAGTAGAATCCTCAATTCCTAGGTCTAAAGGAAAATCAGAAAAAGATTAAGTGTAAATGAAGTCAAGAGCCACTCATGTTTGATGTGACTGGCAAGTATGGCATTCATGTACCAGGAAAAGGCAGGCACAGGTCTTCTATACAAAAACCTCTTGTAAACAGTGTTCAACAAATATGAAAAAGTGATTTCCTTTAGAGTATGTACCAAGCATTATGGAAAGACAATATCTGAGGGATAGGGCTCTATTAATCTTTCACTGGTTAAAAAAAAGTAACATAACAGCAATTTTCATACAGGACCGTATTGGTATAAAAGTACAGTTGTAAGTCAAGTGCCAGTCACAGGTCAGTTCTGATTAAGTCAATGGTCCAGACAATTTCAGGAGCTGTGGAATGGTTTCTGGAGCGCGCTCTCTAATTCAGTCCTAGGTTTAGATCTCTGTGGCTTGCCAGAGTCAGCTTCTGCAGTTTCACCATAGGACAGCTTTTCTCAAAACTGTATTACCTGAACTGTACTACCCTCCTCAGGCATAGCTGGTTTTATATTCTAGAAGTTCATCATGGAACTGAAGGTGGTAACTTGCTATACCCTCCAACTGTCCCGAGGCTTACAGTTCCAAAGCAGAACAGAAACAGTGATTCTCATTCATTAAAATTTGTTAATCTCTTCTGAAACCAGTACTTTTTCAAAGCCTCATAGTGGGAGCTCAGTAAAAATACTGAAATTAAAATTTGAAGAAACAAAGAAATATTTCTAAGATTTCAATATTTTCTGAATTTTTCAGCTAGACACTTATAACTAGTTACCTCAAGTTCTCTGAGAACTTTATTTTTTGGAGCATATGGCAGTCCCTAGTAGTTACAATTTTTAAGTAAGGTAATAGAAAAACACAAACCAAACCAAGCCATCACAATGTCAGAAGTGAAAACTAGCAGAAACTCTAGTTACAAACAAAACACTTCAGTTGAACACCCTTCCCTTTATAGATGAGAAAACTGTAACCAAAGTGACAGGCAAGAAAGCCCATCCTAGAATCCAGGGTTCCTGATTCCCACGCCATGCTGGTCTCACACTGACCAAAGAGCCTGTTCTGTGACAGTCAGCGTCATGCCAACCAGAGGCAACGTAAGTTATGAAATCCTGCGTGCTGGTATATACCCAGACAATGCATATCATTTAGTGCTAAAAATGCAAAAGAACTATCAAGTCATGAAAAGACATAGGCAAACCTTACATGAATATTATGAAGTGAAAGAAGCCAATCTGAAAAGTCTCTATACTTTTTTTTAAAAAAGATTTTATTTATTCATTTGAGAGAGAGAGAGAGAGCATGAGAGGGGAGAGATCAGAGAGAAGCAGACTCCTCACTGAGCAGGGAACCTGATGTGGGACTTAATCCCGCAACTCCAGGATCATGACCTGGGCCGAAGGCAGTTGCTTAGCTAACTGAGCCATCCAGCCCCGAAAAGTCTACATACTTTATAATTCCAATTCTATGACATTCTGAAAAAGGCAATATAAAGACAATAGAGAGATCAGTGGTGGCCAGGTGCTTGGGGTAGAAAGGGAGGGATGAATAAGCAGAGCATGGAGGATTTTTAGGGCAGTGAAACTATTCTGTATGATACTACAGTGGTAAATACAAGTCATTATGCATTTGTCAAAATCTATAGGAGGGTTTTAAAGCATTTATTCTTTATCAACTCTAAAGTGGTCTTCATAGAACACTCCCTGTTATAACTGCCCTCTAAGTTGGTAGTCTCAATCTCTAATGTGGCAGGCAATTTCTTTCTCTCTCAGAAAGGGCTCCAATCTTTCCATCAATTAATTGCATTGGATGCAGGATGATCAATCTTTCCAGACACTTCTCATATTACAAGATTAGCAAAATAAGAGAAACTTAAGGGCAAAGGGGGGTTCAAGTTTTCATGATATTGTCTCATGTCAGGTAAGTGCTTTCCCTCCCTTGGTCAAGAAAATTCCTACATGTAAGCTGGTCCAAAGAGGGGGCAAGGTTAATTCCCCTTTTATCTTTTGCCTTAGTATTAATATACTACATAGCAACCAGGACCTACTGTCTCCAAACAATTAACCCACCACTAAGAACCACATCATAATAAATCAGATGTCATCTATAAACTAGTTATATTTTGTAGTTGGTGGCATCTCTATCACTTATTTTCTCTAGCAAGTCAAATTCCTGAGAATACAAAGCTTTACAGTATGGGCAAGAAAGAAGTTAGATTTTATTCCAATGTTCTTTCATCTTGTGTACACAGTACCAAACCTAATGTTTCACAAAGTCCACCATTTTAACAGGCCATTGATATGCCATAACACAATGATTTACAAGGTCATGCCATATTAACAACACGGTTTTAATTCTATTACCTGTGGAAGACAAAGTTTTTTAGGAATGTGGGTCTCAAGAAATCTATGACCTAAAATAGGCTGGGACTTCTAGTTTGTAGTTTCTCAAGTCTTCCCCAAAGTTGACTGTGAACAATGTTAACTGAAATGACAGTTTAATAGGTTTCTGGTTTAGTTTACTCATTTGATGGTCCACCAAAATTTATTAAGTACTGCTATCTAATAATCTGTTTGGTCTTTGTTCATGTTTCCTGAAAGGAATGCTCTAAAAGCTTGGCATTTCCAAGTGATGATGCCTTCTGTCATTTACATTGTCCCCTACACCCTAATCATTATACCAGTGAGGTGACTCATGGTGGGCTCCTAGACAGTTTTAAGAGGAGGGCTGCATATGCAGCCTAACTGGACAAGACTGAACTGTGAGGACTGGGACTTTGAGCCAGTGTTATCCTAACCTCCAGGGAAGGAAAGGGGGCTGGAGATTGAGTTCAACCACATGATCAACAATTCATTCAATCAATCATGCCTAAGTGATGAAACCTCAGTAAAAAAACTGGGCACCCGAAGCCCATGTGAACTTCCCTGGCTGGTGGTACACACTGACGTGCTGGGAAAGTGACATGTCCTAACGACACAGAAGCTTCACCTTTGTGATCCTTTCAGGCCTCACCCTATGTATGTTTTCATTTGACTGGTTCTGATGCATAGCCTTTATGACAAAACTGCAATAGCACTTTAACACTTTCCCAAGTTCTGTGAGTCATTCTAGTAATTTACTGCATCTGAAAGGATAATGGAACCGCCCAATTTGTAGCCAGTAGGCCAGAAATACAGGCGACCTGTGGACTCCAGAGCTTGTAGCTGGTGTCTGAGGGAGGGGGCTTCTGGGAAACTATGCCCTTAACCCGTGAAGTCTGCCCTAACTCTGGGTAGTTAGCATCAGAATCGCACTGTAAGCATCCACTCAGAATGTGCCAGACCCTAAACCATAACAGACATAACAGGCATAATCGACATGGTTCCTGTCAGCATGGCACTTACAAGTGGAAGAGAAACAAGTAAAGAAACACACAATTACAAAATGATGAGTACACTCCGTTTCAGGAAACAATGCAACACATTCCAACAAAGGCTATTCGTGGGAAACCATTCACTATCAACTAAATCTGACTACTTGAGTACTTGTTTGACAGGGACAAAGCAGCAACTTAAGACTCTTTGGATGACTGTGCTTTCACATCTTTTGAAGTGCAAAGATGTCTAAGGAACTGTCAAACTATACAGAATTAAACAGTTTCCAGGGATTTCCCTAATCTGAAAACAGATCAGAGCTGAAAAGGTAAGGGCACTGGTAATCTCCTAATCAAAAGCCGCACCACTTTAGAGCAGTTATTTTAATCCCCTCCACTGAAGCCCATACATTTGGTGGGCGCCTGGGTGGCTCAGTGTTTAGGTTAAAGCCCCTGACTTCGGCTCAGAAACAAAGAGCAGCAGAATGACGTGGGAGAAGACTTTCCTAAGGAAAATAGTTCTTCTAGGGGCGTCTGGGTGGCTCAGTGGGTTAAAGCCTCTGCCTTCAGCTCAGGTCATGATCTCAGGGTCCTGGGATCGAGCCCCACATCAGGCTGTCTACTCAGCAGGGAGCCTGCTTCCTCCTCTCTCTCTGCCTGCCTCTCTGCCTATTTGTAATCTCTCTCTCTCTCAAATAAATAAATAAAATCTTGAAAGAAAGAAAGAAAGATAGATAGATTTGGTGCCTTCAACCAAACAGCACAGATCATGTGGTTGAACTGTTTTGGCACAACAAAATGGAATGCCACATGCTTTTTTTTTTTTTTTTGAGACAGAGAATTTCAAGCAGGCTCCACCCCAGAATGGAGCCCAAAGTGGGGGCTCAATCTCACAACCTTGAGATCATGACCTGAGCTGAAATCAAAGAGTCAGACACTTAACCGACTGAGCCACCCGGGTGCCACAGAATGCCAGATGTTTTTAACTAGCTTTTGAATTCCTACCTCTCCAGACATAAGAATTAGAGTGCTAGTGGTATATCACAAAAAAAATTTCTTTTCCTGTCTGTAAATTTCCTGGTCTACTGAAATTAGCAAACAGGGCAAGGTATAAAACTGCCCCATAATAACTGAAGGTCAAGGGGAAAAAAACATTACCATGCACGCTGTGCTCCAAATGTCAGCAGGGGTATTATAGCCAGATCCTATCAGAACTTCCAAGGAGCGATACTGCCTTGTTTGAATATCTTCAGTGAAATGTTTGTGCTGAGTAAATGGAGAAGGAAACAGTATTTTAAAATTCACTTATTCTAAAAAGTAACAAATCATGAAAAAAATGGAAACTGAAATAAATCTCTTATTTTCCTCACACCAGTCTTCATTTAGCTAGTTTCCTAAAAGTATCATTTTCATGCTATTAGCTCCAAACAGTACTCTGCTTTAATACACCATCTACTCCAAATTATTTTTACAAACATATTTTAAGTTTAGCCATAATATAGATACACAGATTAGGGAATAACAATCACTTTTTAAGAAATGGAGAACTATTACCCCAAGCAAAAATTAAGTTGGTCATTTGCCTATAGTTAATAAGCACTTCAACAAATAAATGACACCAATTTAGGTTCAATTCAAACTTTACTTGTTATGTGCTCATTATGAAGAAATAAAAAACAAGGTTTCAAGTTTCAAGAATCTTGTAAGCACCATCTATAAAGAACTCTTGCCCACATTCTCCTCCGTCCCTCATACTCCTCCAAAAAACTCAAATATGATTCTTGGGGAAACAGAGACCACGTTAAGTACTATGGGAATGCAATCAGCAAAAACAATCAGAACATAAATTGTATGGGACGAAAAGTGAAAAACTATAGTAAAAGCAATTTAAGAGACATAATACCCAATTTGCATTCATGGATTTTATTTGGACCCCATTTTAAACAAAAAAAATTAAAAGAATGTTTACAAGGTAACTGGTAAAACAGACTGACTACTTGATATTGGTAAATTGCCAACTTTTGCGGTGTAGCAATGGTGTCATGGTTAGCTGAAAGAATCATTTTAGAAAGCCATATTTAGGAATGAAAATAAGACACCTAGGATATAGTTCAAAATAATCTGGAGTGGGTGGTAGAGTGGGGGTATAGATGAAAACTGACTGGCAATGAGTTGGTAATTGCTGGGTGACACTAATATAATGACATAGGATTTCAGTGTTCTATTCTCTCTACTTTGGTATAGGTTTAAAGTTGACCATAATAAAAAACATTGCAGAAAAAAAAGCTGAGAATGAGTCATAGATACAAAACAAAATCCAGATAATATTAAAAAACATGTAACAAAAAACTGTGGAAGATGATTCTCTAATCCTACTAGAATTCAAAAACAAGGAAGATCATTTGTTTTTTGTTTTTGTTTTTAAAGTTTTATTTATTTAAGTAATCCAGTACGTTATTAAGTAACCCAATGTGGCTTGAACTCATGACCCCTAGATCAAGAGTCACCATCTTCTTCCAGCTGAGCCAGCCAGGCACCCCAAGGAAGAACATTTGTGAAGAGGAGATACTAGGCGGAGAAAGCTTCAGGTAGAAAACCAGTATTGACCAGAGCTCCAAAGGGACAAAGACTGATCAAAAAGAGCAACTTTTGTATTCCTCTACCAGGAGGAGCGCATCACCAGTAAAGACACAGAAAGATATCTGCTAAAGCCACATACAGTTAATTGCTAGGATAAAGCGCTTGGATTTCATCAGGCATCACTCCATGTTAATGCACAGGCGAGTGTGCTGTAGGAAGACTGACAAGACATTCAAGGACATCATTCCAGTCATTTTCTGGTTGGTGGCCAGTAATGAAAATCTGAGCACTAGTTATGGAAACAGGAGAGGGAAGAGTAAACCCAAGGAGAGTCAAAGAAAGAACAAGCAGAATTTAAAAATCCGATGGCTATATGTGGGAGACAGTAGGAACCCAGTGGCAGAGGCCTAATGGGTTAGCAGTCTGCTGACAAAAACAGAGAGTGACTTAGGGAAGTGGTTTTACAGGAAAATAATGGGCTCAGGTAATGTCAGAACTGAAATGAATTCTCAGACTACTGTCCAACTGTAGTTGGGTGGGAAAACCTTCTCTCTCTCTCTCTCTCTCTCTCTCACACACACACACACACACACACACACACACACACACACACACACACACACACACACATGCGTGCACTTCAGAATTGTGTCCAGGAATTCTTTTCAGTGATACATTTAGAAAAATGGACATGCTGTTCAAGGGAATTGTCTTTACTACTTGTGCCTCACTATAGCCTTAAAAAAATGCTATAAATGATAAATGAGGTCAAGAATCAGCAAAAGTAAAGAAGGTATATCAGATACAAACACACATACATCCTCTCCTAAAACTCCACCTTAGTAAGCATTCAGTGTTAATTTTTAAAACATGAACTGACAAAGACAGAGAATGACAAAGAAGTTAGAGCAATAAAATTTAGAAGTTGAAAAACAGATCACTGGTAGACATCTCAGTGGATCCAGGAAAACTGAATAAGCCACTGGTGAAAGCTGAGAAGCACTGGGATATATACACCAGAGTACTCCTTGCCTCAGGGCTCAGGTTTGGCAGTATCACCTATCACTGCAAGTGAGGGTGGGATTTAACCCAGAAACACTGCCTTAAACAACTTTTAAAGATGGCCTGCCTAGGTGGCTCAGTTAATCGCCTGGCTCGGTTTTGCCCTAGGTCAGGCTCCATGCTCAGTGGGGAGTCTGCTCCTCCTTCTCCCTCCATTCCTCCCCCAGCCCCACCTCGTGCTCTCTAGCCGCTCTCTCTAAAATAAATAAAATCTTAAAACAACAACACAACACCTTTTAAAGAAACAGGGCTCCAGAACACAGGGCATGATGCAATCTAACAGCTTCTTCCCTGGCCAGACAGATCATTTGGAGGTTTTCTCTGGAGTGGGTAAAATAGGGTCTTTGAAGGATGGTCCACACAATTGAGGGGATAGTACCATTCTGAGAACAGGGAAATCAAGTGACTATGTAACTGCATGTTGAACCCCCCCGTTTTCCTTCTGAAAGGCACCCGACATCACATAGGAAGAAAAAACGTCAAAAATGGTAATTATATCCTCTGAGATAATCAGAAAACCAAAGAACTCTTGAAAAGTAAAAATGTAATGAGAAATGAGAAAAAATAAAGCATATAATAACTAGTCAAGCAATCTCCCAGAAAATAAAGCAAAAAGAAAATGACATAAAATAGGAGAGTGAAGATAATACCTGCACAGGAGGCCAAACATTTGAATAATGAAATTTCAGAGCTAGAGAATAGAAACCAAGGAAATAAAAGAAAACAAAAAACCAACCAAACAACAAAGAAAGAGTCAAAACCAAAGAACTAGAGTTTCAAAATTAAAAGTGCACACCAAGGGTGCCCGACTGGCTCAGTCTGAAGAGCATATAACTCTTGATCTCGGGGTTGTGAGTTCAAGCTCCACACTGGGTGTAGATTGTTTAAATAAACTTAATAAATAAGTAAACAATCCTAAAAAAAAAAAAAACCACACACCAAGTCCTTAGTATAATGGATAAAAACAGATCCAAGTGAGGCACAGCACCGTACAATAATGATCCTAGAGACTTTCACAGGGGAGAAGGTTCATACAAGGGATCAAGAATCAGAATGGCATTGGTCTTTAGCAGCAACAAGTCAGGGAACTAGAAGATAACAGAGCAATGACAAACATTCTGAAGGAAAATTGTTTTCAACCTAAAACTTTGCCTGCAGCCTACTGAGTGTGAAAATAGGACAGAGACATTAGCAGACATGCAAGGTAGCCCCTCCCAGTCTCACACACCCCCTCTAAGGAAGCTACAAGTTGTATATACTCCAAAAACAAACAAAAAACCAAAAACCACAAACAAAAAAAAAATCATTTTACAGTAAACCAAGAAAGAAGATCAAAGAGACAGAAAGCAGGGGATATAAAGAGAGAATAAATATAATCTCCAGGATGGTGGTGAGAGGAAATCCAAATGGTGGTAATGCCACAGGTATATGGGGCAATCCAACAGGTGAACACAGGTTAGAAGACTCCAGGTTCCAGACAGAGCTCTTCAGGAAGAAGCTGAAAGAGTACTCAAGGCATCTGCATGCATTAAAGTATATGTATTCATACCACTGGGTGAAAGCGTGGGTTGAATTAAGTAATAAACAGTACAAACATGGCTAAGCAAATGAAACATAGTATAGGCAGAAATGGAAAAAGAATCAGTACAATTTATGCTCAAGATAGCACTGGGCCCCAATAACGCAAACACAGAATGCTTAACTAGCCAAAATCATACTAAATTGGGAACATGGGGAATGGATGCAGTGATTGTATATAAATCCTGTATAATGCTTAAAATTGAAAAAAAATTGGGAGCAGTATAGCCAAGTTATTTATCAGCAATATGAAGGTAAATACTGTTGTGTGGGGAGTAAAAAATTGGCAAAGGGAGGGGACAGAGTTCTGAATCAACATAAACTACATACACACATAACTGATAAGAATATAATATTTTTAAAAAATCGAGCAATCTGAAAATCATACACAATTCCATTACTGAATGCCAGATGCTGCTCTGATGCAGAGACCAGTAAGATGTGACATTTGACTAGGATCCAGCAGGACAAGACACTGATGTCTAGTTCTAGGTACTGTGTCCTAGTACCAAGGTCAGAGAATGTGCCAATGTGTTTGTTGAAGGAGTGAATGAATGAAAAGAAGGTAACGTCATTTTAGGATAGGGACACATTTTTTAAAAAGAGAAGAGACATGCAGACAAAAAGAGTAATTGTGGTAGTAAAGATGACATGAAAAATTGTAGCAGAATAAAAATTGTAGCAGAATAAAGAATAAAGTGTGACAACTGGGTAAGAAAATAAAAGGTGCTCTAAACTCAAAGGCCCAGAAGTCTGAAGCATCTGATGTTTGTACCATGTGATATCTGTGATAGAGCCAATGCAGAACTCACAATTCGTTTACATAAATATTTATTGAGCACCTCCCTAGGTACCAGGTTCTGTTCTAAGTACTGTAGATACAGGAGTGAACAAAAGAATCTGTTGTGGTGGGATATACATTTAGGAAAACGGATAGTAAGCAAACAACTATACAGTATCAGACTCTGTGTGATAACTGCTATGGAGAAAAAAAAATTGAGGGGGGGAGGAAGAAAGAGACAGTACATGAACAAATATAATAAAGGTGTATGGATTTGGAGAGTGGTGGTTTGCTAATTATATTAGGTGTTCAGGGGAAGATCTCCCTGATGACAGCTGAATAGAAACTTGAAGAAAATGAGTGAGTTGTACATTGTCTTGGGAAGAGAATTCCAGGCAGTAGGAAGACATCATTTGCTTGGTGGTGTGTGGGACATGGTAAAGACTTTGGCATTCATTTTGAGGGAAGTCACTCTGACAGTCGTGCTGACAACAGTCTTATAAGGGGGCACAGGCAACTGAAGGGAGAGAGTGAGTAGGCTACTGCAGTCATCCTGCAGTCAGCCAGGTGAAGACTGGCTGGCCTAGACCAGACCGTGGTACGGTGGAGTAATTCTAATTACTTGAATGCCAGACGGAAGAGAATTTGAAGTATAAAAATAAATGTAAAACCTATTAAAGTGGATCTTTTAAAAGATTTTATTTATTTATTTGACAGAGAGAGACACAGCGAGAGAGGGAACACAAGCAGGGGGAGAGGGAGAAGCAGGCTTCCCGTCGAGCAGAGAGCCCAATTCGGGACTCAATCTCAGGACCCTGGGGATCATGACCCAAGCCGAAGGCAGACGCTTAATGACTGAGCCACCCAGGAACCCCTTAAAGTGGATTTTTAATAATGCACAGTTTTTGCTTCAGCCATTCTTCAACATTCCTGTTTACAAAGTATATGACTCCAAGGAGTGTCATTTACATGCAAATCATTCTACTGTAGATTTCTGAGGTGTCCATTAAAAATAATGCCCTCCCCCAAAGCTTTGGGAGCTCATTTCTTAACTAGGTAAGTAATAGTATTAACAGGACACGATACATCAAAAATTCATTTTAAAAAAAGCACCCAATTTTTGACTTAGGAATTCAATGTTTAGGTCATGTTCTAAGGACGACCACACAAAGACTCATGAGTAAAGATGCTCACTGCAGAGAGCTATCAAAAATGTGTAAAAAACTAAGTACGTTAGGGAATACTACATAACTAACTGAATTCAATATAAATTTCTGTTTGATAAAGAAAAATGTCCAATATTAAATGAGTTAAAAGGTTACAGTTAATAAGTCAGATCCAATTTTGAAAATAACAGGGAAGTACGAACATAAGCATCATTGAATATGAAAGTGAATCAGAATACAGATAAAACAAGATTGACCAGGAGTTAACATTACTGAATCTGGATGATAGGTAGCTGGCATAGGAGTGGGGGCTGTTTTATGATACTGTTCTCTCTACTTTTGTAAGTATATTTGAACTTATCTATAATAGAAGATTAAGAAAACAGTGAAAAAATTTTCACTAAAATGTTAACTGGCAATCTGGGTACAAACCTGCAGATGTTTTCTTCCTTAGCACATTAAAGTTCAAATTTTCCTTCATTCCTAGTCACTTCAAAACACAGCACTAAGTTTAACTTACTACCCAACAGGCATTTCCAAGATCAGCAATCTTCACTTGGAGCTTTTCTGCATTTTTTGGCTCAAGGGGATTAACAAGAAAATTTCCAGCAGTAGATTTTCCTATAGACAAAGAGTATCATTAATAAGAGTGTTTAGTGAACACAAAAATACCCCAAGGTTAATAAAATTCTCTGAAGCAATATACCCAGGCCTCTGACTGGAAAAGTTCACTAAATTTTCTAAGATAAAAAGAGTACAGCAACACCTTCAGTTTACACGATTAAAACCTACCTCTCTGCCTTCAGAGCAAGCGAAATGCTGTGCACCCACTACATGACCAATACAATTCACAATTAGCTAAAAATTTACACACTGAAGTTAAGTTGGGAACGTGCTACGAAGCTTTATTTATAAAAACAATGGCAGATTTATACTAGAAATTCATGAATATGCTATTCAGGGGAGGAATACTGGGTAAGTATATCTGTTTAGGTACCTTTGTTGTCCAACGGTCCATTTTGTTCTTGCTCTTGCTCATCTTCACAGGGTATTTCCGCCCGAATGCTTTCTTGAAGTTGGCTGATGTCCTGTTCACTGAATGACTGGTCTACATTTGGTGAAGCCTGGCACATCATGGTATCTGACACCTCAGAGGTTATAGGTGTACAAGAGTCTGTTTCTTGAGATGTGCTGCTATCTCCATTTTGGGAGCTTAGGAAACTAGGTTCCTGCTTCAAATTTTGGACATCACAGTCATTAGCATTATGCAGATCCTCTTTAAGCCTCAATGTTTCTTTATTACTGTTTTCAGTATAATTAACGATTTCAATTACTCCATTGCAATTTATTTCTGCTGCACCACCCTCTACACCACGTTCCATAAGTGTTTGATCCTGGTCAATGGTACTTGACTCTTCTAAGGAACAAACAGACAAAAAGGATGTATGTGTATGTGTATGAGTGAAAGAGCAAAAAAAAAAATCTCTCCACAAGATTAAAAATGTTTTCTAGAACTTTTACAGGGTGACATAAAAACATGACTGAACATCTAAGACCTATTTATGGAAGGACAAAAAGATCTTCTTATCCTTAACTGCAAAATGAAGTCTATGTTGCATTTCCATAGAATAGTCAGAAATTACAGTTGAATATTACCTGCCTGACATTTATGAAGGTTCTGTACCCTTACTGTATAAGGACACCCCCAAGATGTGTTGTATGCATGAAACCACTATATTATAGAACAAAGATAAATTAATGTTAAAGTAAATTTTGTGTATGCTCTATTTATACCAAGTTTTTCTTGGGTCATTTTATTAGGTGGGTTCTCTTTCAAGGGTCTTTCAACAGGACTCTCTGATTCTTCTTGCTTGTTTGGTCTTTTTTGCCCAGGGCCCGACTCTTTCTCCATTTCCTCAATTTCCTGCATTCGCTTCTCTAGTAATTCTGCCTGGCGCTTCTGCTTCTTCTTCAATTTCTTCTTCTTATTCTTTGACATTTTGTCAGCCTGGGCGGAGATTACAAACAGATAAAGCCTTCAGGTGGCTAATCCATTACCCCCAGTTGGAGATAACTGTTAACTTTAATATTTCCTAATTAAATTTCACTCTTTTCCTAACATAGCACTTAAGATTCTCATTAACTTAAACAATGTGGATACTCTTATGAAACCAAATAGAAACAAATTCAACAATAAATTTTGGTCCTCTGAGCCATCTGTGGGGCTGGTGTACTTTGAGACACACTCAAGTTTATAGAAGCCTCACCAGTACAAACTTGTTAAAGATGCATGGGGCATTTACTGGAGAAAATCTAGAAGCGCAGGAATATTTTTTTCTTTGGTTTTCAAACTCTACACGACTGTGATGCCTAACAGAAGAATCCCTGCCCATTGCCCATAGATCAGAATTAAACATAGAAACACCTTATACTTACTGGTTTAGGCTGGGGCGCAGTACTGACTGAAAAGAAAAGAAAACCAAGTAAGAATCCTGGCATTCAGCAGACTATATAAGTTTACGTTACAGAGAAAACTATTGTTTTTAAAAGCAACTCTGGTAGAAATACCATCTTTTAAAAAAGCATAATGCACATAATAGTTGGCAAACTTAAATTTAAATAAATTCCTCTCCAGATAAAATCCCTATATGCAAAGATCCGAGACCCCATTTCTGGTTTCCACTATTAATGCTGCAAAAATCTTATTCCCATGTATGCTTAAAACAGAAAATGATAGGCAACAAACCTCATCCCCACCTAGAACCCCCATCTCTTAATTCTTCTCCTTGGCACTGGTCAGTTTTAAAAGGAGTGCAGCATTAAGAGCTATACAGTAATTTGAAACATAGCATGTTATGGGTATTAGTTTAGATTAGGTGGGAGGTAGAATCTTCCTTAAAAAAATTTTAATTGTGGCCAAAGCCACACAAGGTAAAATTTCCCTCTGAACAGTTCTTAAGTGTACAGTTCAACAGTGCTAATTATATTCATTGTTGTGTAATATTTCTAGGACATTTTCATTTTGGAAAAATGAAACTCTATGCCCATTAAACAATTTCTCATTTCCCCCTTCTTTAGTCTTCCCTTTTTTTTTTTAAGCTTTTATTTATTTATTTGACAGAGAGAGAGAGATAGCGAGAGAGGGAATACAAGCCAGGGAAGAGGGAGAGGGAGAAGCAGGCTTCCCACTGAGCAGGGAGCCTGACTCGGAGCTTGATCCCAGAACCCTGGGATCATGACCTGAGCTGAAGGTAGATACTTAAAAACTGAGCCACCCAGGTACCCCTGGTCTTCCTTTTTTTTAAGGAAACCTATGATAATTGACATTTCAACTTGAAGATCAAGAGAGTTCCACCAAAAAAAAAAGGTATCTCAAATATAATAAAACTAGTAAAATTAAAATCTACACCCCAAATGGCAAAAAAAATCATAATCATAGCCATCATTTATTTAGCACATAATACTGTGTGGCAACCAATTAACTGCTTTAACATGGAACTAATCCCAAGAACTTCTGCATGAGGGAAAAGGAAGTCAGACACTTGTTCAAAAACACCCAGCTGATGATGAAGCCAGGATTCAAATCACGTCTGTCCACTCCAGTGCTTAAACTCAAGTTCTTGATAGCAAAGTTATCTTGCCCCTGCACAGATCATACTGATCTATAAGCAAGCTTGTATGTATGATCATGGCCAGAGGTAAACACATCAAAAATAGCCATTGAATCACAAGAGAAAATACTTTAAAACAAGAACATGAATCAGCTTTTATAGTATACAAAATAGCTGTACCTAGAAGACACAATTTCTAGACTTCTTTCTACAGGAGAAAAATACTGAAGATTAAAATGAAGGTCTTGAAGGCTGAGACTTTCTTACAAAGAAGTACTTACTGTATCTTGTTAAACGAGAGGTGCTTTACTTAACTGCTTGGTAATAAAATAAAAATAGGAACTTTTCAACTTTTTCCTTTCTTTCCTTCCTTCTTTTTTGAAGATTTATTTGAGAGACAGAGTGAGACACAGAGAGTGAGTAGGGAACCTGATGTGGAGCTTGATCCCAGAATCCTGGGATCATGACCTGAGCCACCCAGGTGCCCTGGAACTTCTATTAACTTCTAATGAGACCAAAGTCCTTAAAGAAAACATACCTGCAGATCCAGAAGGTGGAGGGGCTCCAGATCGCTGCCATTCTGTTGCTTCTGCAGCCAGTCTTCGGATATACTGCTCGTTCACTGACAACAAGATGTTTTCTGGTTTAATGTCAGTGTGGATGATACGGCACTTTGTGTGTAAATAATCCAGACCCTGTAACACCTGGATGGGAATAGAGCAGTAGACTTGGAAACACAGAATATAAGTCTTTCTGGAGAAGGAAGAAATCACAATACAATTTTTTAAAAAATAAAAATATAAGAACAGTATGGTAGTTTTCAGAGAATAAAGCATTTTAAATAAAGCACAAAGAAATTTCTCCAGAAAGATTACCTGTAAACTAGAAGCAAAGGCAAGAGTTCATCTGTAATAAAAAGTTTTAAAAGGCTGTTTTAAAAGCTAATTGTATTTGGAGATGTTTAATGAAGAACATAAAGGCTGGGAATAAAAGTCAATATGCTCTTAAAATGTTAAAATATAGGTGATGAAAGATTTAGATATCTCTTAATTCAAATTTCCTTGTTGATAAAGAACTGAGGTCTCTTGATTCCCAGTTTAGAGCTCTTTCCATCAAAACACATTATCCAAACAAATTATTTGCCCTCTGAAGTATTAATATTTTCCTGAGAGTAAACTTCTTTACTATATATTAAAAGCTACTTAGAATATTAGAGAATACCCTTGAATAATGTTCTATAGATAGTAATAGTTTGACATAGCAATTCTCTACTAATATATAATCAATATTTGCAACCAGAACTTCCAGATAAAGGCTCCAAATTTCAACACCAGTCACTGAACACATCTTCCTCTCTAATGATTATTATGGGAGATGAATCTAGGGAAAATGTAAAACACTTAGAGAATAAACACTAGGGGCTGAATAAAACACCTAATTTTAACAATTAAAAAAAATCCCTAGTTTTAATATAAAAATTCTATTGGATATAGGAAACTCCTGACACTTTAAGAATATAAAACAATCACCACTTAGAAACAGCTAGGATACATACTTGCTGGATAATTTTTTTGACACAAGGCAATGGAAGCCCTTGATAATTGGACTTGATGATCCACTTGAGCAGATGATGCCCCAAAACTTCAAAAACCATGCAGATATCTAGGAGTTTATTAAGGAAGAGAAAGGGAGGCACAAGAGAAGAAAGAGGCAAGACAAAATGTGTTCTACCCCAATGAAATTGTTATTGTATTATTCTTTCAGTATAAAAAGTTACAGAGTATGACTAAAAAAATAACTAGCTGTCAATATTCTGAATTTCAAAGGTTAATGAATGCTTTAGTTACGGAAAACATCCAAGAAATGGAAAACTGGGGGATGGGGGGCTGGTTTACTGACAAAACTATGTACATTAAAACACTCAGTAGTAAAAGAAAAGTGAAACCTGCACATTCAATTAGTGACAGCACTAGCCTTAAGTTGTTGATTACTTTTCCCTGATCCAAAACTAATGCTCAGGGCAACAACTGCTACTCTCATGGTCTCAAAGCAAGAAAAAAATAACTTCTGCTTTAACTATAGGAGATAATGTACCAAAACTTAACCTAAAAAAAATGTGATGCCAACATTTTTTAAAAATAGGAAACTGACTTGCTTTATGCTCTGTAGTTTACAAAACTAATCTTGATTCTAGTGCCACCGTGTGCTCTCTTTATGTATCACCATCCCAATCACCTTAAGCAGGAATAACTCTATGAGCCTACTAGCGTGCAGGGCACGGCTGAGGTTTTAGTAGTATGTTGCTATGTTGCACCTCCAGAAATTTCTACATATGGGAAAAGTCGAGATAGACATAGGTAAAAATGACCTAGTGCCCAGACTTTTCCTTTAAATAAGATTTTCCACTAAAGGAAAACCTGGGCTCCTTGAAGAAATGGCCAAATTCCAGATGAACCTCAAAACCTTGCTGTGTGAACAGTAATGGAACATATCAAGGGAACAGCTTGGAAAGGATGCCACTGGCCAAGTGGCAACGAAAGGAGAAATGAATAAACAGGACTAAATCAACTAAAACTCTTCTACACACCAAAACAAACCATTAATAAAACGAAATGCCATGTACTGAAGAGGAGGAAATATCTGCAAACTATGTAACTGATAAGGGGTTAATTATAAGGAACTTGCACAACTCAATAGAAAAAAATTTTATTAAAAAAATGAGCAGAGGATGTCAATAGACATTTTCCAAAGAAGACATACAGATGGCCAACAGGGACATGAAAACGTACTCAACATCACCAATCAAGGAAATACAAATCAAAACCACAACAAAATACCTCACACCTGTTAAAATAACTATTATCAAAAAAACAAGAGACAACAAGTGTTGGTGAGGATGTGCAGAAAAGGGAACCCTAGTATGTGGTGCTGGTGGGAACTTAAGTTGGTGCAGAAAACTATGGAAAATAGTATCAAAGGTTCCTCAAAAACTAAAAATACAATTACCATATAATCCAGCAATTCTACTTGAGTATTTATCTGAAAGAAATGAAATTGTATCTCAAATTCATGAAGTTACCTGCATCCCCATGCTTATTATAGTATTATTCACAATAGCCAAGACACAGTCCACTAATGGAAGAATGGATAAAGATGTGTTGTGTGTGCACAGACTTCTAGTTTAAGATGAGTAAGTCTTGGAGATATAATGTACACAATGGAGACTACAGTTAACAAATACTATATTGTGTACTTAATAGTTGCTCAGTCGTTGTCTTTTGGAGATACATTCTAAAATAATTATGGGTGAAATAATATATCTAAGGTTGGTCACAAAATTAGCAGGAAGTAGAGACAAAACATGATTAAACAAGATCCTAAAATGCGTAATGACTCTGTGGAGATTAATTAAACTATTCTACTTTAGTATACACAACATATAACAAAACAGGATTTTAAAAATACAGATTGCTTAAAAAAAAACCTAGAAAACGGAATTTTTAGGTTATTCTATTATGTTTCTAGTTTCCACTTTGACTTGGTGAGAGGAGCACTGCAATTTGACAATGGTATTTTAATCTCAAAAAGAACTGGATAAAAGGATACATGAAAAATTTTCTTGGGCAGATGGTGTGAAGAAAAAACACAAAAGGCTGAACACTAATAAGAGTCACATTTATAGCACATTATGAGTAAGAGGAACTAGGAAAAGAGGCAAAATACATACAAGAAAAAAAAGAAGTATCCTAAAGACATAGTAGGTCACAGAGATGGCCCAAAAGGATACTCACTGGCTAATGTCAACAGTTTATACAGAACAGCTGTCCCTCTTTAATCACTCCTCGCCTCTTACCACCTACAGAAGTAAAATGAACCGGGGCACCTAGGTAGCTTAGTGGGTTAAGCAGCTATCTTCGGCTCAAGTAATGATCCCAGGGTCCTGGGATTGAGCCCCACATTGGCTCCCTGCTTCTCCCTCTCCCTCTGCCTGATGCTCCCCCTGCTTGTGCTCCCTCCTAGTTCAGGGCCCCTTATATTTCACTATGAGAAGGACAGTGCTTTGGAAATGCTCAGATACAAAGAAAAATACAGATATATGGCTCCATGCAGACATGCTTATATTGTGAGAAGAGAATGGCATAACCCTTAACTCAGTGCTCTTTTATCCTTTTCAATCTCTAGTAGCAGCAAATAATGCAGGAGCCAAGATAGTTGGGAGACAAGTAGGAAAAAAAGCAGAGGAGAAATGGGCTCAGGACAAAGAGGGACTCAGTGGATAAAACTACAGAGAAACCACCTGGTAACATCTGGAAAATATCTTGGAACTTGAAATTCAAACCCACTAAGATGTCAATAGTTAAAAAAAAACAAAACCACAAAACCGACCCTTCTTCATTAGAGTCAAATAAAGGTACTCAAGCATTACTGAGGAGACTATTGAGAATATTTCTAGTTTTATTTGTAACTTTCCCAAATTAGCAAAGAGAGTTGGCATGACAAACATTACAAGATCAAAGAACAGGGAAACAGAATCTAATGGCATCCTATGTATGTTTTTATATTTTGGTTAGCCTTATTAGATACATACAGAGTAAACCATCTACAAAGTGATCACAACAGTCTCAAGACTCTGCTTTAAAATGGATGATCCTTGAAGCAGTTTTCTTCAAACATCAGGGATATGTGATTTGTACTTCTCCAAGGAAAGAACAACTAAATTCAGAATGACAGACAAAATCTTTTCACATTATCACCTGTTTTCTCTCACTTGTCCATTCAAATCTCTTACCATGGTCCACATGATGCCAGAATCATATGTAGCCCACCTCCTTAAAAAGAGATAATTGGCAGATAAGCATTGCTATCGTAATAACCTCTTAATCAGCTAACATGTCACTGTGATATTAACTTATGAAAAAAATCAGCTAAGGTTCCTTCTAACTCCAGAAATTCTAAAAATCCAGATAAAAACATTAAACAAGTCAGTTTTTTCATTTTGATAGAATGCAATCACACCTGTTTAGATTCTAAGCATAAACTATATGCACAGCTTCTTCAATGTTGGAAGGTTGGTAGATAATACAATGTGTTAATTTTTTCTTTATCCAATGTTTATCATGAAAAATTACTTCCATGAAGAACGTTTATTAATATAAGGCTAATTAAAAAAAAAGTTTCTCTTTTGAATTTGGTTTAATTTGCCTGGAAAGGGGAAAAAGCCAAAAGCAATACCCTGACAAGTTACAACATATAAAGATAAACATTATTCACATCTGTATTCAGAAGTTTACAATAATCCAAAGTAGTTTGATTATAATTTGCCTTGAGAAAATAGATGAATGTTATTTATATAAATCTGGTTTCCTTTCTCAGAGATAAGGTTACTTTGTGATTTATTTTCAAACAGTCCTTAAAAGGATACGTGTTCCGTTAACTCCTGATATTTTAAAGTCATCTAGTAGTTGAACGACCATTTCTCTGTTTGGATCATTAGGGTCTGAATTACGAACCTACAGTGGGAAAGAGACAGTATTTAGCAAAAGGGAAAGCATGGGGGAGCCAAATAGTGAGGGAGGAAGGGAATATGAAACACAGCACATGAAACAAAGGATTAATTAATCCCAAGAAAGAGCTCACACAAATCGATGAGAAAAACATACTAAAATTTTAATAGCTCAAATAGGCAGAAATAAACAGTGCACAATAGGAAATACTGACAAAGACTATTGCTCTAATTCAACCATTTTTCTACTAAAAGTGTGATTCTCAAATTAATTGTTGGTTACCAGGCCATAAGGAATTAAGGAGCTTTCCTAAAATGCAAAACAACCACTGAACCAACATTCCTCTCACTGAACTTTATCCCCCCCCATAAAAAACCTTCTCAATGAAGGAAGCAAACAGTATTGATTTAACTTTCAATTATCTAGCTCCTAGCTTGTCAGACTGGCACTCTGATCACATTTTCTTTATCCAGTCTTCTGTTGATGGACATCTGGATATTTTGGCTATTGTCAGACAACTTTACTTTTAACCATAGTAGGAAGGTAAAACTTTTTTTTTTTTTTTGCTTTCTAGTACGTAAAACATGCTCCATAAATATTTTCATTTATTTGAAAGGGTTTTAATGCTTATGATGGGAATCCACCACTTCCCCTACCACAAGCACAGAATTTATAAATATTGTCATCTTCCTCTACCTCTTTAAGGATACTGGAACTTTACAATAAAACTTAGTCATGCTAAAGAGTCTACATTTGGTATGTCTTAATTCAGCAAAACTTTATGATGCTTTGTGGTTCATACATATGACCTAATACTCACTGATTTCAGCAACCGGATCTCATCTAGTGCTGTTTCAGTATAATGTTCAGCACTTTTAACTACTTTCATTGCCACAAACTTCTTCCCCCTAAGAAACAAACACAGGTAGTTAAAACTAATGCCCTATCCTCACTTTAGGAAGGTAAAATTTAGCCATAACTGGGAGGCAGTGACAAAAATACAAATATTGATTCCATGTTTTCCTGTACTTAAACATAGGCTATTTCTATGCAATCACGTGTAACTGTTAATGGTACTAACTGGCCAGATTTCACTTATAGAAGGAAGATTATCTGTTCTCAGGTAATCTTAGTCGGCACACATTTTCTCCAAGTTAAGAAGTCTACCTTCTGAATGCCTCTTTGAATCCAAGTAAAACCATGAAATGGTAATAAATATGGGGGAAAACTGCATCAAATCAGAAGTGTCCTGTGTATCTGCATGTCAAAAGCTAAAATAGAAGCTTTAACACTTTCTTGGAAGAAGCCAGAAGAAATACTTCACATAGGTTGGTATAGGACATCATCTAAAAATTTACTCCAGTAAACAAAACACCCTATAAATTTACATACCATACTTTCATTGGGTATTTGTAATGTTTTGAATTTCTGAGTTCCAAGTGTCTTATGGATACTAACCTAATCAATCTTTTGTCTCCAAGGCACTTCTTCCTCAGAGGAAAGATAAATTTGCCCAAGAACATAAAGATTATCAATAACAAAATTCTGATCAAGAATTCCGTCTAGAGCTAGACTGAAGGCTGGATCTCTGGAAAATCAGATGAAAACTCTTAGGCATCACCTAACTAATTCTTTTGCAGGACCCTACAACTTACTGAATATCCCATGATAACCACACTGTTGAAAAGTGTCCCCAGCCCAACTTTCTGATCACGTGATATCTCCCATTGAATAGATCTCCAATTTTCACAAGATGATAACCCCCTGGAAGAAACAACAGGGAGGAAACAGTCACTTAAGTAGTTAAAAAAGATCTCTCTCATTCCATTTTCCAACATCTATATATCATTTATCAAATAAAAATGGTTTCTTCTACATAATCAGTTGAACAGAAAAAAAAATTTAAGTCAGCCACACATTACTGAACTCATGTTATGAAAAAAATTCTTAGGAGCACCTGCGTGGCTCAGTTAAGTATCCAACTCTTGATTGTGGCTCAGTCATGATCTTGGGGTGGTGAGACAGAGCCTTGTGTTGAGCTCTGCAGTCAGCAGCAAGTCTCTCTCCCTTTGCTCCTGCCCCACCCCCTGCATGCGCATATGCTTGTGCTCTCTCTTTCTAAATAAATGAATCTTAATTTTTACAAATAAATAAATCTTTAAAAAAAATCTTAGAAAATAAGATTAATGATTTAGAGTAAGCAAGTGATGTTTTGTTGAACAACCATGTTACTTAAAAAAAGTCACTTTTATTTTTTACGATTTTTATTTATTTGTGTGTGAGAGAGGGAGATAAGAGTGTATAAGCAGGGGGAGCAGCAGGCAGAGGGAGAAGCAGGCTCCTCGCTGAGCAAGGAGCCCAATGTGGGACTTGATCCCAGGACTCTGTGATCATGACCTGAGCTGAAGGCACACACTTAACTGACTGAGCCACCCAGGTGTCCCAAAATTAGTCATTCTCAAACAAAAATAAGGTTATGTATCACAATATTCTTGCCCCTCAATAATCTAATAGATTTACCTAAAAATATAAATGTTTATAAATAAAATCTATTCATAGTTTCAGTCTCAGGTTGTATTCTTATGAGGGAGATTAATGAATTCTATTTATTTAACTTAAAAAAAAAAAGAAAGTTTGTTTTCCTAAAACACAACACAACAAAAACAAGGAAAGCCTGAAAAAGCTGCCAACAGTGACAGGAATCAAGGTAGTTTTACATCTTTGCTTGCTGAGAATAACACAAATCAGGTTTTCCCAGATGGTAAGATACATTCTGGTATCACTTGCTATTAAGTATCTATAGTTCCAGTTTAACTTAGCAATCATCACTATGAGGAAAAAGTAATGAAAAGTTTTTCTGAAAAGTCTATATACCAGATCTCATCATTGGTTACTTATGGGTGATACAGTGTTATAGATGGCTTTTATTTTCTTTCTGTTTAATGTATTTCTGAAATTTTCTAAGGTAAATATGCACTATCATTTTTAAGGAGAAAAAAGGGTAAAAACAGATTTAATATAAAACCAAGCTTTAATAAATTAAATTGAACTGAGAAGAAATACTATTTCTTATACTTCAAGTAAAGGATGCAAGAAGCAGAAAACATCAAAACAGCTTACGCTCATAGACCAAATATTTGAGACACTGCATATATACGAATCATGTCTTACTTTGTATCTCCTTATCAAAAGCCTTACCTTTACAATAATCATTGGGATCTTCCTGCTCATCATCATCAGACCCCAGAATCTCCTCTTCCTGCTCTGGTAGATCACTTTCAGAGTGGGGAGCAGAGCCTCGGTGCTGAGTTTCAGATCTAAGAAATAATACAAACATGTTTATTCCATATGGACAGAATAAAATAGGACATTAAGAAAATGTCATTATCAAAATGTCTCCCCACTTAACAGGTAACATAAATGGAATATTATCTAGTGGTGGCCTAAGAAAATATTAGCTATCACTTTATCTTATGTTAGGAAATACCTTTTTAAAAAACGATTTGAGAGAGAGGGGGTGAGAGCGAATGCACATGAAGGAGAGGGAGAGGGAGAGGGAGAGAGAATCTCAAGCAGATTCCGTACTAAGCTTGACATGGGTCTGGATCTCACAACCCTGAGGTCATGACCTAAGCCGAAACCAAGAGCTGAGACGCTTAACAGACCACCTAGATGCCCCAGGAAAATAATACTAAAAAAACAAAAATAAAAAAATAATAAAAATAATTTTTCAGTACAAGATTAAATCCAAATCAAATCTGGGAAACACATAAAAGTGCAAAGGGAAAAAACTATTGAACTTAATATCCAAACAAATTACTGATAAAACCATTATATTTTCTTTCAGTATTTTCCTGTACTTTTATGAAAATATGTATCTGTAATTACATACTATATAAACAAATTGGTATCCTGCTTTTCCTATTATTTTTTAAAGTTTTCTCCTCATTCCTATGCCATCTCTTACATCTTACATATTTTCCTTAGACATATCATCACCACTTACTTTGGCACATTCTGCTCAGCTGGACATTTAAAACTTGTTTCTAATTTTTTACCACTAAAAATAAAGATGATGAGTATTTTTGGATAATCTTTATTCTGCATTCAGAATTATTTCCCTGAAGTTAAACCACCAGGAAAGGACAGAAACAGACTTTTTTTTTTTAAAGATTTATTTATTTCACAGAGGGAGAGAGATCACGAAACAGACTATTTATACATACAACATGTTAAATACAGAAAGTTTGGAAAATAATTATTTTGTTTTAAAACACTTCTATTCTGAACAAATTAATATTTTAAATTCTTTCTTTCCAGGCTGTGGCCATGAACAGCTTTTAGAATTATTATGTTAAGTATGACTCTTCTAAAGAGGTTGTCACTGAGTTACATTTCCTGCCATATTTGGGCTTTTGGTACTTAAGTATTAACAGGTTTGGAAAACTTAGCTTATTTGATAGGTAAAAATGGTTTATCTTAAAATGAATAAAAATATTTTACTAATTCCATTCTCTACATGCCATCAACTAGTTGTATCAAAATTTTTGTGCACTAAGAAGTTCAGAGGCAGAAAGACTTGGATTTGTATTCAGGTTGACACCTCTTAGTTGCCTGCTTTATAGAGTTTTAAGTAAAATAAGCAGGGCACACAAAATTCCTTTCAGTCGTTGCAGGAAAAGGAATTTTAATCCCTATTTTTCTTTTTTATTTTTTTATTATTTATTTTTTTTAAAGATTTTTTTTTTATATGACAGAGAGAGAGATTACAAGTAGGAGAGAGAGGAGGAAGCAGGTTCCTGCTGAGCAGAGAGCCCGATGCGGGTCTCGATCCCAGGACCCTGGGGATCATGATCTGAGCGGAAGGCAGAGACTTTAACCCACTGAGCCACCCAGGCGCCCTTAATCCCTATTTTTCAATATTTTATTTATCTTTTCATCATTCTGTTTCATCAGATTTTTTTCAAAAGCAAAACCAGTTGTACGGGTTATTGAGACACAGGGAATACCTTGGCAAGCATAACTAACGATTCAGATTTAGATTTTTGGTGACCCTTCCAACTCGCCTCAATTCTGGGTACTTTTTTGTCTTCCAGGAATACAAAAGTAACTATAAACTACATTATTCAAAGCATTCATTTTTAGTGAAAACATGTCTTTGGGAAACTTATTTAGTAAAGAACTGGCCCATTTTCCTATGCGGAAATATGAGTCTGAATGAATATTCCTGAATTTAAGATTAAAATAAATTTCTAAAACAGATTCTCTAATTTCAAACTTGTGCTTTTGACAATTAAAATTACAAAAAAATAAAATAAATAAAATTACAATTTGACTGAGAACTGTAATTTGAAACTTCTGAAAAGCAGTGAAACAGTGAAAACCAGACATAAAAACACTGAAATATTAGGATTCTACAAACATCATGAGATTCAATGTTAATTAATGTTAAAAATTAAATGTTAAATATTAATAAATGTTAAAAAATTATTTTTAAAAGATTTGGACATTCTTAGAAGCAAATATATTTGTGAAGAGTTTTCTTAATTTTAAGTAGAATTCCCAGTTAAAGGATTCAAGATTGAATTATGAATTGCAAGTCACAAGGTGAAATACAAGTCTCTACCCTGGCATGTGCTGGGATAGAAGAAACTCTCCTCTTATTCTAAAACAATAGAGAGGGGCGCCTGGGTGTCTCAGTTGTTAAGCGTCTGCCTCCAGCTACGGTTGTTGATTCCAGGGTCCTGGAATCAAGCCCTACATCGGGCTCCCTGCTCAGTGGGAAGCCTGCTTCTCTCTCTCCCACTTCCCCTGGCTTGAGTTCCCTCTCTCCCTGTGTCTCTCTCTGTCAAATAAATAAATAAATAAAATCTTAAAAAAAAAAAAATAGAGAAAGATTACTCAAGGGGAGGGGAATCCTACTTTTTTTTTTTTAAGATTTTATTTATTTATTTGACAGAGAGAGAGAGAGAGAGAGATCACAAGCAGGCAGAGGCAGGCAGAGAGAGAGGGGGAAGCAGGCTCCTTGCCAAGCAGGGAGCCCAATATGGGCCTCGATCCCAGGACCCTGAGATCATGACCTGAGCCGAAGGCAGGCTTTAACCCACTGAGCCACCCAGGCGCCCATCCATTTTTTAACTTCTGAATATCATTTTAAAAATATACTAAATTTACATTTAAGTATTAATTTCAAATATATAATGTCTTAATATTCAGTCATCTCTCTGTGGTGGATTACCCTGTCCCTTCAGTCCCACAGTGATTTACTCCTTCATTTTCATAGTGCACATTTCTCAGTAACTTCTGGAGAATGAGCACATGGGAGGTAAGTTTAAGATCTCTCTTATTTTATCCTCACCCTTGATTGCCCATCTGGGTCTAAAGTAAATGCTCTGTTGCCTTCTAGCTTTCAGTGGTGCTGTAGACAAGTCCAACCAATGCCTTCTGATTTCTTGGGTCTTCCAAACAGGGCTTGTTTTTTCCCCTCAGTGTTTTTTAAGGATTTTCTCTTTAATTCCCATGTTCTGAAATTTCCTGAATGGCTTTTTAAAAATCCAGCTTGCTAAGTACTTTCTGTATAATTACTTGCAAGACAGAGATTCATTTAGTTCTGAGAACATTTCCTGTATTTCAATGTAAATTTAATCCTCTTCATTTTGTCTATTCTCTTTGGAACATGTTTTTTTCAGACACCGGACCCTCTGACTCACTACATTAAATTTCTTACATTTTCTATCTCCTTAGATTTTGTTGTTGTTCTACTTTCTGGATTTATCTAACTTGTCTATTACATTTCTACCATATTTTTAATTTCCTACACTTTTTTTTTTTAATAAATCAACTCTATGCCCAACACGGGCTTTAACTCATAACTGTGAGAGTAAGCTCTACCATACCGTATGCTCTACAAAATGAGGCAGCCAGGCACCCCATTTTTGCTCTTGAATGTTCTTTTATACAGACTCCTGCTTAGTTTCAATGACGTACTTTTACCTTAAGGATACTAGTTAAAGTTTCCTTCTGATCCTGTATCATCTTGGCTTTCTCAAACTACCCAGGTTTTACTAATGCCATACTTTTGTAAATGATGTCCATCAAGGAATATCGGACAACTGAAAAAAGTCTCTGTCATAAAAAGACAAAAACAAAAAGAAAAGAGAAATTTTGAGGAAAGAGAGACAGCTACAAGTAGATAATGAGGATAATATAGTGATGTGATTAAAGAATTCAGAATTACTTTAACTTTCATTGATGATGGTGTTAAGAATAAAGAGTTGGCAGAAATGCTACAGAAAGAAATTTCAGCTTATTAATATTAGGAACTAAAACCCATTCTTCCTAGAACAGAAAAGGGGAATTCTAAAATAGTTTCAGTCTGTGCTTTTAAATTCTTCATACCTACACTTCAAGTCTCAAATTTTGCTATTCATGTTCAGAAGAAAAAAATTGTCAGCACTTTAAAGCTCTCAAAGCATATAAAATTAAACCCAGTACATCTACAAAATCTCATATAAATTGAAATGGACCACGGATCAAATTTTAATAGCAGTACAATTTCAGAAGAGATAACTTGATCCAAACAGCAATACTCTTAGAAATAGTAATGTACTCAACTAGGGTACAGAATGAAGCCAAGGCAAAAATCTGTAAGGAAAGCAGAAAGTATGGAAAAGTTTCACAGTTTTATTCCTCTTATACTTCCAAGCCAGACTTGACACAGAAGTAGTAAGAAAATGATAAAAACCGTATTAGTCAGGGAGTTCCCCCTTATTTCTAAGGATCTTTTCAATTCAGATTCCTTTTCTGGTATAATCCTCATTCCTAACCACCATCTTTACCCCAATCTCTAATCACCCAAATAAATAGTAAAACCAAAGTGCCAAACAAAAACTACTATCTTTTGTGAGCAAATACCATATATTTATAATTGCCATAAAGAAAATGCTACTTACGAGTTTTCACTTACACATTTCATGAATTTATATAGTAACATTACCTACATGAGCTCCCCATTCTCTCTCTCCCTTGTTTTTTTAAGATTTTATTTATTTATTTGACAGAGACCACAAATAAGCAGAAAGGCAGGCAGAGAGAAAGGAGGAACCAGGTTCCCTGTTGAGCAGGGAACCCGATGCGGGGTTTGATCCCAGGACCCTGAGATCATGACCTGAGCTGAAGGCAGAGGCTTTAACCCACTGAGCCACCCAGGCCCCCCTCTCCTTTTTTTTTTTTTTTTTAAGTCTATTTACTAACCCACTGAATTGGTTTATAACCTACTAGAAAGTCGGTTTGAAAAACACTGCCCTAGAAATTATTTTTAACTTCTTTAGGGAGATGTAATTCACATGCCATAAGTTCACCAATCTAAAGTATATAATTCAGTGGTTTTAGTATATTCACAGAGTTGTACAATCTCACCACAATCTAAATTTAGAACATTTTCATCACTGCCACAAAAAACCCAATCCCATTAGCAGTAACTCACCGTTATACTCTTCCCTTAGACTCTGGAAACCACTAATCTACTTTCTGTCTCTATGAATCTGACTTTTCTGGACATTTCATGTAAGTGGAACCACTCAATATATGGCCTTTTCTGACTGACTTCTTTTGCAAAGCATAATGTTTTCCTAGGTTCACCCATGCTGTGGGATGTATCAGTACATCATTACTTTTTATGAATAATATACCATTATATGGATAGATCACATTCCATTTATCCATTTGTCAACTGATGGACATTTGGGTTGTTCCCATTTTTTGACTATTATGAGTCACACGCTATGAACACCCCAGAAGCAGCACATGTTGATGGCAGTCCTGTTTGTAATAACCCAAAGCAGGAAACTAAATGTCTATCAAGAAGAGAATGGATAAGTCATGGTATTTTGATATAATGAAATATATCCAACAAAATTAATGAATTACACACATAAAACAGCATAAAAGAATTGCACAAACAGGGCACCTGGGTGGCTCAGTGGGTTAAAGCCTCTGCCTTCGGCTCAGGTCATGATCTCAGGGTCCTGGGATAGATGGCCCACATCGGGCTCTCTGCTCAGCAGGGAGCCTGCTTCCTCCTCTCTCTGCCTGCCTCTCTGCCTACTTGTAATCTCTCTCTGCCAAATAAATAAATTTAAAAAATCTTTAAAAAAATAAAAAGAATTGCACAAACAAGATGGAGTGAAAATAGCAAGATGCAGAATATATACATCGCTTTAACCAAATTTAAAAGACACACAGAATGGCAAATAGTTAAAATATAAAGAAATACAGAACTGCAACTAGTAAAGATCTAATACACAGTAGAGTGATTACAGGTAAAACTGCATTACACATATTAAACTCTTAAAAAAAAAAAGTTTATTTATGTAACATCTACAGCCAATGGGGGACTTGAACTCATCGCCCCAAGATCAAGAGTCCCATGTTCCTCTCACTGAACCAGCCAGGTGCCCCCAAACATTAAACTTTTTAAGAGACCAGATCTTTTTTCTCTTTTAAAGATTTATCCATTTATTATTTGAGAGAGAGAGAATGCGTGAGTGGGACAAGGAGCAGAGAGAGAGGGAGAGAATCTCACACAGACTGTGCTGAGCCTGACAGAGTCAATCCCATGACCCCGAGATGATGACCTGAGTCAAAATCAAGAGCTGGAAGCTTAACCAACTGAGCCACCCAGGCACTGCTAGACAAGATTTTTTTTTTTAATGTAAACTAGCCCAGCATGGGGCTTGAACTCATGGCACCGAGATCAAGATTCCCATGCTCTAGGAATGAGCCAGCCAGGAGCCCTGAGACTAGACCTTAACTGTCCCCACCACTAGAAGAAATGATAATTACCTGACACAATAGATGTTAGCTAATGCTACGATGGCAATAATACTGCAATATAAACGTATCAAGCAAATATGCTGTACAGTTTAAACGTACACAATATTTTATGTCAACTGTATCTCAAAAAAAAAAAAGCTGAGAAAAAAGTAAAACAAAAAAAGAACAAATTCAGGGTAACTATAAATTCTACAGGGGAGCTACAATATAGGGGTATGATCAAGGAGTACACATGGACATCAACTGTATGATAATTTAATATATTAAATATATATAAGTATATATATATACACATATTTATATACTTACATATATACTTATATGTGAACTTCATGTTTAGTCTTCCCAAACATCCAAGAAAAGATCCCCAAATTGGGCATACGATAAAATACAATAAAAATATTTTAGATCTTGATTTAAAGAGGAAATGAAATTTAAAATTTCAAAGTAGGGGTGCCTGGGTGGCTCAGTCGGTTAAGCATCTGCCTTCGGCTCAGTTCATGATCCCTGAGTCCTAGGATCAAGCCCTGCGTTGGGTTCCCTGCTCAGAGGGGAGTCTGCTTCTCCCTCTGCCTCTCACTCCATGCTCTCTCAAATAAATAAAATCATTAAAAAAATAAATAAAATTTCAAAGTATTTAGAAATGAGTATATTACATGTTAAAATCTGTGATAGTTTCACTTGAGAAAAATTTGTAACCATGAATACACCAATTATAAAACAAAAACTGTTACTCATGAAATATTCACATCATTAAAAAAATCTTTTTTTAATTTAAAAAAGATGTAACTCATTATTAGGTTGTTAAGAGTGCAGAGATAGGACTACTACTTTCATACTCTGCTTCATCTTCTATCCAGCATTATTTTCTTTCAGGAAATGACCCTCTACAATTTGCCAAGGCTGCAATCATATGGCCCTAGACACCCTATCTCCCCTACAAGGGTGAACACATGATCCAAGCAAGATCTAGGATTCTTTTGAGGGGAAAATAATGGATGCTTGGAGCTCTATTCCTGAAATTTTAAGCAATAAGGACCAAGGAGTTGTCCGAGATGTTTATTGCTGCCAAGTAGGGAGAGAATTCAGAGAATGAAGTCCAAATAAAGAAAAATAAAGCGAAGATATTTATTGGCTAAGGGTGGAGGAAAATAGGCACTGAATGTATCTCCAGGGTCCACAGACAACTCCCTCTGGATACAGCCTAAGTGAGTTTGAATTTGGGTACTTACAACAAGAACCATTCTAAATAAGACACATAAACAAACATAATTAGGCAAGAATCACAACAATTTTAAATTATTTCACTTCTAAATATTTATCCTATAAATAAAGATAAACACACACTTTATGCCAATGTCAAGTTCCTAGTTTTGATATAGTTACATAAGAAGCAACTATTGGGGGAAACTGGAACCTCCTTATACTATCTTTGCAACTTCCTGTGAATCTGCAATTATTTTAAAATTTATTATTTTTATTTTTTAAAAAATATTTTATTCATTTATTTGACAGAGAGAGAGAGAGACAGCAAGAGAGAGAACACAAGCAGGGGGAGTGGAAGAGGGACAAGCAGGCTGGATCCCTGCTAAGCAGGGAGCCTGATGTGGAGCTCCGTCCCAGGACCCTGGTACTATGCCAAGCCAAAGGTAGATGCCCAATGACTAAGCTACTCAGGTGCCCCTATTTTAAAATTTAAAAAGCTTAAACATTTTGTGAAAAAAATTAAGATATGCACAAAGATTTGGATATAATAATGGTCATCACAGCATTTATTACAGCCAAAAACTAGAAACAAACTTTAAGATGACGGATTGCACAACTATTTATATTGCACAACTATTTATAGCTTTCTGCTGAAAGCCAACAAAACTAAAATAAAGGAATAAGGTTATAAATCTAAAATAATGTGAAAACAAAAAGAGCAATGTCCTGGCAACCCAGAAAGACAAAGATAGGGTGAGCTACAGTGGTGGAGGGAGAAAGCCAACCTGTGATACCTGATTAAGTGACGGATACATAGGTATGACGGAAAGCAGGTATGAGATGAAAAGAAAGAGATTAACTGAAGATTTGTAAAATAACACTGACACCCTAACACACACAGTAGATAGCCTGCCATTTATCCTGTAGGGCTATTCTCTAAAGAAAATGAACACGAATGGAGTAACGAAGGCTGTCAGTGTGGATGTTCATACTCCAGAGTAAAGATCTTCAGATTCTGGTGCCCAGACTCATGGATGACTTTCTACTTACTCATCTTAAAGAAAAAAGAATCCTTGCTAGGGATACAAGGCCTTCAATCAGTTCTCTAATGGCCCATCTCATAAATATGAAAAACTGACCAAGTATTGGTAAACATTTGAGGAAAGCCTTCAACCCCCAAAGATAGAGACCAAGATAAACAATTGGAAAACTGATCTGAGAGAAGTGCATTCAGGAAGAACACAATTAAAAAATAAATAAATAAAGGTTTTCTTTCATTCATTCAGAGAGAGAGAACACGTGAAAGAGCACAGTACATGAGCAGGGGATGGGGGGGGGAACAGAGGGAGAGTGAGGGGAAACAGACTCTGCTGAGCTCGGAGCTCAACACAGGGTTTGATCTCAGGACCCTGAGATCATGACCTGAGCTGAAACCAAGAGTCAGGCACCCAACCGACTGAGCCACCCAGATGCCCCAGGAAGAACTCAATTTTTAAAAGTACAGTTGGGGGTGCCTGGGTGGCTCAGTTGGTTAAGTGTCTGCCTTCAGCTCAGGTCATGATATCCAGGTCCTGGGATTGAGCCCTGTGCCAAGATCCCTGCTCAGCAGGACTCTGCTTCTCTCCCTCTGCCCCTCCTCCCTGCTCATTCTCTTTCTTTCTCAACTAAATAGATAAAACTCTTTAAAAATTTTTTTAAAAAAATAAATAAAACTACAGCTGACCCCTGAACAACATGGGTTTGAACTACATGGGACTACTTATACGCAAATTTTTTGATTATAAATACAGTATAGTCCTGTAAATGTACTTTCTCTTCCTTATGGTTTTTTTAGTAATATTTTCCTTTCTCTAGCTTACTTTATTAAAAGAATACAGTATATAACACATACAGCATACAAAATAACATGCTAATCAACTATGTTACTAGCAAGGTGAGGCTTCAGTAAGATTTTAGTAGTTGAATTTTTGGGCAGTCAAAACATACATGGATTTCTCACTGTATTGGGGCTGGCATCCCAAACCTCTTTGTTTTTCAAGGGTCAACCATAATTTATGTGAACAGAGAGATTTAATATCTTAAATGATACTGACTTCCAAATGGATTAAGGCACTCTAAAAGGTAAGTAATGTGGGAAAGAAGCTTTGGAATATAAACAGTTCTAAATGTGGGGGTGGGGGGGGAAATGGGTCATGTATGGAATTCCTGAATCACTGCATTGTACAACTGAAACGAATGACATTGTGTATGTTAACTATACTGGAATTAAAAAAAAAACCTAAAATGCATTTACTCTGAGATTAATCTACAGTCAGAGGCTAGAGGGCTCTAAGAGGGAAAACACACAAACAAGAAAGTATACGTGGGACATTGGAGATACATGATAAAAGATGACACAAAGGGGAAAAATAAAAATTCCAGAAAACCACCAAAAGCCGAACAAAAAAGTACATATAATTATAGGTATAATAATAGTTAAAGTAATATAAGTTATTAACAGATTATTGATTTCCTACTTTCAAAATCAAACTAATTAAACATGAATCTAGGGGCTGACTACCGTCCTTTCCAGAGACTTCAGAGGATGGGCACCACTTTTGCACTCTCCTGCCATGCTCTGGAGCACTGCCGCTTCTTAGAGGGGAATTTTACATGTAGCTGGTGCCCTGGTTTTTGCAGCTGCCATCCTCTGGGTTCTGGTAGCCAGTGGGGCTTGCATCCCATGACACTGTGGCAATCAAAGAGATGGTTCCTGGCAGGAAGCTACCTCCAGGGCACTGTGTAGACTACATCTCAAGGCACAACCCCCAGTCTTTCTGTGAAGGCCTCCTGGTTTGTCCTGGAGCTTCAGTCTGAGAGGTGGGCTTCGGGTTTGGGACATACTTAATAGACTATGGAGCCGCTCTC
This sequence comes from Ailurus styani, assembly GCA_002007465.1. NCBI lineage: Eukaryota > Metazoa > Chordata > Mammalia > Carnivora > Ailuridae > Ailurus > Ailurus styani. The sequence continues at coordinate 2,390,407 of LNAC01000077.1, read as the reverse complement.
AAGGAACATAGCTGTGGACGCTTCTTGGAACTCTTCTGCCATGCTCCAGGTCGCCAGTCTCTCCCAGAAAAGAGATTATACATTCATCTAGAGGCCTGATTTTTACAACTGCTGCCCAGGGGACACTGTCAAATTGCCTGGCCAGTGAGACTTTTGCTGTGGTCCCACAGGAATGTATATATGTGCAAACATTCAAAAGCTGCTGCCTGAAGGTCTGGTTTCCAAAGAGCCCGATTCTAGGTACTTAAATCCCTCCCTCAGGGTTATCCTCAACTACTGGATCTATTAAAAATACAATAGGCTTCTTGGACAAAGGTTTGAAAGGTCTGAAAGACAACAAAGAGTTGTCTTTCACAAAGGTTTGAAAGACAACAAAGAGTTGGGGCAGGGTTAAACAACAAGGTTCCTATCCTACATGAGGCCACTCCTTCAAGACTTGAGAGAGGTGGTTGTTTCCAACCAACCAACAGAGAGCCAAGCAAAATGATGAGACGGAGGAATATGTTCCAAATAAAAGAACAAGATAAAACCTCAGAAAAATAAACCTTAATGACAGAGATAAGTTCAAAACAATGGTCATAAAGATGCTCACCAACCTTGGGAGAAGAATGGCTAAACGCAGTGAGAACTTTAATAGAGATAGCAAATACTAAAAAGTACCAAACAGAAGTCATGGAGCTGAAGAATATAATAACTGAACTGAAATATACACTAGATTCAACAGGCATACTAGATGAAGCAGAAGGAAAGGATCAATCAACTTAAAGGTTAAGACAGTGAATCAGAGCAGGAAAAAAAAAGTGAAGATAGCCTAAGAGGCTTATGGGACAATATCAAATGGACTAATGTTTGTATTACAGGGGTCCCAGAAGTTGAAGAGAGAGAAAAAGGTAGATATCTTGTTTGAAGAAACAATGGCTGAAAACTTCCCTAACCTGGGGAAGAAACAGACATCCAGATCTAGGAAGCCCAGAGATTTCCAAAAAAGATGAATCCAAAGACAGCCACATCAAGACACACAATTAAAATCTCAAAACTTGGGGCACCTAGGTGACTCAGTTAAGCATCTGTCTTCAGCTCAGGTCATAATCCCAAAGTCCTGGGATCAAGCCCCATGTCAGGCTCCCTGCTCAGTGGGGAGTCTACTTCTCCTTCTGCTCCTCACCCAGCTGTGCTCCCTTTTCTCATGCTCTCTCTCAAATAAGTAAAATCTATTAAAAAAAAAATCTCGGGCGCCTGGGTGGCTCAGTGGGTTAAAGCCTCTGCTTTCGGCTCAGGTCATGATCTCAGGGTCCTGGGATCGAGGCCCGCATCGGGCTCCCTGCTCAGTGAGGAGCCTGCTTCCGCCCCCCCTCTGCCTGCCTCTCTGCCTCCTTGTGATCTCTCTCCCTCTGTGAAATAAATAAAATCTTAAAAAAAATCTCAAAAATTAAAGACAAGGAGAAAATTAAAAACAGGAGAAAAATAACTCATTATGTGCAAAGGAAGCCTCATAAAACTATGTGCAGACTCTTTGGCAGAAACTCTGCAAGCCAGAAAGGAATAGCACAATATACGGAAAGTACTGAAAAAAAAAAAAAAAAAAAACTTCCAGCCAAGAGTACCCTACCCAGCAGTTATCATTCAATATTGAAGGAAAGATAGAGTTTTCCAGATAAGCAAAAGCTAAAGGAGTTCATCATCATTAAAACAGCCTTACAAAAAATGTTAAAGGAACTTCTTTAAGTTGAAAAGAAAAGACAGTAATTGGCAACAAGAAGTCATATGAAAGAATATATATCACTGGAAAGGTAAATATATTGTAAAGAAAATGGATTAATCACCTATAAAGCTAGATGGAGCTTAAAAGACAAAAGCAGTAAAAATAACTATGATTACATTGATTAGTTAAGGGATACACAATAAAATGTGACATCAAAAACCTAAAATATGGGGGAGAGTAAAAATGTTAAGCTTTAGAATGGGCTCAAACTTAAGCTGTCAGTAACTTAAAATAGATTATTAGATATAAGCCCCATGGTAACCACAAAACAAAAATCTATAGCGAATACAAAAAAGGTAAGGAGAAAGGAATATATAATTATACCACTAAGAAAGTCATCAAATAACAAAGGAGGACAGCAAGATCAGAGAGGAACCACAAAGCAGTCAGTAAACAATTAACAATAAGTACAGGGGCACCTGGGTGGCTCAGTGGGTTAAGCCTCTGCCTTCAGGTCAGGTCATGATCTCAGGATCCTGGGATCGAGCCCCACATCAGGCTCTCCACTCAGCGGAGGGCCTGCTTCCCCCTCTCTCTGCCTGCCTATCTGCCTACTTGTGATCTCTCTCTCTAATAAATAAAAATCTTTAATTAAAAAAAATAAGTACATACCTACCAATAATTACTTTAAATGTAAATGGAGTAAATGCTCCAATCAAGACACAGAATGGCAAAAGGGATAAAAAAGACAAGACCCATCTACATGTGGCTTACAAGAGACTCATTTCAGATGTAAGGACACATACAGACTGAAGTGAAAGTATGGGAAGGTATTCCATGCAAATGGAAACCAAAAGAAAGCTGGAGTAGCTATACTTTTACCAGAAAAAACAGACTTAGAAACAAAGACTATAATAAAAGAAAAGATGGTCTTATAAAATAATAAAGGGGTCAATCCAACAAGAAGATATAACATTTGTAAATATTTATGCACCTAACATAGGAGTACCTAAATATATTAACAGACTTCAACGGAGAAAAAAACACCAACACAATAACAATAGGGAATTTTAATATCCCACTTACATCAATGGACAGATCATTCAGACAGAAAATCAATATGGTAACTATGGCATTAAATGACTCATAAGACCAGATAGATTTAACAGGTACATACAGAATATTCTACCCAAAGGCAACAAAATACACACTCAACTATACATGCATCATTCTCCAAAATACATCATATATTCACAAAACAAATATTAATAAATTTAAAAAGCCTGAAATCATATCAAGCATCTTTTCTGAGCACAATGGTATGAAACTAGAAATAAATTACAAGAAAATGAGAAAATAGAGATTAAACGACATGCTACTGAACCAATGAATCAAAAAATTGAAGAGAAATAAAAAATACCTTTAGACAAATGAAAATTGAAATGTACCAAAATTTATGGGATGCAGCAAAAGTGCTTCTAAGAGGGAAGGTCATAGTGATAAATGCCTACCTTAAGAAACAAGAAAAGTCTCATACAACGTAACTTTACACTTCAAGGAACTAGAAAAAGAAAAACAAAGCCCAAAGTTAGTACAAGGGAGGAAATAACAAATACTACTAGAGCAGAAATATATAGAGTAAAAAGACAATAGAGAAGATCAATGACAAAAACTGACAAGCCTTTAACTAGACTAAGGAAAAAAGAAAGATGACTCAATAAAAAATGAAAGAGGAGATGTTACAACTGTGGTACAAAAATACAAAAGATCATAAGAGACTACTATGAACATAATAAACTACTATGCTAATAAACTGGACGACACAGAAGAAATTGATAAATTGCTAGAAATGTACAACCTACCAATACTGAATCATGAAGAAACAGAAAACCTGAACAGACCAATAACTAGTAAGGAGATTGAATTAGTAATCAAAAATCTCCCAACGAACAAAAACCAAATGGGTCCACTGGTAAATTCTACCAAAAAGTCAAAGAACAAATACCAATTCTTAAATTCTTCCAAAAAAAAGAAGAGGAGGGAACTCTTCTGAATTCATTTTATGAGGCCAGACTTAAACTGATACCAAAACCAGAAAAGGATACCACAAGAAAGGAAAATTACAGGCTAAAATCCCCAATAATTATAAATGCAAAAATCCTTACAAAATATTAGCAAACCAAATTCAACAATACCTTAAAGGATCATTCCTACAATCAAGTCGGACTTATTCCAGGGATGCAAGGATGGTTCAACATTCACAAATCAGTCCACATGATACACAATAACAAAATGAAGAATAAAAATCATGATCATCTTGATAAAGAAAAAGAACAAAATTCAGCACCCATTTATGATACAAACTCTCAGCAAAGTAGGTATAAAGAGAAAATACGTTAACATAATAAAGGCCATATATGACACAGCCCACAGCTGACACTGTATTCAAAAGACTACTGGAAGTCCTAGCCAGAGCAATTAGGTAAGAAAAAGAAATAAAAGGTATCCAAACTGGAAAGAAGTGAAACTGTCACTGTTGGCAGATAACATGATATTATATACCGAAAAACCTAAAGACTCCACCAAAAAACTAAACTAAAAACTAAACTAATAAATTTAGTTCAGTTGCAGAATACATAATCAACACTCAAAAACTGGTTGTATTTCTATATACTAATAATGAACTATCAGAAAGAGAAATTAAGAAAATGCCATTTACAACTATATTAAAAAAATAAAGTAAAATGCCTAAGAATAAACCAAGGAGGTGAAGCACCTGTATACTGAAAACTATAAAACATTAATGAGGAAAAAAAACCCAAACACACAAGTAAATGGAGGACAGTCCATGCTCATGGACTGGAAGAATCAGTATTAAAATGTCCATACTACCTACGGCAATCTGCACATTCAATGTAATTCCCATGAAAAGTCCAAAAACATTTTTCAAAGAAATAGAACAAATAAGCATACAAACTATATGGAACCAGAAAAAAAAATCTAAATAACCAAACAATCTTGAGAAAAAAAGAACAAAGCTGGAAGTATCATGCTCCCTGATTTTAAACTACATTACAAAGCTATAGTAGTCAAAACAGTATGGTACTAGGGATGCCTGGGTGACTCGGTTAAGCATCCAACTCTTGATTTTGGCTCAGGTCATGATCTCAGGGTCTTGAGATCGAATCTCACTTTGGGCTCTGCACTGAGCCTGCTTAATCTTATTCTCTTTCCTTGTCCCTCTGCTCCCCCTGGTCACTATCACTCTCTTTCTCAAAACAAAACAAAAACTAGTATGGTACTAGCACAAAAATAGACACATAGATCAATGGAACAGAATAGAGAGCACAGAAATAAATCCAAGCACATATGGTCAATTAATTTATGACAAAGGAGCCATGAATACACAATGGTGAAAGGACAGTCTCTTCAATAAATGGTGCTAGGAAAACTGGACAGCCATAGGCATAAGAATGAAACTGGACCACTATCTTACACCATACACAAATGGATTAAACACTTAAACATTAAGACCAAAAACAATAAAACTAAAAGAAAACATAGGTGGTAAACTCGACAAAGGTCTTGATGATTTTTTGAATTTGATACCCAAGACAAATACAAAAGCTATTTAAAAATAAGTACGGGGGGGCGCCTGGGTGGCTCAGTGGCTTAAAGCCTCTGCTTTCGGCTCAGGTCATGATCTCAGGGTCCTGGGATCGAGGCCCATATCGGGCTCTCTGCTCGGCAGGGAGCCTGCTTCCTCCTCTCTCTCTGCCTACTTGTGATCTCTCTCTCTCTGTGTCAAATAAAGAAATAAAATCTTTAAAAAAAATAAATAAAATAAGTACGGGGGATGCATCATACACTAAAAAGCTACTGCAGAGAGAAGGAAAATCAAAGGTAAGCAATAGAATGGAAGGAAAAATTTGAAATCATTTATCTGATAAGGGGCTAATATCCAAAATATTAAAGAACTCATAAAACTCAATAGGGAGAAAACAAAATTCAATTTAAAAATGGGCACAGACGATCTGAACAGACATTTCCCCAAAGAAGATAATACTGATGGCCAACAGGTACAGGAAAAGATGCTCAACATCACAGAAATGCAAATCAAAACCATAATGAGATAACACCTCACACTTGTTAGGAAGGCTATTCTCAAAAAGACAAGAAATAACAAGTGTTGGTGAGCATGTGGAGAAACTGGAATACTCATACCTTGCTCATAGAAATGCGAAATAATACAAACACTTTTGAAGAGTTTGTTAGTTTCTCAAAATGTTAAATATTGGAATTGCCATTTGACCCAATAATTCTATGTCTAGATATATACCCAAGAGAAATGAAAACATGTGCCCACACACAAAATTGTACACAATGGCGCACAACAGCATTAATTATAATAGTCCAAAAGTGGAAACAATCCAAATGTCCAACAACTGATGAGTGGATAAATAAAAGGTAGTATATCCATGTGATGGAATATTATTCAGCCATAAAAAGAAATGAAGTTCGGACACATCTTGCAGCATGAATGAACCTTAAAAACATTATACTAAGTGAAAGAAGTCAGCCACAAAAGACCACATATTATTTCCTTTACATGAAATGTCCAGAATAGGCAAATTCACAGACAGAAAGTAGATTAGTTGCCAGAATCTGGGGGAAGGGTATAATGGTAACTGCTAATGAGTTTGTTCGTATGTTTGTTTTTGGTGGGGGGAGGGTGCAGTGGTGGCGAAAATGTTCTAAATTTAGGTTGTGGTAAGACTGTACAACTCTGTTGTAGGAAAGGGGAGAGTGGAGGTGGGCAAGTGAATTAAGTCTTCTTTAATCAAGCGCAAACTGATGGTAATAGCTAAAGCCAATCAATCAAGAAATAGCAATAAGCATGATGGAGATATGCATTAAACAAAAGAATATGAAATGAATGTTACATGTCAATTATATCTCAATAAAACAAAACAACCAACTACAAAGAAACAGATTAAAATAGTTGCTTTAAAGGAAGCAGACCCATGACTAGGGAAAGAGAAGGACAGAAGACTATATAGCTTTTATTCAAAGGGCTTCCATTCTCTCTATTTTTTTAATACTTAGAGACAGAATTCCTTATGGAACAAACTAGAAACCTAAACATCCAACAAGAGAGGGCTAAGTAAGTTTACTGGCTGTTTAAATCACCGTTTATGTAAAATATGATTGCCAATTTGTTCAGTTAACATACAAACTGTAATTGCTGAAAGGATTATCTATTTGTACCCTTTAATCAATACATTCCATTTTAAATGTTCACTATTTTAAAAAAATGTTTCTGTGCAATGAACTTCTAACGTATATATTACTGTCTTCTTTTCAAAAGCTAATTTATCATACTGTCACACTCTCCAGTGCCTCAAGCATACCTTCTTGTCTATGTGTTTTCCCTAAGACCTCCCTCTTAGAGCCCTCTGACCTCCCACTCAGTTCAGATTTTCCAAAAACAAAACAAAAAAGACAACAGAAACATTCTATACCAAACACTTACAGAAAGAAAAGGAGTTTAGCATTATTCCTATATCTTCAGAGTCCCAATAAGATTAAGGGACAAAATTAGGAAATTCATGGCAATTCAGATTATGTAGAAAAAGAAAATAGGTTTTCCTCTATATGAATTGACCATAAGTGGTCAATTTGATTCTACAGACACATAAGTGCCTTGTCGTCCCCTCTTCCAGAACCTCAATGCCAAACATATATCTTATGAAAGACACAGAGTGTAAGAGCATGGAGTGCAGCATAACTTGTCTACAGTAGTCAAATCCTGGCTTTGCTAGTTAGTCCCTGTGGGATCTAGGCAAGTAACTTAACCTCTCTGTCTCTGTTGCCTTACCTATAAAGTCATAAAAATAAAAGCACTAAGTTTATAAATTTGTTATGAACATTATTAAATGAGTTAGTAGTACCTCTAAAAGGCTTAGGATGGTGTCTGATAATAAGTATTATTATTTCAAATAGAGAAATTTGGATAGTCTCTTTGGCTGGAGGTCTTCTCTGTGATAGTTTGATATTAACAAATATTGACAGCAAGTCTGAGGAATGCAACTTATAAGTTCTGGGAGAAAGGTACCTGCATTTTACCCAAGTACAATTAACTTTTGTAAAAGATTTTATTTATTTATTTGACACAGAGAGAGAGAGAGAGAGATCACAAGTAGGCTGAGAGGCAGACAGAGAGAGAGGAGGGAGCAGGATCCCTGCTGAGCAAGGAGCTGGATGCGGGGCTCCATCCCAGGACCCTGAGATCATGACCTGAGCCAAAGGCATAGGCTTTAACCCACTGAGCCACCCAGGTGCCCCCCAAGTACAATTAATTTTAAGATAGGATACTATATGAGATAAAAATACTATGTGGACTTAGAAAATATTTGTTAGATGGAAGGTTTTTTCTTTTTTCCTTTTTACAGTGGCAATTTTGTCATGGTTGAATCATCACTTATTAGGATACTTAAAGCCATGATGCACTGATTCTATCCCTATCCCTATCAAATAACGGATCTTATTTTGTTGCTTGCCATTTAAAAAAAATATTTAAGTTGAGTTCAGTAAAGCTTCTTTTGTAATAATGAACATGAAAAGCACTCTGACACTGACAGAGAGATGGGGCTTTTTCTTGTAATTATTGAAGTTGCTTAGCTGTGCACATCTATTTGTGCCTGATGCTTATCATACACCAACATGCCAGCAAACACAATTAATTCTGTCGCTTCTCAAGGAAGAGTAGTTGTTCACTAAAAGTAGAAAAAGAACAGGAAGAAAAACGTCTAAACTTATTATGTGATTTTCCTCCCCTTTATTATTTTATTTGCTGCTACAATAACCTTAAAATATCTCTTGACTTCAAATTATTAGACATCACCTAAAACCTTATCGAAAAGGCAAGTGACAGCTCCCATCTAGGACAGTTTCTGCACTCCAAAAGAATACAGTTAAGAAATTTCAACTCATAAACCATGTTACAATCTCCCCTCTTCAAAGAGGGATCAGATTTAAAAGAAGCAATAGGTTTTAAAAAACAAAAATATCAATCTTAAAAGCTGCACACACATCTACTTTTCAAATTAGTGATACCAAAAAGACCAAGCCTCCTTGTTTCCGTCTAATTCAAAACACAAGGACATTAAGCTCGACCACTGCTTTATGTAATAGGTATATACATAATGAAGGAAAGTTATTTTGAGTATTTTACCAAGTACATGGGAATACAGGACAAAACTGCACCACTGATCCAGAAATAAAGCCTATTACTTCCTGTCTATTCTTTACACATTACTGAAAATAGTAGTCCTGGAGGAGAAAGCATCCAACAAAATCAAAATTTGTTCTCCCATTTGGGGGACAGAAAAAGCCATCAGTTTCAATATATTCACAAATATTAGTGTTTTCTAATTAATCAAAGGGGATTTGTACTGTAATAAGGCTTTACCTTAAAAATTATTCAAAAACTAGATTCCAATAACCACATGGTCAAACTTACTACAAATAATGATTCAAATGGGGTGGCTGGGTGATGGACACTGGGGAGGGTATGTGCTATGGTGAGCACTGTGAATTGGGTAAGACTGATGAATCGAAGACCTGTACCCCTGGGGCAAATAATACATTATATGTTAATAAAAAAAACAAAACAAACAAAAAACAAAAAATGATTCAATATGAAATACATACCATCATCTTTACTACTCTCATCAAAATGTTTAACTGAAATTTGAACAATCTTTTAGTCTGAACTACCAGTTTTAAGAAAATATAGGGAGAGAGGAACAAGTTAAAGAAATCCAGATGTGGGATATTTTCCAAGATAACTGGCCTGATCTCTTAAAAAAAAAAAAAATCAGTTACAGGGTGGTGGGAGGCAGGGGCACAGTTTAGATGAAAAGAGATAAACGTACACACCCAAAATACGTGAACCTTGTTTTAATCATGACCTAGAGAGCAGACACTTATAAAGGCAACTGGGGAAATATGACTATAAACTAACTGTCTATGAGATGATATTAAGGAAATACTGTTAACCATACCTTTACTCCAGCCAAGACAAATACATAAAAGAACATCCTTATTCTTAGGAGGAGCAAGCTGAAGTATTCAGGGATATGATGTCATAGATTTTGCAACTTACTTTCAAACAGTTCAAAGAAAAAAAAGTATTTATATTTATATATATGACTAATACACCTAGATGGATAAATATACAAAGTATTTACTATGTTAGTCTTTCAACTTTTCTAGATTTTTTAAATTTCTCATAATTGAGAAAAAGGATTAGGATACAATCAAACTATTTTCTTATGCTTTATATGTGTTTTATCCAACATTTTATAGTCATTATTATTTTTTTATTTATTTATTTTTTTAAAAGATTTTATTTATTTATTTGACACAGAGAGAGAGATTACAAGTAGGCAGAGAGGCAAGGCAGAGAGACAGGGAGAGGAGGAAGCAGGCTCCCTGCTGAGCAAAGAGCCTGATGCAGGCCTCGATCCCAGGATGCTGAGATCATGACCTGAGCCGAAAGCAGAGGCTTTAACCCACTGAGCCACCCAGGCGCCCTATAGTCATTATTATTATGTTTAAAAACAATATTTCACATAGATGCATTATTTGTTATTTCTACTTTATTGGAAATTTAGGTTTCTGTGATTAACAACTTCAAACATTAAAAAAAAATGGAATACACAGGAAAGCATTAAATCCACTTTCTCCACATGGTACAACTATAAACTAATAAAGGATTTGCTTGTGGCTTACAGAAATCTAGTACAGGTATAGTTATGAATTCCATTTATGTAAACTATGAATTCCATTTATATAAACCACCAGAATGTCAAAGAAGAGATTTTCTTTTATAAAGCAGATATTTGTTCGATAATGAAAAATATGTTCTTTTTTGTGTTTTCTTTAGAGAGAGAGAGAGAGAGAATCTCAAGCAGGCTCTACACTCAGCACAGGCCCACCTCAGGGCTTGATCTCATGACCCCAAGATCATGATCTGAGCTGAACTCACGACTCTGATGCTTAACTGAGCCACTCAGGCGTCCCAATGAAAACTGTTTTTTTCTGACACCTGGTTAACCAGAGTTAGTCAGCAGGTAGAATATCTGTGTAACAATATTAATTTTTCTTTGCTCTCAACCAATGTGAAACTAGGCTGTAATTTTCACAAGGATAGGGACTGTGCCTTATCCATTTTTGTTTTACATACTCCCTAACATTTCATAGGTTATTCAAAAGTTTACTGAATTGAATAGACTTAATTTCTTTGCCTCTGTTAATAAATCATAATTATCCTTCAATTTTACAAAAGGTTTCATTTTATCTGATTTCCATGAAAAAGAACGTTTTCTTGTTGAGTTCTTTAAGAAAACACTTTGATGTTTCTCCTAAGTCTAATCCTAGTGAAATGAAAAGATATGTTCGAAGATTTATAACACAAATTCATAGAAACTTGATTCATAATAGGCCCAAACAGAAAATAACATAAATGGCCACCAGTGGAGAAAAGATTAAAAATGGAGGTATAGTCTTAGAATAGATTAGTATATTCAGCAATAAAAAGGAACAAACTACTAATACAGGCAACAAACATGGATGAATCTCAAAATCATTATGCTGAACAAAAGAAGAGAGACACTGAAGAGTACAGCCTGTATGATTCCATTTATCTTAGTTTGTTGACCAGTCAAACTAATCTACAGTAACAGAAGGAAGATCTAGCCCAGGGTCACAATGGGGAGGGGGTGATTACAAGGATGCATATGTTTGCCAAAATATACTGAACTATGAAAATGGGTTCATTTTATTGTTTGTAAATTACACAACAGAGTTGACTTTACTTTTTTTTTAAAGATTTATTTATTTATTTATTTGACAGAGAGAGAGAGAGAGAGAGAGAGAGAGAGAGAGAGAGAGAGATTACAAGTAGGCAGAGAGGCAGGCAGAGAGAGAGAGGAGGAAGAAGGCTCCCTGACAAGCAGAGAGCCCGATGCGGGCCTCGATCCCAGGACCCTGAGATCATGATCTGAGCCGAAGGCAGAGGCTTTAACCCACTGAGCCACCCAGGCACCCCTAGAGTTGACTTTAAAATAAGGCACGGTATTCCCTTCCTTCTGTTTTTAATAGAAATTAAAGCTATCCCAGGATTAATACAAAGCCAAGGAACAGAGATTCCCCTTGCTTATTGAGAGTTCTTGCCATCTGGCCACAGCGGCAAACTAATAGCTCTTCATAAAGAAAGGTACTGCACTGGAGCAAGAAGAGCAGCAAGAGAGACAAAAGAAGCAATAACAGCAGATCTGGAGACAAGCACTTAATTTTCAAAGGGCACTTGAAAGAGCACAAAGAATGGGGTGCGAACTACAAAAACAAGTAGGAGCAAGAATGTGGGTCAGCCTAAGTCTCTACAAAATGCAGACTGTCATGAGGATACATCGCAGAACAATTTCCCATAATTTAGTTTGGAAAAATCCATAAATTTGAAAGTCTGCTTAATTCCTATGATCTCAGGGGTTCCTTTTAATAAAACCTACTTGAAAATGTTTCCATACCTAATACTTTTTGGAAATCTAAAGTTTAGTTTAGTGTCCTATGGTCACTTGAAATCCCTCTATGATTTCAAACGAATTCAAACAGCAGCCATTCAAAGGAACTATTTTCAGGGTGAACTAAAACCTCTTTATACTAGTTAACTCTTTAGCCACATGGCTTACTTAACCTTCAGACTGGAGAAAAAAAAGTTTAGGTTATCAGACCAACTTAGTTTGCTTACACCACGAAAACTTCAAACTATAACAACAGGATATTATGGCAGAGACTGCTAAAACCACTTTCCATTTTATTCTTCTACAGTACTATGTTTTTAAGCTGGACATGTGGACTACCAGAGAGAGTCTCCCTTGCAACTATTTATGGGCCACAGAGAGAGAAACTCTCCTCGAGAAACTGGCAAGTACCCTACACCCCTTCCTATGACTGAAACAAAGATGCTCCCTTGGCCCCAAAGCACAATGGCCAAAATCCAGGATGGCAGGACAAGTGAGCTAGGAGTTTGTGGGTCCATGACACTTCATGGCATGAAGCAGAGCCACTGTAAACAGCTAAGGATACATCTCGAGTTTTACCTTGGGAAGAAATAATCTTGTTTCAGCCACTTATTACTTTGGATCTTTTGTTATTCACTGTAAAAAATTAGTCTTTCTCTTACTCCAGCTTCCCCATCCCCCTTTTCCCTTCTCCAAAGGGATAAGGCAGTTTCTCCTATATCATTCTATACAAGAAATGTATATGGGTATATATGCACATATACACATATTCTTATTTTTAACTATTGTTAGCACACGAAACTGTGTTCAAAGCATTCTTTTTTTAAATTTAATTTTATTTATTTATTTGACAGAGAGAGAGAGATCACAAGTAGGCAGAGAGGCAGGCAGAGGGAGAGGGGGAAGCAGGCTCCCCGCTTAGCAGAGAGCCCGATGCGGGGCTCAATCCCAGGACCCCGAGATCATGACCTGAGCAGAGACTTAACCCACTGAGCCACCCAGGCGCCCCCAAAGCATTATTTTTTTCAGTCAGTAACATTTTAGAATAATTCCTCAAGTAGGGATAAGGTGCTTCATTTAAAAAAAAATTTTTTTTTAAAGATTTTACTTATTTATTTGAGGAAGAGAGAGAGAGAGAAAATGAGAGAGAGCATAAGAGGGGGGAGAGTCAGAGGGAGAAGCAGACTCCCTGCTCAGTAGGGAGCCCAATGCGGGATTTGATCCCAGGACTCCAGGATCATGACCTGAGCCGAAGGCAGTCACTTAATTATCCAACTAAGCCACCCAGGGACCCCGCAGGTGCTTCATTTATAATGGAAGCAGGATATACCTTAATTTTTAAAAAGTATGCTTTCTGTGGACATTTCCTTCTACTGTCACAAACTTTTAAACCTTGTACTTAATACTTTTTTTATACATGTATATCTCTTTCAGTTTAACAAATTCCTAGAAGAGGAAATGTCAGGTCAAAGGGTATGTGCAAATTACTTTTTGTTAATATTGCTGATGGGATTTCATAGATGCTCTATCAATTTACACTCCCATCAGCAATATATGACTGTGTCTCTTCATTTCCTTTTCAATAACCACATATTTTTTGTTCTTTGTCAACCTGATGGGGAAACACAATCTCAAAGGATGGTAAAAGCCCTATAATTCAAGTTGATCACACTGGTAGTTGTGTTAAGTGAAAACACTGAGTAAAGCAGGGAATCATGTATATGCTGTAAATAGTTATTATAACCTAAAATATGTAAGTGAACAGGCGATTTCTTGCAAATGTGTACTGACCCCTGTTCCTAGTCACCTTTCTTGCAACCATCACACCCATATGTATCAACACTAATTTCCAGTTGGTTTTTCTCTGAGGTAAAGTAAGAATTTGAAAAAACTCGGGAATCCATGAAAAGAATGATGATCTCTAAGACCTGGTATGAAGTGAATTCCATGATATACTATTAAGGGAAAAAAAAAAGCACAGTGCAAAAGAATGTATGTTTATTATTTTATGTATAAGGCATATGGAGAAATAATACATATATACTTGCTTGTTTTTACAAAAAGGGATAAATCAGAAAAGCCACTGGGTGGCTCAGTCGGTGAAGCATCTGACTCTTGGGTTTCACCTTAGGTCATGATCACCTTAGGTTGTGAGATCAAGCCTGGCACTGGGCTCCCCACTCAGCATGGAGTCTGCTTACGATTCTCTCCATCTCCTTCTGCCCCTCCCCCCAAATGGACACACTCTCTCCCTAAAATAAAATAAACAGAATCTTAAAAAAAAAAAAATAGAGAGGAATGAAATGGTCACTTTTAGGCCGGTGTGGGTGGGGAGAGGGAACAGACTGGAAAAAGGGGAAAGGGTTGGGAATTGACTTCTTCTTCTTCTTCTTTTTTTAAAGATTTTATTTATTTATTTGACAGAGAGAGAGATCACAAGTAGGCAGAGAGGCAGGTAGAGGGAGAGGAGGAAGCAGGTTCCCTGCTGAGTAGGAAGCCCGATGCAGGGCTCGATCCCAGGACCCGAGATCATGACCCGAGATCATGACCCGAGCTGAAGGCAGACGCTTTAACCCACTGAGCAACCCAACCACCCCGGGAATTGACTTCTTGAACCATGTACAGTATTTTAATTACTGAAATGAAAGAAAAAATGATGAAAAAAGCAAATCTAAAAACTGAATGTAAACAGCTGGAAAAAATAAATTTAACTGAACATTAAATTAATAAAACAGAGGAAAAAGTTAATTCAATTAATTATGGACAGCTGTCTATGCATCCTTAAGTGAGATATATTGTTAGGACTTGAACTACAAAGAAACCTTGCATTTTATCAATTTAGTTGTTGACAGTGACACGTAATCTTGAAAGTACTTGTGTATAACTGGAGGAAAGAAAAAGGAATAATATAGATTCACTGAGAACAAAGAAGGGATATACCAATATGGAATGAGAGAAAGTTAAAGAAAACATGTAGTACACTTGAATTGGAAGTATCATGAAATATATATACCTGTTATTAAAATATATATTTAAATATATTTCCTAGTTCTACCCTCAACTCACACTGAAAAGGCCTAGAAACAACAGAACCCTAATAGCAATGAGCAGGACCAGCACCTAGACCTTGGTTTCCAAATATAATTACTCACTAAAAAGCACAAGGGGGTTCTTCGGAGCAATGGATGATTCCAGTCTGAGGCAGGGAAAGCACAGAGGACCTGGAATATCTCCATAAGCAGAAAGCTAGACATAACTAAGCTGAAGAGACACACCAAATGTAATGCTTGAACCCTGACTAAATTCTAGATCCAAAAAAAGAAAGAAGGTGTAAAAGACATATATATTTGAGATAACAGGAAAATCTAAATACAGTCAGAGTACAGATGATACTGAGTTAATATTCACTTTCTTCACCGTGATCATTACCAGTATAATAATATTATTACATTTACTGAAGGAAATATTCTTAAGGAGATGTATCTTGAAGTATTTACAGATGAAGTGTCATGAGACCTGTAACTTTCAAATGGTTCAGCAATAAAATACCATGTAGACAGCTTTATTTCATAAAGGCCAGAAACTGGAAACCACCCAGATGATCATCAAAAGGTGAATGGATAAACAAATTGTGGTAAATCCATACCCTGGAATACTATGCAGCAGCAATAAAAAGAAATAAGTTACTGATACACGCAAAACATGGATGCATCTCAAAATCATTACGCTGAATGAAAGAAGCCAAATACAAAAGAATACATGCTGTGTACTTATATTTATATAAAACTCTAGAAAATGCAAAATGATGCATAATGTCAGGGAATAGATCAGTCATTGCCTGGAGCCAGCGATCTAGGAAGGAATGAACTATAAAGGAGCAGGAAACTTCTGGGTACAATGAAATTTTTTGTACTTTGATTATGGTGGTGGTTTCATGGATGCATATAGCTGCCCCAAATCATCAAATTGTGTTACTTTGATGTAGAAAGATGGGAGAAAATATGGGAACAATGGGCAAGTAGGAAAGAGATAGAAAAAGAGGGGAAGGGGTAGCTGGGATGAGGAGGAAGTGCACTTCTGATTATATTTTTTCCTATAGCTCTGACTCTTCAGAAACACAATAATGTGTCCTTTGGCTCCCAAAATAAAAAACCAAAACCAACCAGGATGTGAGGAGAACCCAAACTGGAATGCAAACACTAACAAATGAACCAAACGGCATGCCAAGTGAATATCACACTTCGAGCACAGGTTGAAAAGTACTTTTCCCCCAGTGTTTTTTGGTTTGACTGTCCTGACTTTCTCCTTTTTGACAGGCATACATTTTTGATTCTTATAAAACATTTCAATCTTTAGATACAGCTTTTGGTCATGCTTAGGAGGCCTGCCTTCCTCCAAGATTATTTCACTTTTAATGTTCACATTTTTTCTTATACATTCATAGTTTCTTTTTTAATGTTTAAATCTTTGATCCACCTCTAATTAATTGTGTTAAGAACAGGACAAGAATATTTTTTTAATCCTAGTTCTTCCAACAGCAGTTGCAATCTATTTTTTCCTGAACTCATTTGAAATACAACTTTTATGGTGTTAAATTCCCATGCCTTTACTGCTTTCTGGATTCTCTATTCTGTTTCATTGTCTTGTTTATTCAAGAGCAAGTATCAAGAAATCTTAATTATTACAACTTTACAGCATTTAAAATATCTGGCAGTTCCCATCCCATCCTTATTATTATACTTTTTACAATTTTTGTTACTCTTACATTGGTTTTTCTCCATAAAATTTAAAATCTGCTTTAGTTCTTAACAGAATATTGTTACTAGACAAGACATTTATGTATTAATTTAGAGAGAACTAAGTATTATTTAATGAGTCTCCATGTATCAGTATTTTAGGGGACTTATTTATTTTTTTTAAAGATTTTATTTATTTATTTGACAGAGAGAGAAAGAGATCACAAGTAGGCAGAGAGGCAGGCAGAGGGAGAGGGGGAAACAGGCTCCCTGCTGAGCAGAGAGCCTGATGTGGCACTTGATCCTAGGACCCTGAAATCATGACCAGAGCTGAAGGCAGAGGCTTAACCCACTGAGCCACCCAGGCGCCCCTTTAGGGAACTCATTAATCACAAATTCTACAATGGTAATGCTTCAAGAATAGAAATACGGAGCTTTCCTACAATTTTTTTTTTTTTAAAGATTTTTTATTTATTCATTCGACACAGAGAGAGAGATTACAAGTAGGCAGAGAGGCAGGCAGAGAGAGAGGGAGAGAGGAGGAAGCAGGCTCCCTGCTGAGCAGAGAGCCCGATGTGGGCCTCGATCCCAGGATCCTGGGATCATGACCTGAGCCGAAGGCAGCGGCTTTAACCCACTGAGCCACCCAGGCACCCGCTTTCCTACAACATTAATTACCATTGCTCCAGTAGCCTGCTCAGTGTAGGGAAATGCCAAAGAACGGGCATGAGGAGATTATCACAGGTTCTGCCACCTAAGGTTTTCATCGGAAATAGAGAACTGTGATGTCACAGAACCCTCCTACTATGCCAACATACTGTCCAACATAGAATTTTTTGGACCTTAAAGTCATACCCAAATCCTGGCTTCTAAATACCAGTCTTCACAAAAAGGAACCAGGGTTCCTTAGAGAAAGGACAGATCTCAGGGTTGGAGGAGTCAAAGATGAACCTGGAACATTTTGTTGTGCTAGAACGTATAAGTGCTCAAAGTATGTAGAAGACTTGTGAAAGTCAAGGTGCCAGCTTGAAAGGGCTTCCACTGGCCAAATATGAAAGAATATGAGCATCAAAAAATGAGAATAATGGATTAAAACTCACTGAATAAAACAGACTCCCTAAGTTCATACCAATGATTAGGACTATGATGATGAACAGGGAAAGGGGAAAGTTTTTTCTAACAACAGAATGCTGACCAATAACTACAGTAGAAAATGGGAGAATTAGGCAATCATCATTTTCAACTGTCATAATAACAACTGATTTAGGCAAGAATCAATAATGGATACTAAAACAGTGAAATTTCAATGAGGAAAAAGTTATTTACAGAGGTCAAAGCATCTCCCCACAAAGAACTTATGATTTGCAAAGGAGAAAAACTAACATTATGCTGGAGAAACTGGGTAGTCACCACCTTAATTAAGCAATTAAAGGAACACCACCAATTCTGAGACAGACATGATGTGATACACCAAGGAAGATACAATTTACTTCAGTGGTACCAACACACAAAACCTAAATCATGAGGAAACAGACAACCCCAAACCAAAAGACATTCTAGAAAATAAATGGCCTATATTCTTCAAAAATGTCAATGTCAGGAAAGACTAAGGTAGGCTATGGAACTGTTCTAGATTTAAGAGACATAAAAACTAAAGGCAATGCATGATCCTAGATTACATACTAAGCCAGAAAAAAAAAATGTTTTTCTATAAAGACATTGGGACAGTTGGCAAAACTGAATAAGATCCAGGTTAAAAATGTTGTATCAATGTTTTATTTCTCATTTTGCTAATTCTAGTTATAAGGGAATGTCCTTGTTCTAAGGCAATACATGAAGTATTTAGAGGTACAGATGACAATGTCTGTAACTTATTCTTAAATAGTTTATAAACAAAGGCTTTCTTCAGGCATCCGCATTTTCCATTTATATGACTGAGCTGGCAAAAACAAACTACTATAGAGAGCCTTCTTACAGTCTGGAAGGCTCACCCACATTTATGATCAACAGCCACTAGATGGCACTCTGTGACCTCCCAATCCGAGCAGCCTAGGTTTCCATAGGCAGCATTTTAGACTTAATTATATGCAGAAAACAAAACCACAACTGATCTTTAAATAAGCACCAACACCAGGCAACTACTACAATCAAAACAGATGTTTTCACAATGGCCTTACAAGGCCTTTCATGATCCAATTTTTCACTAGCCCCCAAACCCATCTCTCTGACCACATCTCTTTAGTTCTGAGTTTAGTGTTGCCTTTTCAGAACTTTGACACTCCTATATAAAACAGCACATGGCTGCATACCCTCCCCCCCATCCTCTTACTCTGCTACATTTTTCTTCAGCAGTTGACATTTTCTCGTCTTTCTTTCCACACTCACAGAATGTAAGTCTCATGAGGGCAGATTTTCTTTTGCTCAGTGCCTATAACCCAAATGCCTAGAAAAGGGACACATACAAGGCATGTATCTTCTCTTCCATCCTTAGCTATTACTCACCATCCTCTGATTGTCCATGACACCCTTCCTACCCCAAACCAGTCCCCTAACTGAAGGAGACTGAAGAGCCTTAAATGTCAAGCACTGAATTATTTTATGTGGAAGTCATCAAGACACGTAAGCAGCAAAGTAATCCTATAAAAACAGCATTTTAGGGGTGCCTGAGTGGCTCAGTCCTTAAGCGGCTGCCTTTGGCTCAGGTCATGATCCCAGGGTCCTGGGATCGAGCCCCGCATCGGGCTCCCTGTTCTGCAGGAAACCTGCTTTTCCCTCTCCCACTCCCCTGCTTGTGTTCCCTCTCTCGCTGTGTCTGTGTCAAAAAATAAAATCTTAAAACAACAAAAACAACAACAACAAAACACCATTTTAGAAAAACTCCTCTGTCAAGAAGGTGGTAAAAGGTAGTAGAAGTAGGGCGCCTGGGTGGCTCAGCGGGTTAAAGCCTCTGCCTTCGGCTCAGGTCATGATCTCAGGGTCCTGGATCGAGGCCCACATCCCGCTCTCTGCTCAGCAGGGAGCCTGCTTCCTCCTCTCTCTGCCTGCCTCTCTGCCTACTTGTAATCTCTCTCTGTGTCATATAAATAAATAAAATCTTTAAAAAAAAAAAAAGGTAGTAGAAGTAGAAAGCAAAGATACAGGAGACATTGCAAAGGTAGTAGTTACAAGCAAGGCCTCTGATGCCATGAGATTTAGGTTTGATCCTAGCTCTATAGTTTACCAGAGCTCCATGACTTTGGATAAACTCCTAGTTCAGGAAGCTCTCTGTCCTTCAGCTGTGTAAAAGAGGACAGGATAAAAATCGACCTTCTAGAGATATTGCTTACCTTGTGCTTAGTACAGGGCCTGATACATAAATTGTAGGACTGCATGAAGGAAATAAGGGAAAAGGAATAAGCAATTATCTGTTCAACAGTCAACTAATTTTTAAAAAATATTTTATTTATTTATTTGTCAGAGAGAGAGAGGGAGAGAGCACAAGCTGGCAGAATGGCAGGCAGAGGCAGAGAGAGAAGCAGGCTCCCCGATGAGCAAGGAGCCCGATGCAGGACTCGATCCCAGGATACTGGGATCATGACCTGAGCTGAAGGCAGCCGCTTAACCGACTGAGCCACCCAGGCGTCCCAGTCAACTAATTTTTACTAAGTATTTGTGTCAGGTACTTTTCTAGGCATTGGAAATGCAGCAAAAAAAAAAAAAAGAAAAGAAAAGAAAAAGAAAAAGATAAGAAAAAGAAAAAAAGAAAAAAAAAACCTCTGGGGTCTTCATCATGTTTACATTTTAGCATGAGGTGAAAAAATAGCCCTAAATAATCTGAATCTAGGGCGCCTGGGTGGCTCAGTGGGTTAAAGCCTCTGCCTTCAGCTCAGGTCATGATCTCAGGGTCCTGGGATCGAGGCCCGCATCAGGCTCTCTGCTCGGCGGAGAGCCTGCTTCCTCCTCTCTCTCTGTGTCAAATAAATAAAAATAAAAAAAATCTTAAAAAAAATAATAATCTGAATCTATCTGGTTCTTGAGTTTTTGCCAATGAACAGCTAAAGCTGGGACTGCAAAGTCCTATCAAAGTCTTACCTCAATGTCTCTCAAGGAGATACAAGTTCTGTAATGCCAGGCTACAAGAAGGGCTATGAAGAAAAACTAAGGTAAGGGGACAGAGTACAACAACGTAATTTTAAGTAGGGTTGTGACATTTGAGTATGGAGGTAAGAGATGCTGGAGTTTGATTCAAAAGAAAACTGAGATCCAAGAGGAAGAACTGATTTGAAGATGATGGGCTCTGGGTCTTTGAAATGATTTAGTTCTGACTGCAAAAAAACGAAAAGCTGACTAGACAAAGCACCTTAACAACTTTAGGTTACATACTGTAAACTTAAGTCTTCATTTCTTTTGACTGTGGGGAATAAAGAATTGTAGGATCTCCTAATGTAGAGAACTGTCTTCTAGGGAGTGTGTTATGGGTTGAACTGTATCCACCTCCCACCCCCCATGAAAAGATAAATTGGAGTCCTAGCCTCCAGTATCTCAGAATGTGACTTTATTTGGAGACACGATCTTTATACAGGCGAATAAGTTAAGATGAAGTCATTGGGATGAACCCTAATCCAATACGACTAGTGTCCTTTTATAAAAGGGAAAAATTTGGACACAAATTGAGACATACACAGAGAGAAGATGATGCACAGACACAGGGAGAAGATGGCCATCTTCAAGGCAAGGACAGAGGCCTAAAAACAGATTCTTTCCTCTCAGCCCTCAGAAGGAACCAACGCTGCTGATACCTTGATTTCAGACAAGTAGTTCCCAGAACTGTGAGATAATAAATTTCTGTGGGTTAACTCGCCCAGTTTGTGGTACTTTGTTACAGTAACCCTAGGGAGGGCACCTGGGTGGCTCAGTTGGTTAAGTGACTGCCTTCGGCTGAGGTCACAATCCTGGAGTCCCCGGACTGAGTCCCACATCTGGCTCCCTGCTCAGCGGTGAGCCTGCTTCTCCCTCTGACCTTTCCCCTCTCATGCTCTCTCTCTCTCTCTAATTAAAAAAAAAAAATCTAATACAAAGAGAAAATCCTATCTGTATACTCATCTCCCTTAAGAGATCGTAAGCCCTTTGAGGGGGAGAGCTGACTGTACTTGAAATCATCTTTGTATCTCTTCTGAAGTACCTGATCTGATGCAAAAATTTAGTAAGATTCTATTTTAACTTCCAGCACCTAAACACAGTAGAGCTCAGTAAGTACTCAAATTCTCCCACTACTTTTCCATATATTTTTCCTGACAGGTATTTCTTTCTTTTGCAAATTGATGAGCTGAAAGAACTTAACTTCTGAGACATGCTCAAGTAGTAATCTCAACTCAGTAATCCTAAACGGAGCTAGGACTTGGCACCATCAAAATAAAAGTTTGAGTGCCTAAGTTTATCAGGTGTTAGTTAAATATAAATTATCACTGACCTTTAGGCAATTACACCCCAAATCAGACTTTATACATACAGATTCATACAGAGGAAATACCAACAGATAAGTTAAAACCATTAGGTTGATACATGAATAATAATACGAAATGTCACATAAAAGTCAAAGGTAAACCCATCCAAGGTAAGGAAGAAAGCATGAGGAAAGGAGTAACCACCACCACTTTACTCTAGCTTCACACTAGGCTAGGCACTCACATGCAATTTCACCCTCAGAATCTCACAATCTATAGATAAGCCATGTAAGAATCAGGGAAGTCAAATGACACTGTCCAAGTTCACCCAGCAATGGTGCTAGAGAAAAGTTGGAACCTGGGGCTGTGATTAAAAAGGACACGTTCTTTTTGGTGAACAGTATAAGCATACAGCTATACCAACCTTCAACCTAGAAACATGAGCACAAGTTAACTAATTTATTCACATTATATTGTTAATACCAGCAAAGAAAAATGCAAAATACAGTTTCTGTTAAATCTATCCTCAAAGGCATAGATAGTTGTAGAAGAGAAAAGGAGTATTAAGGGAGCTTGCCACCAAGCTCATGTGTAAAAAGAACCCAATATCTTTGATCAAGCACCTTGGTTAGAAGCACATTCAAGAATATTCACAAACTGAAGGATCACCATAATTAAAAGCAAAGTGAATGAGAAGATACAGTTGCCATAAATTAAATTTATAATCAGTTACAAAATAAGTCTGCCTTACCTAAGTTCACAAAATCACCCACAAAAGTACTGATAGCCTTTTAAAAAAATGTCTATTCACTCAAAACAAAGAATTTAGAATTTGAGTAAATCAAATATACAAAGGTCATCAATGTGACTCATGTACCTACCAACACCAAACTTCATGGCATTCTGTTCATCACTATTGGTGATAATTCTTATATGGTAGTTAAAATATGTATTAAGGGGCATCTGGCTGGCGTTGGTGTAGTGTGTGACTCCTGATCTCAGGGTTGTAAGTTTGAGCCACATGTTGGGTATAGAGCTTACTTAAGAAAAAAAACAAAAACAAAAAAGCCTACAAAATCTTTAAAAAACATATGTGTTAAATATTCTCAAACTTCTTGATAAGCTATCCTAAAATACCCATCCATATTGTCCAAGGCATTTAAGCCACCAATGAACTTACTACTCCATAGCAACAAATTACTTGTGACTTTAATCTTCATCTATGAAACTGAAGGTTCGTCATGGTACAAACAAACATGATTTTTATTTATCTAGCTCCTGCCAATTGACTTTTGTGTCCAGTACTACTATACTTTCCTGAAAATGAACAAAGTACATTTAACTTATTTTGTGGCTTCTGATAACTTTCTGAAATCATTCTTTGTCAAAAGTTGAAAAACTGGATATCCCAGTCTTCATAGCCAACTTCATGTTTTTTCCCAAATTCCCAAAGTTAATTCTCCAATAAGAGGTACACAGAATCAGAGGGCTCTTCCACAACTGTGTGTACTGTAACTTTAGGAAAGGGTATTTGAGATAGTATTAAGCCAATTAATTAGGCTTTTAATGCCTAACCCTCACCATGTTCAGAATCTATGGCAGAGATTACAAACTGCAGACTATAAGCCAAATCCTGCCCCTAAACTTTTGTTTACAATGGGTGAAAAAGAAAAAAAAAATCAAAATAGTTGTGAACACCAAATAATTTGGAGAATCACAGGAAAACAAAGATTTCCAGGGTCTCTTGAAAAATTTGAAGATCTGATTACACTGGACTCATCTTCTCACAGGACAATGAGGGAGAGCTAAGAAGTCTTTTCCTCTTCAGACACAAAGGGGGAGGCCTACGCCACACGTTCTAATTATCACTATTCCCTTTTAGCTTAGAGTATGCTTTATAAGCCACATTCTAAGAATAAAGCAACACAACCACAAATTACATATAATATTCATTTTAAATTAAAAACACAGATAACCCAAATTCTGTAAGGTTTGGAATCTTAAAAGATGCCAAAGACGATACAAAATGAAAGCAAAATGACAAAGTGAAACTGTGTTAACCAGGTGGTAACATAATTACACAGCAAGGAACTGGCCCAAGTAACTTTAAAACTCAGTAATTTGACTCTACATCCCTAGGGAAATATATCCTAAGATTTATAAACAACAAAAAATCATTAGCTTTATTTAATAATCATATGTTGGTGGTAGTGTTGGCACTGTCATTCTGCGACTATTTTGTATTTATACTGTGGGAAAAGGAAAACAAGTAATCATGTTGGTGCTGTTGAGAATAAAGGGTTTCCAGTGTGGGAGAGAGGAGATGGGAGATGTAAAAATCAAAGGTCAAGAAAAAGTCCCTGGGTCATTTAATTTGATTTTTAAGTATAACATGAACTCATGATTTTTTTTTAAAAAAGAAAAAACACAACTTATTTCCTAGCTCCAATCACAGACAAAGCCTAGAAACAATGACTAACTCAGTAGGAATAAACACTTCAAGTGCCTAGATTATGATCTTGAAATGCCATTTCCCATGAAAAATCTTCTTAGAGAAAGGCCTATTTCCTGGTCTGGGCAGAAAAGGCACAAGATAAGTCTAGACAAATTGTCATACCACATAGCAAAAAAGCTGGAAAAGATGCCTCAGGTTAGGTCAAATGGAATTTGGGGCCGGGCCATCACGAAGAGACTCCAACTGGCCAAAGATGGGGCAACTAATAAAAATGACTATACAGGGGCACCTGGGTGGCCCAGTTGTTGGGCATCTGTCTTTGGCTCAGGTCATGATCCCAGGGTCCTGGGAACGAGCCCCGCGTCGGGCGCTCTGCTCAGCAAGAAGCCTGCTTTTCCCTCTCCTTCTGCCTGCTGCTCCCCTAGCTTGTGCTCTGTCAAATAAATAAAATCTTAAAAAAAAAATTACTATACATGCTACAAAATCCATGAATTGAAAACATTATGCTAAGGTAAAGAAGCTGGTCACAAAAGACCACTTATTGTATGATTCCATATATGAAATGTCCAGATAGGCAAAAAAGTGGATTAGTCATTGCCTAGGATCAGAGGTAGGGTATTGTTGCGGGGTAATGAGGAGTGACTGCTAATGGGTACGGAGTTTCTATCTGGGGTGAAGAAAATGTTTCAAACTTATTTGATCACCGTGATGATTGCACAACTCTGTGAGCATACTAAAAACCACTGAATTATACATGTTAAACAGGCAAATTTCATGGTATATAAATTATACCTCCATAAAGCTGTACCAGGAAAAAAAAACCCCAATACAATGAACTGAAACACAAATGTTTACATCTGTGAATTTATATTAAAATAAATCTTTATTGGTCATTTTGGAGAATGCTGGGAATCTAACTCATTACATGAAAACCAGAAAGTATTTATCCGTGTCTTACACACATTAAGTATCTCTCTGGGTAACAAAAGAGATGAGGTAAAGTTTCTCTTTATAGAACAATATAATTAATAAATTAAAGAGCAGAATATTACCACTCTGCAACCCTAAATAAGATGGATCTAGGCGATGACCAGTGGCCACGAACATCACAAAAAGTTAATCAGACAGCAGGTGTCCCCTCGTAGAAATATACACCACCACCTATGAAGCAGTCCAGCAATAACAAATTTTCAGGGAAAAAAACCCCATGAAGAACCAACAGATAAAAAGACCAGAGAGACTTCTCAAACAATAGCAATATAATGATCTTATGAATCCTGATTCAAACTTAAAATTAGCAGGGAAATTTGAACGCTGATTGGATATTGGATATAAAGGCCTTGGTTCAAAAAATTTTAAGTGTAATAATAATACTGTGGCCATGTTTAGAAAACTAAGAGTCCAGATCTTACATAATGAATGATATGATGTCTGCAGCTTGCTTTAAAAAAAGACGGAGGGGAGCAGAAGCAGGAAATAAAAATGAAACATTAGCCATAGTTGATAATTGCTGAAGTTGAGATGGATACACAAAAGTTTATTTTGCCATTTTCTCTTTCGTATATATTTGAAATTTCCCACAATAAAGCTTTTAAGAAGACAAAGTGCTGCCAATTCCACACATCACTGGAATTACTGCATTTCACAAATTCAAACACAAACAGGTCTCCTAACATTCCCACATCTCTGAAATCAAGACACAACTAATGGCAAATAATATATCAGTGTAACTGGTAGTCTTTTTCCTACGTGGTACATATAAGATGGTGTAATTTAAAACTGATAGCATCTCAAATTCAATGAAAAAATCTGCAAGATTATAAATACATCCAGTTATCTATCTCTCCTTAGCTAAATCATTATTTGCATTATTTGCATTGTACTGAAAATGAAGAATTCAAAAAAACCTCTTGGCTATCTGAATTTTCTTACTTGCTTGGAATTAATTCAGTTACAGTGAGAGAAGCACTAAAATAATACTTTAGCCAATATAAGAATAAAACTAGTCCCTAAACTAGCACTACTGACAGAGATGATCTGGGGAGCATGGAGCAAAAAGTCTCCTAAGATGGGAGGAAAAAAAGATTGTTGCAGTTATCTTGCCAGGTCTAAAAAATATAGTAAAAACTGAATCAAGTTGACCAGCCTGTCTTTTCTTCATTTTTGATAAAGGAGTTCCTAAGTACCTACCACTTCAGCACTTGCATAAATTGCTGGTTTCAAGTAATCTAAAGGAACACAGTAATCTGGCAAGCCTCTGGGCCTCCTAGCAGAAAGACATGTAAACAAAATTTACTAACATAATATAAACTTACTGAGGAAGAAAAGAGGACAAGAAAGTATTTCTGACAACTGTAATTCTAGAAATGCAATTTTGAAACCACACACTTTAATGGAATCACAAACATAAAACTTTTTTAAAGATGACAACTGACATTGAAAATTTCAAAGACAGGGCGCCTGGGTGGCTGGGTTAAAGCCTCTGCTTTCGGCTCAGGTCATGATCTCAGCGTCCTGGGATCAAGGCCCGCATCAGGCTCTCTGCTCAGCGGGGAGCCTGCTTCCTCCTCTCCCTGTCTCTCTGCCTGCCTCTCTGCCTACTTGTAATTTCTCTCTCTGTGTCAAATAAATAAATAAAATCTTAAAAAAAAAAATTTCAAAGATAAAAAGCAAAGGAAAAGACAGGTTTGCCATATTTTTAAAAAACAAATTTATGTCAAAAACACATTATAAATGAAATTAGAAGGGCTTGAGAAATATAAATCTGCCACATGACAAAGGTAATTCTTAATAAATAGCTCTTAATATCACAAAAATGATCAACAATCCAATATAAAAATGGGTTAAAAAAAGGAGCAGGCCAATAAATATATCCCACAAACGGCTGACTTTATTGGTAACAAAAGAAATTTAACTTATAGAATACCTATCTATAGTATATAGATTATAGATTAACAAAAAAATTGAAATTACAGATTATGAAATTTGGGAAGCTTTTTAAGTAACACTGCCCAGTTCTGGTGGCCAAGCAGGATGTGCAAGAATATTCCCACTTCCAACACTGTGTCTGGAGCAGTCCTCCTTCATTTTCCTCTTCTCAATATGGCTTCAATCACCCTATTTAAAACTGCACCCCCATCCCCACTCCTCAATTCTCCTTATCTTCCTCTATTTTTCCAACTAATCGCCTAACATACCACATAATGTGCTTATTATGTGCGCTGTTTATTCTCTGCCGCCCTCCCCCATGAAAATAAAGTTCCCAAGGACAAAGAAGTTTTCTTTCACTGATGTATCACAGGATGGAAAACTGCTAGCATATGGGAGGTTTTCAAAAATTATTTGTTCAAGGAACAGGAAAATTCAACTAGTTAATTCCTAATTAAGCTAGTTAATGTGTCTGGAGAAAACTTTGTTGACGACATGAATGTAAAAACATTTATTTATTTATATTCATTTGAGAGCGAGGGAGTGCGGGCACGAGCACAGGGGGACGGTCAGAGGGAGAGGGAGAAGCAGACTCCCCACTGAGCAGGGAGCCTGATGAGGGGCTCGATCCCAAGATCCCAGGTCAAGACCTGAGTCAAAGGCAGACCCTTAACTGACTGAGCCACTAAGGCACCCCAAATTTAAAAATCTTTTAAATGTACATACCAGTAATATCACTTCTAAGAATTTATCCTAAGTAAATAATCACTGATGTGAACAATGGTCATCCAAAAGCTTATTCATCTTGGCTGTGAATTGTGAAAAACTGGAAACAACATACACTGGAATAATGAAAAGGATAAGGAATATTTAATGTTATGAAAAATATGCATGCTAATGTTAGCTGGGGAAAGTAAACCCCAAATATATAGATATGCTTAATAGGAACTAAGTACTGTGTATATATTGCTTAGTAGGAACTAAAATAAATTATGATACATGCAATTAACGGAATGATGTAATGTTAGATGAAGCTACTCCCTGTGTCCTGATACAGAGCCATTTCTTCTTTTTTTTTTTTAAAGTAGGTCCCATGCCCAGCGTGAAGCCCAATGCGCGGCTTGAAATCACCACCCTGTGATCAAGACCTGTAAGAACTGAGCTGAGATCAAGAATCGGATGCTTAACCAGCTAAGTCACCCAGGTGCCCTGATACGGAGCCATTTCTAAGCCTCGGTGAAAAAGGCAGACTTTAAAAAAATTGAAGGCTACACTATAAGAAACGGATACAGAACCAATTTCCAAGGTACACTGTTAAGTGTAAAAAAGATCTAATACCATTTAATTAAAAAAATTTGTTTCAAGTTTATGTACTTTACTCTCTACCGGATAAAAATGTTAGAAAATTTCAACCATCTTTTCTTCTAAATTTTCAATGTAACAAATTTTTTGGAAAATTAGGAAATAAAGCCATCTCTCCTTTAACTGCATAGATCAGTGAGTGCTAAAATGAGCAAAATCACTTTTCCAGTGCAAATAATTGGACTACCAAATTAATAAAGTTCTTTAACTTCAAAGAAAGTGAAAATTACTGTCCTAACTAACTTCCTAAGCTAAGTAACAAAATTATTAGATATGAAATCCATTCTGGAATCATGTTCCATAAGAAATAATATCAAAAGCAAACATAAAGGGTGTTAAATTATAAAAGCTTATGACAAACAGATAAAGGCACACACCTACTGATATATATATATTGAAATGATCAAAGAAAGACAGAAAATTGTGCCCTTTTAGAGATATAGCCAGTAGGCTATGAAATGGTACTTAAACTTTAACCCAGGCATCCTGAGGTACCTTATTCAGAAGCCCCAGTTTGCTCAGTTTCTACCTTGTTTGTCCTCAGACACATCAGAAGAACTGTCACTTGGGAGACAGCAATGGTTAGTACCAAGGGCTTTGGGGTCTATCAGATCCAGGGTTGAATGCTGGCTTTACAATTTTCTATGGGAGTAATATGGAAAATCTCAATATCTTTATCTGTAAAGTAAAACAGAGATTATCATCCACTAGTTAACATTAGTAAATAAGAGTACAGTGTCTGAAAAAGTGAAATGGAGGCAAAATTGTTCAAATAAGACAACTAAAAATCCCCAAAGTCAACCCGAAGGAAACAAATACTAGAGAACACTGAGCTGGAAGGCAGGAGCCCTGGATCCCAGTTTTGACCCTGCTACAACTAGTTCCAGCTTCATGGACATACCATTTCATGTTATGTAGGTTCTAGTTTTAACATCTACAAAATTAGAGGACTGAAATCCTTTCCACCTATACTACGCCATGACTAAATTATTAAGATGTGGTTATGGCTGTACGCTGTACTTCCTAAAGTTTCTAAAATTTTTCATTTAAATGCTTAATTTTGTAAATTCTTTTTTTTTTTTAAAGATTTTATTTATTTATTTGACAGAGAGAGAGAAAGATTACAAGTAGGCAGAGAGGCAGGCAGAGACAGGGAGAGGAGGAAGCAGGCTCCCTGCTGAGCAGAGAGCCCGATGCGGGCCTCGATCCCAGGACGCTGAGATCATGACCTGAGCCGAAAGCAGAGGCTTTAACCCACTGAGCCACCCAGACGCCCTTAATTTTGTAAATTCTTAATCAGTTTTCATCATGACTAAACTACTAGTCATAACAATATATAAGACCATCTCCTTAACTAAATTATCCAAGGTCAGATTGCTAGAAGTGGCAAAATCGCAATTCAAACCAGATTGGACTCACTCCGAAGACCAAATTTTATGTCATGCTTCTTCCCCAGACCTTTTCCCTGACTAATCTGGTAACTAGCAGCTTGCCTTTGCAAAATGACTGGAAATCAGGAGTGCAGTCAGGTGTCATGGAGCAGAGTCAAGTTACCTGAGCCAGGTAGGGCTTGAACTTCTGACACAGTACTCTAACCAAGTTAATTAGACATTTCAGCTACTTAAAAGGAGTCTGGAGAAACAAACAAACAAAAACAAAAAACAACCCCCCCAAAAGAAAGGTAAAATTGTCAAGAAAATCTATTAATTGAAAACAAAAACAAAAATAAAGCACCTCTGAAACTCTTAAGTAAATGAAGGTGGCTCATTTACATAAAAGTTCAGGAGTTAAAGTTGTACAAGATCAAACAGTAAAATAATTGCTAGATTATCTATGCTATTCAACTGCTTTTGTGCAAATATGTAAATAACACAAATTATACACAAGAGTTAAGGAGTAACAGATAATCCAAAACACATATATTCAGCTTTAGAAATAAAGCACATGGTCTAAATAGATAACCCCAAATAATGAATCTCTGGTACTAAAAATATATGATCCAGCGGTGCCTGGGTGGCTCAGGTGGTTAAGCGACTGCCTTCAGCTCAGGTCATGATCTCAGAGTTCTGGGATCAAGCCCTGCATCAGGCTTCCTGCATGGAGAGGGATCTGCTTCTCCCTCTCCTGCTCCCCCTGCTTGTGCTCTCTGTCAAATAAATAAATAAAATATTTAAAAATAAATAAATAAAATTTAAAAATAAATAAAAACACACAATCAGGATGCCTGGCTGGCTCAGTTGGTAGAGCATCTTCGTCTCGGGGTGGTGAGTTCAAGCCCCACATTAGGTGTGAAAACTACTTATAAATAAATAAATAAGAGCACCTATATATACTTTCCTCCCAGATTATAGGCTATTCAGGTAGATATAAAATTAATTTCCATGTGGAGAGACCAGGACAGATCTCTTCCAAACAGTACAGTAAATAATAAAATTACCATCTCCCTATATCAGCAGAAAAGATAATGTTTTATAACACATTCATATCAGCTCCACAGGGAATAACAAAACTAAGGCACATATTTAAAAAAAAAAAAAAAGAGTAACATTTAAATTCCCACTGCAGACAAGAACCAGGTTAGCTCCTCTGCTGTTTCCATTAAGCCAATCTGGGATTAAAACTGGTTTTGAAAAAATCCATACATGGATAATCAAGAGGCAAACACACAAACATGTGTAGATATACTCACATTTCAATGCCTAGGTTACCAAGCACTTCATGAAACAAAAAATTTCGTAAGCCAGTTGATAGAAATGGAACAAAGAGATAAGGTCACCTACCACTTTAGCTCTAATGATAGAAGTCATTATGTGCTCTTCTCAAACATTAGGTAGCCACCAAAAACCACACAGACACACACCACATCTGGTAGTATCATTCAGAAAGGTAACGCAGGAAAACCTCATAAATGCTCGCTTTATGAGCTCAAGAAGAATGAAGCTGTATGCAACTCCACAGAACATCAAGTAAATGGAAAAGCGTCGAGAAAATAATGCACTTATTTTTCTCAATACAAACTGCCGAAAAGACAACTTCCCAGACACGGTGCGAGTAAACGTCAGCCCGAGCTAAAAGTTCTTTCGACTAAGCCTCACTGGCAGAAGCCCTCTACCGGGCGTTTCTAAGATGGGACCAACTTTTGTGCTTCCCACAGTGGCGCTAAACCACGGTTATGCATCCTGCTGATAAAACCGGACATGTGGCACTTTACACAGCAAACCAGAATCGCCAACCCCCATCACTACTGTGAGGCCCGCTGCAGAAGGTACGGTGCACTGAGCGCGAGGACTTGCGGTTTTGAGGGGAGAGGAGCAGTACGAGAAGCCAGCTGTAAACACGGTGGTCTGCCCGCACACTGCAGGGCCGGGGATGCGCCGGGCAGGCTCAGGAAGTTGGCCAACCCAGGGGAAAGCTCCGAGCCCTCCTCTGGAAGCGAGAGCGTGTGGCTGGCAGACCCAAACGCGGAAAATTCATTTAAGAACTCCCGGACGGTCTACGGGGCAGACGGGGAGTCCAGTTAAGACTGGGGGAAGCAGGTACGGAAGAGACCAGCAGTCCACAAACCGACACTGATTGACCAGCTCCGCCGGGAGGCCCAAAACTCGGGGAGCTCTCCGGAGTTGGGGAGCTAATGTACCAGGCGGGCTCTGGTCCTCCTCCAGCAGCCCTTTCCGGCAGGCCCGGGGCTGCTAAACCCCAGGCCTGGTCCTCAGCAACACCGGCTCCGTTCCACACGGTTCACTGAGTGCGACCCTCCAAGGCCACTCCGAGGCCATGTGGCTGGGGCCGCGCGGTGCCCAAACCCGGCGCACGTTCAAGACGTGAAACCAAGAGAGGAGGTGCGGGAGGAAATCCAAAGAATGAGATGTTGGGGTACAAGACTCACTTCCTTTGGGCTTTGTCCTTCTTGGCCTTGGTCCTTTTCTTTCGGGCCTGGAGCGCAAGCACTGCAGGAGAGAGGGATGGATGAAGGGCGAATGTGGAGGAAAGGAGGCAACCAAGGTGAGGGTGGAGACCCAGCAGGGGCGCGAGGCCCGGGCGCCGGGCCTGCCTGAGGGGCGGCTCCGGGGCGAGCGCCGCGGCTTCGG
>LNAC01000077.1:2211644-2356755 GCA_002007465.1 Ailurus styani | reverse complement strand
GCTGACCCGGGCCTCGCCCCGCCGGCCGTTGCCCCTCGTGGCGGAGGCCGCTCCGCCGCTCACCTTTCCGCTCCATGGCGAGACCGGTAACCGCCAGGCGCCTGCGCACTCGAGTGGCGGTGACTCCCGCTCCCGCCGCGGCCCAAAACCAAGCCCGCGCACACCCCGCCCCCCAGCTCCCGCCCCGCAGCTCCCGCCCCGCCCCCGGCCCACGACGGCGCGCGCCTGCGCGTTGAGCGCGGAGCCTACCACTTGCTCTCCAGGAAAGGGGGGGGCTGTATAGAATCGGGGGCTGGGAGGAGGAAAGAACGCCGAGTATGAATGCTAAAGAGGTGCTGAGAACCAGCTTGGAAGCCTGGCGGGGTCAGGTTCGTTCTCTCTGCAGGGCGGTTGCCCCTGAGGAAAGGAGAAGAGCGTGGTTTTGACGGTTCCCTGTGTGCTGAGTCAGTGCTCCGCAGCCTACAGGAGTCCGCCTCAGTTTCCTGGTCTGTAGAATGGATTTAATCAGGCGTGTCCCCGTTTCTTTGCTGTGAACTCTTGTGAGGTTCAGTTCAGATACTATAGAAAGAAAATGAGGGCGGGCGGGGGAAATTACAAGTGAGAAAGAAAAGAAAGTTGGAGCAGCACAAAAGAAAGCCTGGAAAGAAGGAGCCTGTGACCTTATTCTCACTCTAAAAGTGAAAACCTTAAATAACATTTTTTTTTAAAGTGAAAACCTTAAAACTGAATTTTCTCTTAAATTTTCACGTTTATGTGAAGGCTCTAAAGGAAGGAAGGGGAAGAATAAAAACTGTTTTCTCATTTTACCACTTTATCATCTTTTTAGTACAAGATAAATATAGTTGTCTTGTGGGATGTGTTTATACTTTTCTAAGTGCATTATCTCATTTGATATTTATGACAACTTAAAAGCAAAATATTACCTCCAGTAAGAAACTAAAAGTTGGAGGGGATGTGCCCCCAGTCTTGGGTGTCCTGATCCAATGACTGAATCATCAAACCCATATTGTAAAGCAAGGTTAGCAAAGATTTTCTGTAAAGGGCCATATAGTAAACATTAAGGCTTGTGGGCCATAATATCTCTCTCAGCTCTTCAATTCTGCCCCTGGAGCTCAAAAGGAAAGTAGAAAATAGGGGCTGTGCTCCAATAAAGCTTTATTTATGGTCCCTGAAATTTGCATTTCATGTAATTTTCATAGGTCATGAAATACTGTTCTGTTAATCTTTTTCAACTATTTCAATCATTCTTGGCTCAGGCCTTAGTTTGCCAACCCCTGTTGTAAAGTACTAAAGCTGGACAGAGTGTAAGGTTTGAAGACCCTTGCCCTAAAAGAAGTTTGACTCTATGGGAAGACAGACAAGTAGTTAATTGACTGAGAAAGGAAGATGTAAGTATAATAGTATTGCACAAGTGAAGCATGGGGGCTTGGGCGGGATTTTATTGAGCAAAATAAGTAATCAAATTCAGCCAGGAAGGAGGCAGCTTTTGAACTGGGTCTTGGGAAATGTGTAGGGTTTCCGTAGGTGGAGAAAGAGATGTTAGGCATTCCTGAATGAGAAAATCAGTTGAGCAAAAAGGCACAGATTTGGAAACAAGGGTGGGGGCGGGGCTGGTAATGACTGAAGTGGATCCAGTGGAACGTGAGGTCAGAAATGCAGGTCGGCCAAATTTGAAATTTAGATAATTAGTATCTATTGCGTGGAACCTGAATGATAGCATTTCTGGACATATTGCAAAAGAGGACAGCACCTGTTGGCCAAAGAAAACTGCATCCCAGTTTCCTCCCCACTCTACTTGAGAACACAAGAAGAGTTGAGGCAGACAGTGAGGCACTGGAGCCTGAGGGTTCTGCTACCTCAGGAAAACCGCGTGATTTAGAAAAGACAGGAGAGCTGTGGTGGCTGACGAAAAGTCCCAGAATTGGCAAAGTACTCTCCACCAGAAAGTAAACTCTATGAGGGTAGGGGCCCTGTTTGGATATTCCTTGAGGTATCCTCAGTACCTAGCATAGTATCCAGCACCTAGGAGGTGCTTAAATATTTGTCTGATCAAAGAATAAATGATGTGCAGTTTATGAGAAAGTTCTGGACGAGAGAGAGACAACACTGAGAGGGATAACGTGAAACTGTGCTAATAACCCAAATGCATTACTGCAGATTCATTAAAAAGGAAATAAGTTTAACTTGGCATGAATTCTTCATACCTATTCTGGCTCTGAGTGATCATTGCTTCTTTCCCTAAGAGCTTACTGTTTAATAACTCATTTGAGAATTTTTCCAGAGTCAATGTCAAGTTCACTGGATTCAGTTCCCTGAATTGACCATTTCTCCCTTTTTTGTTTTTTTCCCATTCTTTCAGCGTGTTCAGTTCTCCACGCTTTTTCTAAAATCTGTGGAGTTCATATGAGCTACTTTGTTCCCCCCCATTCTAAACCCTATGCCTTTTTAAAAAATAGATTTATTTATTTA
Source organism: Ailurus styani (assembly GCA_002007465.1). Classification (NCBI taxonomy): domain Eukaryota; kingdom Metazoa; phylum Chordata; class Mammalia; order Carnivora; family Ailuridae; genus Ailurus; species Ailurus styani. The sequence continues at coordinate 2,354,286 of LNAC01000077.1, read as the reverse complement.
TTTATTTATTTGACAGAGAGAGAGAGAGAGAGAGAGAGAGACAGCGAGAGAGGGAACACAAGCAGGGGGAGTGGGAGAGGCAGAAGCAGGCTTCCTGCTGAGCAGGGAGCCCGATGCAGGGCTTGATCCCAGGACCCTGGGATCATGAGCTGAAGGTAGATGCTTATCGACTGAGCCACCTAGGTGCCCCAGCCTATGCCTTTAAGAAACAAAACAGTAGACACCTGGGTGGCTCAGTCAGTTAAGCATCTGCTTTGGGGCGGGCTGGGGGGGCGGGGAGTCACGATCCCGGCGTACTGGGATGGAGTCCTGTATCAGGCTCCTTGCTCAGTGGGGAGCCTGCTTCTCCCTCTGCCTGTTGCTCCCTGTGCTTGTGCTGTCTCTCTCTGACAAATAAATAAAATTAAAAGAAAAAGAAAAAGAGAAAGAAACAAAAACAGATGGGGGAAACATGGAGGAAAAAATAGAAAGGCAAACCAGGACACAGACTCTTAATTATAGGGAACAAACAAGGTTATTGAAGGGGAGGTGGGCAGGGGGTTGGGTTAGGTGGGCGATAGGTAATAAGAAGGGTACTTGTGATGAGCACTGGGTATTGTATGTGAGTGATGAACCACTGGATTCTACACCTGAAACTAATATTACACTGTATGTTAACTAACTGGGATTTAAATAAAAACTTGAAAAAAAAAATAAAGCCCGTGCCTTTTTTGTGCTTCTTACTTTAAATGTAACTTTAAAAATCACTCCCCACCCTCTCATCCCTAATTTCACAGGGCTTGTTCCATTCTGGATTTCACCCTTCCTCTTCAAGTGGTGAAGTATGCATATCCCTCTTGCACAACTGTTTTTCTCAAGTTCTTTTAAAAGTAGAATTATTCGGAAAACTGTTCAGGAACAGAGTCAGAATTTAATTTCTGAAAAGATCCCATTCCCTGTGAGCTAATTTATAAGACTTCCCTGGGACCTTCCCTAACGCTTCTTGTAAGTTTCTGAAATTAGATCACCTGCAGTTTGGGACACATGTTTCATCAAACCCAACATTCCCTGCTTTTGTTACCACAAACTCTTAACACTTTGTCCCCAGTTCTGATTTGAATTAAATCCAAAAATATCACTTCCCTTTTATAGCTTCCCCTTTGTTTTGTGAGATGAAATGGACAGCAGAACAAAGTGAAAATATATCAGATGCTTTATTTTGCAGATTCCCAGTAGATGTCTGCATGATCAAAGAACCCCAACAGCATTTTACACAGTTTTGTGAAGTATATTGGAAAAACAATTCTATCCTAGGCTGGAGGTTCAAGAAACACACGGCACAGTCAACAGAAAAATTGAAGAGAATTGAATGAAGGGATTGAGGTGTGGGTAGGGTTAAGGGAAACCAAGAAGGAGTGGTGAGGCACCCAAGGACTAACAATAGTGAGAGTCTTTACCACCCCTGGGCCTGAAGGGACAAGGGGTAGAGGTGTTAACCAGAACCCAATAATACCTTATATTAGTCTGCTTATGGTTGCCGTAACAAAGTACCACAAATTGGGTGGCCTAAACTACGGCAATTTATTGTCTCATGGTTCTGGAGGCGAGAAATCCAGGTGTCAGCAGGGGTGGTTCCTTCAGAGGCCTGCGAGGGAAGGATCTGTCCTCTATCCTTGGCTTGTAGAGGATTCTGTGTCTCTATATTTTCTTCCTTCAATGTGTGTCTCAGTCCGTGTCCAAATTTCCCCTTTTCATAAGGACATCAACCATACTGGACTAGGACTCATTCTAATGATGTCTTTTAACTTCTAACTCTTCTAACTTCTATTTTTTTTAATTTTTATTTATTTGTTAGAGAGAGAACAAGAGCACAAGCAGGGGGAGTAGCAGGCTGAGGGAGAAGCAGGCTCCCCCCTGAGCAAGGACCCCGATGTGGGGCTCAATCCTAGGACCCCAGGATCATGACCTGAGCTCAAGGCAGACACTTAACTGACTGAGTTAAGTGAAAGTTCTCTTTAACTTTAACCTCCGTAAAGATCCTATCTCCAAATAAGGTCACTTTCTGAGGTACTGGGAGGTTAAGACTCCAATTCAACCCCTATCAGAATTGTAGTGATAAGAAAGATCTGCTGATGGCAGCTGTGCCCTTTGATAAAAGGACAAAACCACTGCCCAGTAGGGAATTAAATGCCCAACTTCTTACTTCTGTCATCCTCTCAGGCCAACGCCTCCCACTGACTGAACCAAGTGGAAGTTAGAAGGCAAAGGTGTCTGGGTGTTGCAGTCCATGCAAGCCAGCCTCCCAGGGCACCGAAAGGGTGGAGGAGGGTGGAGGGCTCATTTGGAGGGGCAAACAGAGACTAACTATCCAGCACAGCCTGTCTGGGCAGTCTAGAGGATACACCCAAGGTGGCTAGCACTTTCCAAGCAAGTAAGTTAGCCTTTTGGGCTCCCTGGAGAGTCTTGAACAGAAGCTGCTTAGAGATAACCGCCTTTCTGGCTTTTTTTTCCCCCTATAAAGCTTAAGCTTCAAAGGAAACTGTGTTGGAGTGAAGGGTTGGGGAGAATAGGGAGAAGAGATAAAAGACTAAAAACCTTGGCCTTGTGGAATGGGAAACAAGTTCTTCGAGGTCTCAGCTCTCTGTCCTTTCGGATGCTCTGCTCACAGAAGGGAAGTTGGAGGAGAGAGGAGGTTCTCTAGCAATGAGCAAGTCCCAGAGACTGTTGGTTCCAGAGGCAGGGAGAGCCCTTGCTCTGCTTCCTGAGTGCTCTGGGGACAGCAGGTGTTGTAAACTGAAATGAGCTGATCACGTCCAACTCTGCACTCTTTTTTGTCGGTAACATACCCGCCAGAGAGGTTTGAAGCGATGAGGAGTTGGCAGCTTCTCGTGCTCACTCCCAGAATATGGAGAAAAATGTTGCAGACTAAAACCGGCCACACACACACACAACCTTTGTTAAACATTCACTAGCAGGCAGGCACAAAACAGCTCCTATGACTATATAAGTTCTTTGAGGTCTCTCTGGCCTTTTGGATGCTCTGGCCACTGCATGAATGCTTTACTCCTTCACTCAAGGTGGGTCAACAGTATCACTGGGCCAGGACTCTGTCACCCGCAGAGTCGGCAGCAGGGAACCCGAGATGGAGTCTCCTTTATAATTCGTTATGCTGTTCCAATCCTGATCAACACAAGAGGCGTCATCGGAAGCAGGTTTCCTTTCATGAAATGAGTTTCCTATTAATTTGTGTAATGGATGTTATTTAAAAAAAAGCTGCCATTGGCAGAGTTTGCAGTAATCAATGACCCTGAACTCCTTTGTCGAAGCCACTTTCCGATTAGAATGTTTGCAAACCATTCCTGGCACGGGAGCCACAGATTAGAATGTAAGCTGCACCTGGGTGTTAACTATAAGTAACTAGCACCTACAAATGTTGTCTGGTTTTGCCAGAAGTTTTAATATGCCCAAGTATTTTATTTTGAAAAAGTGGATTCATTTCTTGAAAAATGCCAATCAAAGAAAAAAAAATGGGGGTCCAACACTAGGGGAATGGTTACCAAAATTTTATAGCACATCCCCTCTAGGTGAGTTGCCAGAACGGGGACACATGGAATCCTCTCTAAGTTTCTGTAGGTACCAGAACATCCTCCCCATCTAGACGATCTATCTAGAGACTGATCTAGAGGATCGCTCTTTCCTTGATTGCCAGGGGGAATCCCAAAATATTTTAAGGCAAATTATAAACATCATGAGGTGGAGGCCAGGACAAAATGCTCTGTTATACTAAATATGTTCAAGGGGCCATCCAGACTTGGACAAGAAAAACAATGGACCTTGTTTTTCCATTGTTTCCATTGTACATAGGGAAAGTATTTTCTCTATGTTCTGTGCATAAACCTCCCAGGCTCTTATGGGACCCCAGAGAGAGGAAGTACATAATGACAGGGATTTAATTTCTCCAGCTTGGCCATCTCGGGATGAGAGTGAAGACAGTGGTAGGAAATACAAAGAAATGGCTTACACACTTGAATTCTGATTTCTACTTGCTGCACAACATTGAATGCATTTTGCTTTTCCTTCTTTCAGATACTTTCCACCATGCTCACCCTCATGACGAACACTTATTGAGCATTCGCCTTCAGGCCAGGGCTGTGAGAAACAGAGAAGGAAAAAACCAATGCCTTACCCTATAGGACTTAATAGCTAACTCATGTAATAATTACTGTTTACTAGATACTGTTGTCCCTTAGCTGTCACACAACACCACCAAATAGGTGCTATTATCATCATCCCTGGCAGATAAGGAAACTGAGGCACAGCCAAGGTCACCCAAGCTAATAAGAAGCAGGGTTTTGAATCTGGGCCATCGGGTTCTGAATCCACACTCTTGACCACACACAGTATCACCTGTTTAGTTTAGTGGGAGATGAACATACAGATAAATAATTCACACAGTGCATAATGGTAGAAGCACAGGGTATTATGGGAACACAAAAAAGAGGCCCACTTAGCTCAGGGTCTGAGGAAGGGTGTCTCCTCTGAATGAGATGACACCTGGACAGCGTTGGGGATCATAAATAAGTGTCAGCTGGGAATAGGAGAGAGTGGAAAGGAAACTCCAGCCAGATAAGACAGCACGGTATTGAGGAGTGGGGAGGGCATAGACACAATAGAATCACTGAGGAGAATAAAATGCAAGGGGGGATATGGGAGAGAGTTTCCTCCTCAAATGTTTCTTGGGCCTTTTCTATATGTAGGACTATAGCATGGATAGAGCATCTAAGGAGCTTGAACTTAAACTTTCAAACATTTTGCTCCCTTAACCCACTGAAATAACTTTTAATCTACCACCACGCAAAACATGCAACGAACTAGAAACAGATGGGTACTTCCTCAATCTGATAAAGGGCATCTATGAAAACCCCACAGCTAACATCATATTTAATGGTAAAGAGATTGAATGTCATTCCCCCTAAGATCAGGGATAAGATAAGGATGTTCAATCTCACTGCTTCTATTCAGTAGTATACTGGAAGTACCAGCCAGGGTCACTAGACAAGAAAATGAAATAAAAGCATACAAATCGGAAAGGAAATTGAGACTTTGAAATAAAAGTGTTACATCAGCTTTGAAAGTCAATTTGATACTTACCATAATCCACTAATATATGTAAAAAAAAGTAAAATCACTTTGTTAACTACAAGAAAGTTTACATTATCCTTTTTCTCCTTGAACTTGTGTTTCTAGTCCATTTTATTGTCACAGAAATTTATTCTCAGGTGATATAATTTTATGCTTTCAAGTCTTTATTGAAAGTTAAAAATAGAGCTACCCTACGACCTAGCAATTGCACTACTAGGTATTTACCCCAAAGATACGAATGTAGTGATCCGAAGGGACACCTGCACCCCAATGTTTATAGCAGCAATGTCCACAATAGCCAAACTCTGGAAAAAGTCCAGATGTCCATCGACAGATGAATGAATAAAGAAGATGTGGTATATATACATACAATGGAATATTTCTTGGCCTTCAAAAAGAATGAAATCTTGCCATTGACAACAATGTGGCTGGAACTAGAGGGTATTATGCTAAGTGAAATAAGTCAATCAGAGAAAAAATTATCATATGATCTCACTCATAGGAGACTTTAAGAAACAAGGCAGAGGAGCATAGGGGAAGGGAGGGAAAAATAAAACATGATGAGGGCGCCTGGGTGGCTCAGTGGGTTAAAGCCTCCGCTTTCGGCTCAGGTCATGATCTCAGCGTCCTGGGATCGAGGCCCACATCGGGCTCTCTGCTCAGCAGGGAGCCTGCTTCCTCCTCTCCCTGTCTCTCTGCCTGCCTCTCTGCCTACTTGTAATCTCTCTCTCTGTGTCAAATAAATAAATAAAATCTTAAAATAAAATAAAATAAAATAAATAAAACATGATGAAAGCAGAGAGGGAGACAAACCGTAAGAGACTCTTAGCTATGGAGAACAAACTGAAGGTTGCTGGAGGGGAGGTGGGTGGAGGGATGGGGTAACTGGGTGATGGGCATTAAGGAGGGCATGTAATGTAATGAACCCTGGGTGTTACGTAAGACTGATGAATCACTGAACTCTACCTCTGAAATTAATAATAAACTAGATGTTAATTAATTGAATTTAAATTTAAAAAAGGGAGGTATGAGACAGGAATAAAATTTCACCTGGGCAAGAAAATAGCTGCAAAATATTGGAGTTGGAAATAAATTCCAAATGATTAATGATGGCGAAGAAAGGTCTTTATTGATCATCCTATCATACTTCTCTACCACATAAATGTGCATTTACATTGAAATTTAATTTAAAAATTTTTTTAAAGATTTTATTTATTTATTTGAGAGAGAGCATGAATGAGAAGGAGAGGAAGTGGGAATCTGAAGCAGACTGAGCTGAGTGCAGAGCCCAGTGCAAGACTCGATCCCACAACCTCGCAATCACGACCTGAGCTTAAACTAAGAGTCGGACGCTTAACCGATTGAGCCACCCAGGCAGCCCTGAAACTTAATTTTGAAAAACATTTCCTGAGATCATAATCTTCTAAAAACTTTCTTATCTGTTGTTACAAATATTCTTATTGCCGGATTAATCAAAATAACATATAGCATCACTTTTTGATAAATGAAATTTCATTGCAAATGCATCTCAGTAGAATGGTAGGTGATTTTTCTTAACGAGTCCTGCATGATTCCATTCTTACCTTTTTTTAGTAGTGGCCAAGAAAACTGGCCCATATAAAACAAGTAGATGGGAATAGAGAGAGTTTTGCTCAGAATGCTCAGAGTTCTTTCAGAACTCCTTTCAAATAATTTGCCAAATATCACACAATAATCGTCACCAAAGCTTATTTTGATCCCTCATCAGCTGACAATTCCAGGAGGTCCTAATGCAATTTTGTCAAAATCAAATAATAGGAAACCATCTGACTTGCGGAAAGATTGTTACAAGTCATTCAAGTTATTTACTTTCTCAATCCAGACACCAGTATTTCAATATGTCCCTTTGTTTGGACCCTTGAAAGGAAGTCAGTCTCTGGGACAAAGGTTGCCAGATACTGTGGGCTTGTGTTTTTCCATGAGAATTTACAACATGTAGTTAAAGCCCTTCTTTTCTAATAAAAGAAAAATACACCTGTCTGAATTAATCCTTGCAAAATGCCCTTTTCCTGCTGGCTCAGATTTAGCTTCAAAATGGCATTTGATTACATAGCATGTAGGCCCTGTGAAACCACACTCAACATTTTGGGATACATCTGATCCATAGTTGGCTTCTACAGAGGATAAAGAAGATAAACTTAGAAAGAGAAGGTGGCCCAGTATTGCAGAAGGGGTTGACACTCCTCCCAATGCATAAATACATACATGGAAGCCACTGCACAGGTTAATTCCTTATATTAACTGGGACAAAAGTTAGTCGTGGAATGCCTGAAATAAGCGGGGACCATTTTGCCATTTCACAAGCTAATTGTGACTCAGAGGAGGACACAACCACCCTGTTTTGTGGTCACGTAGGCAGAAACGTCAGGTATCTGGAGGCACCTGTGCCCTTATTAACCGACTGGGAGCTTGGGCAGTCTACCCACCCACTGATTACATACACTGCCTCATGTCTGATTTGCTTCCGATGACAGGTAATCCCCGTTGCTGAGGAGCGGTGGGCTGCTAAAAGTGAAAGCCCTCCTTGAAGGGAAAGGTGCAGGTACATTTTTGCTCAGGGACTTTGCACAAGAGGACTACCCTTTATCTGTGAGCCTCTGTCCCTACAGCAGATCCCTTCATGCCCAGACCGAACAGCGGAACCACAACCTTAGTTTTGAAGTTCACGACCTGTGTATATTTCACTCCTCCGCTGTAACAGGATGCTTGGAACATTTAAAAGAGCCCAGTTCTTGCACGTATTTTGAACCACTGCTTCCTTTATCACCAGACAGGACTTTCCCTTTTAGCCTGCAATATATCTGCCGTGCAGTAATCCGCAGATGAACTGCATATAATGGAATTGACGGGCTACCTTCACCATCAATGTTACAGAATTTTTAAAAAAGATTTTGTTTATTTATTTGACAGAGAGAGAGAGATCACAAGTAGGCAGAGAGGCAGGCAGAGAGAAAGGAGGAAGCAGGCTCCCTGCCGAGCAGGGAGCCCGATGCAGGGCTCGATCCCAGGACCCTGAGATCATGACCTGAGTTGAAGGCAGAGGCTTAACCCACTGAGCCACCCAGGTGCCCCAATGTTACAGAATTTTTTTAAAAAAGTATCATTTTAGGGGCGCCTGGGGTGGGCGGTGGGTTCGGTGTCAGACTCTTGGTTTTGGCTCAGGTTCTGATCTCAAGGTCCTGAGACTGAGCTCCCGTCAGGCTCTGCACCCAGCACAGTGTCTGCTGGGAATTCTCTCTCCCTCTCTCTGTACCCCTCCCCCACTTGCCCTCACTCTTAAATAAATAAATCTTTTTAAAAAAAGAGTATTATTATAAACAAAAAGTTAAGAGAGAATTCTCCTGTTCCCAAAGGGCATTAACTAGATTTGCTTTTATGTGCACCAGAGTCTACCCATAATAAGCACACATATCACCTTTAGGCTTTTTCAGTACAATATATAAGCTTAGTGTTAGTACCCGTCTGCTGTGACCTGCTGGTACTTAGATAAGTGTGGTGCCTATTGAGACAACAGAGGATAAAGCTACAGGTACAGGTGTTTGGTAAGGCTACAAAAATATTTTGCCGATTTAACAGTTTGGTTTTTAATGTCTGTGGTAATTGAGTAAGGTAACTCCGGGGCATTTGTGATGAAGAATTCTATTTCTTACAAAGAATGAATTATTAATATTGGAGGAATGTTTCAACGGTATGACTAATGTTTAAGTTAGGCTTTTTTTTTAAAGAGTTTTTCTATAAACTTCTGAAAGCAGCGATGCTTGGAGTTCCATAAATTAAGCATTGAAAGTCCAAAAAAATAATGACTATCTTCTTTTTAGAAAAACAAATGCAATTTTCCGGCCACAAGGGCATAGTAGAGTTCACTTATGTGTTGATGTAGTTTATATTCAGTCTCCATGCCTCTTCTGCAAAAGGTACTGTTTATAAACCGGGTTTTATAAATAATAGTTCTAAAATTTCAGATTTATAAAGTTGGTAGTAAAATTTTATTGATAGGTTAGGTATTAATAGTTTAATGAGTGCTTTAACTTAAAACAGACATTTGGGGCCCTGTAGACGCCGCCGCCCTTGAGTCACCCACGCCAGCCGGCCTCAATCAACCCCACCATGGTGTTCTTTGACATCGCTGGTGAGGGTGAGCCCCTGGCCCCATCTCCTTTGAGCTGTTGGAAGACAAAGCTCCAAAGACAGCAGAAAATTTTCATGCTCTGAGCACTAGGGAGAAAGGATGTGGTTATAAAGCTTCTTGCTTTCACAGGACGATTCTGGGATTGATGGGCCAAGGTGGTGACTTCACGGCCATAATAGCGCTAGCAGGGAGTGCGTCTATGGGGAGAAATCTGATGATGAGAATTTCATCCTGAAGCACGTGGTCCTGGCCTCTTGTCCATGGCGAGTGCTGGACCCTACACAAGCGGTTCTGAGTTTTTCATCTGCATTGCCTACACTGAGCGGTTGGAAGGCAAGGTGGAAGAGGGCAGGAACATTGTGGAAGCCATGGTGAACTTTGCGTCCAGGATGGCTAGACCACCCAGAAGACCGCCATTGCAGACTGCGGACAAATCTACTACATTTGACTTGTGTTTTCTCTTAACTACCAGACCATTCCTTCTGTAGCTCAGGAGAACACCCTTCACCCCCACCATCTGCTCGAAATATCGTATAATCTTTGTTTTCTCACTGCAGTTCTATGGGTTTAATGCTTTCCTTGCTCCCCTCCAAGTCCAGCTGGATTACTGAGTTAAGTTTATGATTATGAAATAAAAACTAACCAACAATAACACACACAAAAACCCAGACATTTTGAATAGCTGCGGCAATGTAATTCTGTGTGTGATTATTTTTTAAGATTTTATTTATTTATGAGAGAGAGAGAGTGGGAGTGGGGGAGGGCAGGAACAGAGGGAGAGGGACAAGCGGACTCTGTGTTGAGCACCAAGCCTGACAAAGGGCTGGATCTCAGGACCCTGAGATCATGACCTGCGTCAAATTAAGAGTCAGACCATCAACTGCCCCACCCAGGGTCCCTGCCACCCTCCCCCCTCTGTGTGTGACTTTTAAGTTGACATGTGCAGTCTAATAATTGATTCCCATCAGGAGCTCCTATTCCCATGATGAGTTTGTGAGCCATGAAGAAGTGAGACTAGCAGATGGCCAAACAAGTCAGATAATAGTAAGGACAGTGGCCGCTGATGTTGAGATTATTGTTAAACTGTAATTAATAATTTGGATGGCAGTATTTCTCTTTGCTGTAAACTCTCATAGCCAAGTTGCTTAAGTACAACCTATAGAATTTCAGTACAGTTAACTTTACATGGAAAATTTGAAACCTAAATTGTAGATTTAAAAGGCACTGTACAATCACTGTATCTGTAAATAATTTTACTTAGCACCTTTTTGTCACTTAGAATAGTATGCAATACTACCTGAGTGAGCTATTTTGGAAATAATATCAAGTTCTAGTGTTTGCTTAGTATTGAACTGAATTTACAGTTCTGTCCTAGACATTTATCACTAAAGTAGTTTAATTCATTCTTGTGTATTTTTGTTAATGTGCTCAAAACCACTGGTGGGTGCTTCTCAGTTTCCTAAATTGCTGCAGCAAAATGTTATTTTACATCCCTATGGCTATTGCCAAGGCTACAAAAGAGAAAAGCTATGTTTGTATATAACACTAACCCTTTGACTGCTAATGTATGTTCCTACTTAATGGGCCTTGTAATGGCTGTTCTTTTGTACCAATAAAGTAAGTTTGGTATTTTTGTAAAAAACAGAAACCAACCAACCAAAACTAAAATTCTTTCCCGATGCTCCCAGCAGAGGGCGATGTAGAGTCCTGCCTCATGCAGTAATTCCCTGCAGTAATTTCGAACGAGGGATCAGTGTATTTAGCATTACAGTCCTTGGGTTGTATGCTGTCTCCTCCTCTTGCCTATGATTTCCTCCAGAGCAGGAAGTTATTCTGTAAAACCCAGACAAGTAAAAGGCTCAACGATTGGCAAGCACTCAAATGCTCCCTAAATGAAAAAAATCTGGAGATAAAGTGCTGACATCACAGATCGGCCCAGGACGACTTGCCTTGAGACTGGAGGTGCAGCCATGACCCAAGGCATCCTAAAAAAGGGGGGTCAGAGAATGGTCATGGTCATAGTGTCTGTCACAAATCGGAAGAAAGGGCACTAGAAATAAACTTGCAGGCCTGGGAGCTACTTGGAGGGCAGGGGCCAGATATGGGCTGCCAGTAGCACTCCCCAGGTTATCAATCAACCTGAGAACAAGAAATGGATGTTAGCATGGGTTATTCTCTTTTAGATTTAATCAAAGTACTCCCTAATTTGCTGAACTTTTAGAAAGTTCTATAATGTTGGGAGGGGAGAATCCTTCCATTACCATGAGAAAGCCCATGCTCTCTAGTAAAACAAAGGAAGTACCCTGGAATGTAACAGAATTTATCTCTAGGATTAAAAAAATCCAAGGGATTTTTTTTCTGCTTTTCTATAGTTTGTAGATTTTCATTTAAAAACAAGTATTCTTATAACGAAAAACTTTATCTTAACAAACTTATATCATGAGCTCAAAAAAGTCTCCATCTGCAGATTTATAAAATAGCACAAATTAATTAAAGCATGAGGCTCCTTTGACTATGTTAAGTTCAATATTCAGAGTATTGAGTATATTTAGAGAGATTTTTGTCTCAGTTTAGGGGGAAAATTAGCCCTAGACTAAATGCTACTCTGGTCTCACCTAACAAAGCATAAATAAGTAATACTTAAAGTGATCAAAATGTTTCCAAGTCATTTAACCACACCCCAGAACAAAGCTCAAGAATATTTAGAGGAATATAATCACATCTCATGCTCCAAAAGGTAAAATTTTTAATATCTAACGTGATTAGATATTAATCCACTATCCAATAAATGTTAATTCATATGCAAAGAGGCAGAAAAATATGACCCTTAATGAGAAGGAAAATCAACCAACTGAAACAACCCAGAAAGTATCTTGATAGGATTAGTAGAAAAGAACACGAAAACAACTACTATATTCAGTATGCTTAAGACACTAGAGGAAACGTTAAATAAATAGAGATGTGGAAGATATAAAAAAAAGACCAACATTGAACTTCTAGAAAAGAAAGCAACAATGTCTGAGATGAAAAAATTTACTGTATGGTATTAACAGTTGAGTAGATATTGTAGAAGAAAAAAAAAAACCCTGTGAACCCAAAGATATAACTACAGAAGCTATCCAAAATGAAACACAGAAAGAAAGAATAAAGAAAATAAATAGAAAAGAGGAAAACCAAAACCAAAAATCCAGAGTATGTTTGCTATAGGATGATTTCAAGTGGACTAATAACATGTGTTAATAGAGTTCCTGGAGAAGAAGGGAGAGGGACAGTAAATATTTGAAGAAAAATGGCCAAATTTTGTAAATTTGATGAAAACTATAAACCAAAAAAAAAAAAAAGAAAGAAAGAAAGAAAGAAAAAAGAAGAAAATTACACCTGGGGTGCCTGGCTGGCTCAGTAGGTAGAGCATGTGACTCCTGATCTCGGGGATGTGAGTTCAAGCCCCACAATGGGTGTAGAGATCACTTAAAAATAAAATCTTAAAAAAAAAATTCCAAAGAACATTTTAATCAAATTGCTTAAAACCAGCAATAAAGAACAAATTTTTAATAAAACCAAACAAAAATAAAAGGTCTGGTAGTCCTTAAAAACAAACGAACAAAAGAACAAATCTTAAAAAAATAAAATAAAATAAAAATAAAAAAATAATTAAAAAAAGAACAAATCTTAAAAGCAGCAGGAGATAAAGACACATTATATACAGGGGAAAAAGGAAAAGATGACAGCAGATTTCTCAGTAGAAGCATTGCAAGCCAGAAGAGAGTGGAACAACCTCTTTAAAATACTGTGAAACCTAGATTCTACTTAGTGACAATGTCTTTCAACAACAAAGATGAAATACAGACTTTTTGGACATAAAAAAATCTGAAAGCCGTGCACTACAAGAAATGTTCAAGGAAATCCTTCAAGCAGAAGAAAACAATTCCAGGTGGAAATATGGATCTACAGCTGGAATGAAGAGCAAAAGAATGCAATGTGGATAAATAGTAAAATTTTTTTCTTATTTAAATCTTCTTAAAAATAAGCAACTGTTTAAAGTAAAAATAATAGCAATATATTTGGGGGCTTCTAACATACATGGAAGTAAAATGTATGAAGGCTGGAAGGGAAGATGTGGATGTATACAGTTGTAAGGTTCTTATAGAGGAAGTCAGACTATTACTTGAAGGTAGATTGTGATAAGCTAAAAATGCATACTATAAGCCCCACAGGAACGTCTACAATAACCCAACAGAGAGTTGTAGCTAACAACCCAACAAAAAGTATAAAATTGAATCATTAAAAATATTCACTTAATCCAGAAGAAAGCAGAAAAAGGAAAATGGAATAAAGAACAAATGATATAAATAAGAAACAAATAGCAAGATGATATATTCAAACCTACTCATAGCAATAATCACATTAAATGCAAATAGTCTAAATATCCCAAATAAAGATGTGAGATTTTTCAAAGAACAAGACCAAATTATATGCCACCAACAAGAAACCCACTTTAAATTTAAAGGTAAAAATATGTTAAAAATAAAAGAATAGAGAAAAGATTCATTATGGTAACACTATTCTAAAGAAAGCTGTAATGGCAATAATAATATTAGACAAAGTAAATTAAATTTCAGAGCAAAAATATCACCAGGCACAAAGAGTGTCATTTCATAAGGAATGAATGGGTCCATTCATCAAAAAGACATAACAAAGCTAAAATTAAGCACCTAAGAACAGAGCATCAAAATTCATGTTAAACAAAATTAACAGAATGTGAAGAGAAATAAACCAACCTATGATTAGAGTCGGAGTTTTCTTTTTTTTTTTTTAAGTTTTAATTTATATTACTTTAAGTAATCTCTATACCCAGTGGAGGGCTTGAACTTATAACTCAGAGATCAAGAGTCAAATGCTCTTCCAACTGAGCCAGGCAGGTGCCCCAGTACCTGGAGTTTTCAGTACCCCTCTCTCAAAATTGATAGAACAAATGGACAGGAAATCAGTAATGATTTAGAAGATTTGAACAACACTATCAACCAACTTGACCTTATGAACATTCAAAAACAGTCTTTCCAACAACAGCAGAATACACATTCTTTTTAAGTGCACATGGACCATTTGCCAAGATGGACCATTTTTGTATCATTGAAGAAGTCTCAAAGAATTTTAAAGGTATCAAATCATGCAAAATATGCTCTCTCACCACAAAGGAATTAAGTTAGAAATAAACAAAAGGTATCTAGAAAATCCCCCAAATATTTGGAAGCCGACACACTTCTAAATAATCCAGGGGTCAAAGGAGAAATCAAGAGTGAAATCATAAAGTATTTTGAACTGAATAAAAACATAACTTATTAAAATTTGTGGAATGTCATTAAGGCAGTATGTGGATATAAATTTATAGCATTCTAACACCAGTATTAAAAAGACGAAAGGTCTCAAGTCAATGACCTCAGCTTCCACAATAAGAATCTAATAAAATAAGGGCAAATGAAACCCTAAATAGGCAAAGAAAAGAAATAAAGATCATACTGGAAATCAATGAAATAAAAAATAGAAAAACCATAGAGCAAATCAATAAAACTAAAAGATACATGAATATAAAATAAGCATATGAAAGAATTTTCAACATTATTGGTAATTAGAGAAAAGCAAATTAAAAGGATAGTGAGATATAACTAGGTAGCTATTAAAAAGTCTTAAATTAAAAAGACTGAACATAATTAGTGTTGATGAGGACAGGAAGCTACCAATTTCTTACACACTGTTGGTGGAAATATAAAATAGTACAAACATTTTGGAAAATTCTTAAAATGTAATCACACACTTACCATAAGACTCAGCCATTCTATTCCTAAGGGAAGTGAAACTATATATTCATGCAAAGACTTCTACATTTCTGTTTATAGCAACCTTATTTGTAATAGCCCCCAATTGGAAATAACTCACATCCATAAGCAGATGAATGGATAAACAGATTGTGAGTTATCTGTACAATGGAAAACTAGCAATAAAAAGAGATGAAGACTTGGTAAATGTGGCAACGTGCATACATCTTAAAGTGCTGAGTGAAAGAAGCCAGCTCCCCCGCCTCACCAGAGAAAGCACATACTGTATCATTCCCTTTATGCAAAAGTCCAGAAAATGAGATCCAATGCATGGTAACAGTAGCTCAGTGGTTGTCTGGGAGTGGAGATTTGGTTGGGCAGGGTCAGGAGCATGGGCTTACAAATGGGCATGAGGAAGTTTTTTGGGGTGACCAGTATGCTTATCTTGGTCTTGGTGATTGTTTCGTCAGTGCATACATAGGTCAAAACATCAAATTGGGCACTTAAAAATGTGTCATTTATTGTACATCAGTATGGCTCAATAAAGCTGTTTAAAATAAAAACTGACCTGAAGTCCAGCACAAAATAAATAAATAAATAAATAAATAATCAAACAAAAACCCCTCCTTCAGGTCAGAATTGATATTAGAAATCTCCAAGATAGTTTTTTTTTTAAAAAAAGAAAGTTGTCAAACATATTTAATTACCATTTGGGCAAGAAAAGGGGAACATAAGACTATAATATGTTCACATATTCAGACTTACCCCTGGTTGCATAAAAAATAGCCACACTTGCTGTTTTTGCATAAAGACATATTAGAAGTCCCAGGAAGCACACAAAAGAAAGTAAGAGTGATTATCTGGGTGGGCTAAGGAAAAAGGAATTTGGGAATGGGCGTGTGGAACAGGGCTAACAGCAAGAATTTTCACTGACTTAACTTTTTGAGTAGTTCTTATTTTTTGAACTATGTAACTATTTTTACTATTTTATTTTTTAAAAAACAATAGCCCTAGATTGTAGTTTTATATTTTTTTAGTTTTTAAAAAGATTTTATTAGAGAGAGAGAGTGAGACAGAGCAGGCATGAGTAGGTTTAGGGACAGTGGGAGAGGGAAAGGGAGAAGCAGACTCCCCGTTGAGCAGGGAGCCCAAGGTGGGGCTTTATCCCAGGATCCTGGGATCATGACCCGAGCTGAAGACAGACGCCTCACTTACTGAGCCACCCAGGTGCCCCTATTTTTACTATCTTAAAATTAAACAGTAAAGTAGAATTCAGTTCAGGCTTAGCTACCACGAGGACAGTTTTTCTAACCAAAGATCTTGATCAAGTTAGTGAGTCATGAAATAAATGTGATGGGTCATGACCATTAAAACACACATACACTCAGAGAAATAGAACAGAAAATATTGAAGAATATCAGGTAACAGGAGGGAAAGTATTATTTCTTTGAACTTTTTTCTCAGTTATATGTGCGTATGTGTATTGTGTTGTGATACAAAATACAGGCTGGCGCCAAAAGAATGGGAGTCTGGAAAACCTGGTCTCTCTCCTCCTTCCTCTCTTTATATCAACTCTTTTCCTTTCCTTTTCTTTCTCTTTCTTTCTTTCTTTTTTAAGTTTTGACTTGTACATATCACATTGTATTGTTGGAATTTATTATTCTATTCATTCTCATTCAGATTAGAAATACTTTGAGGGCAAGGACTATCTTGAATGTTTGATCCAGGCATGCATGGATGAATAAGAGAATAAAAGATTGGATATATGAATGAATAAATAAGCTTAATATCATGAGTAAACATATTCTGAGCACCTACTGTATGCTGAGAACTTGAAATTTACTCAAGAAAAGATAGCAAAACTCAAGACTTTTCTTGGTGTCCCACTCGCATATTGGTTGTTCAGAAAATGTTTTTCTCCTTTCTTGCTCCCTTCCTTTTTGATTGAGTTCCTCCTCCCCCATTTTTTTCTTTACCGGTTTGAAAATTACACACTTTATTTTAGTGGTTACCCTTAAAATATTGCTATACATATTTAATCTGAAATACGGCATTAATCACCATTTCTATCCTCTTCCTGGAAAATACAAGGACTTTAGAATCCTTTCTGTACTGAGAGAATTGTGTTAAAAATCTCCAACTGTGTTCTGAGATTCCTATTTCTCCTTTTATTTTTGTCATTTTGCTTTGTATATTTTGTTTATTTATTTAAGATTTTATCTGTTTATTTGTCAGAGAGAGAGAGAGAGTGCACAAGCAGGGGGAGTGTCAGGCAGAGAGAGAGGCAGGCTCACCGCTGAGCAAAGATTCCTGATGCAGGGACTCAATCCCAGGACGCTGAGATCATGACCTGAGTTGGAGGCAGAGGCTTAGCCAACTGAACCACCCAGGCATACCGTATTTGGTTTATTTTTAATTTTATTTTTATGTAAACTCTATATCCAAAGTGGGGCTTGAACTCATAATCTGCAGATCAAGAGTTGCATGCTCTACTAACTGAGCCAGCTTTACGCACAGTGCGCCTCATATATATTGTATATTATTATATATTATATATTTAATATATTGCTATATTATAATTATCAATATTATTAATTATTAATTATTAACTATAATAATTGTTATCAACAATCAATATTAACATTAATGATATTACATTACTAATTAATATTTATTATAGTAATATTAATATATATTGATATGTATTAAATACACATATATGTATATATGTATAATATAATGTAATATGTATATTTAATATATTATATAATATATAATACACATTATATATAATCTATAAACATTTAATATATATTACTATAATAATATATTGTTATATATTATATTATATATAACTGTATATATATACAAAATATATATACAAAATATATAAATAAATAAATAAATATTTTATATATGTATAAATCTATCTATCTATCTATTATTATATATATATATATAGAGAGAGAGAGAGTTGGGTTTTTTAAAGTATCCATTCAAAAAAGTCTGTATCTTTATTAGAATACTTAGTTTATTTAGTTTATGGATATAGTTGAATCTTGGTATTTTTTTCTACTTGTCCCATATATTCTTTGTTTTCTTATTCCAGTGATTCATTGGATTAGTCAAGTATTTTTATTATCCCATTTATTTTCTCTATTAATTTTTTAAAAGATTTATTATTTTTTTTTAGAGAGAGTGTGTGAGAGAGTGTGAGTGTGGGGAGGGGCAGAGGGAGAGAGAGAATCCTCAAGGAGAATCCTGGCTGAGCACTGAAGCTGATGTGAGGCTCAGTTCCATGACCCTGAGATCATGACCTGAGTAGAAATCAAGAGTTAGATGCCCAACTGACTGAGCCACCCAGGTGCACCTCTTCTCTATTAATTTTTAATTATATGTTTTTTGCATTATTATTTTAATAGTTTCCCTGGATATAATAATATGCATCTTTAACTTCTTATGATCTATCTTAAATTAGTTCTTTACCATTTTGTGAACAGCTTACCTCCATTTACCATCTTGTCTTTTTTGTATTTTTGTAGTTATATAGCATACTTTTACATTTGATAAACTACACACGATAGTTATTGCTTTAAACAATCACAAGCAATATTCTTTTATATGTATCCTTATATTTAGCCCTTCCGATGCTCTTTATTCCTTTTTATAGTTCAGAGCTTCCCCCTGTAGTAATTTTCCTTCAGCCTAAAGAACTTTCTCTTTTCTCTCTTTTTTCACAATTTTATTTTAACTAATCTCTACTAATCTCTACACCCAATGGGGTTTGGGACTCACGACCGTGAGATTATGGGTTGCATACTCTACCAACAGAACCAGCAAGGTGCCCCAGCCTCAAGAACTTTAATATTTCTTGTAGAGTGAATCTGTAGATAACAAATTCTCTCAATTTATTCGTCTGATACAATCTTTATTTCATCTTTATTTTTAGAGGATATTTTCACCGGGTACAGAATTTTAGGTCTGCAGATTTTTCATTTCTTTCAGAATTTGAAAGATATCACCCTTTGGTCTTTTGGCTTTCCGTAGGTTCTGTCAAAAAGTCAGCAGTAAGTGTTATTGTTGTACTTCTGCAAGTATGTGTCTTTTTTTCTCTGACTGATTTTAAGATTTTCTGTTCATCTTTGGTTTTCAGCAATTTGACTATGATATTCCTGTGCTTGGTTTTCTTTCTATTTTGCTTAGGGTTTGCTGGTCATCTTGAATCTTTGAGTTGCTGTCTTTCATCTTTGGGCAAATTCTCAGTCATTACATCTTCAAATACTACTTCCCCCATATTTTCTTTCTTGGACTACCATAACACATATATTAGGCCCTTGACTATGTGTTACATGTCTTCTTCAATGCTCTCTTCTGTTTTCCCCATGTTTTTCTCTATGTACTTCATCTTGAATATCTTGGGTTTACGGTCTTTTCAGTGATATAGTCCATCTTGTGCTGTGTCCACTCTGTTGTTAAACATGTCCAATGTGTTCATTTTCCAGTCCTAGAATGTCCATTTAATTCTTTTTCTATCAAATATAATTCTCTTTTGAAATTACTCATTTTTCTTTCATTTGTTTTGTCCGTCTTTTACTCTGCTTTCTTAAATATTTTTGCAATAGTTATTTTGAAGTCTTTCACCACTAACTATGACACCTGGATCATCTGTGGGACTGCTTTTATTGCATAATTTATTTTCTTTCTTTTTCTTTTTTCTAAGTATGCTCCATGCTCAGCATGGAGCCCAACACAGGACTTGAATTCACAACCCTAAGATCAAGACCTGAGCTGAGATCAAGAGTCAGATGCTTAACTGATTGAGCTACCCAGGCACCCCTATACTTTCCCCCTCTTTTTTCTTTTTCTTTCTATCTTTCTTTCTTTTTTTTTTTTAGATTTTTATTTATTTATTGGACAGAGAGAGATGCAGAGAGGGAGAGGGAACATAAGCAGGGGCGTGGGAGAAGCAGGTTTCCCGCTGAGCAGGGAGCCCAACATGGGGCTCAATCCCAGGACCCTGGGATCATGACCTGAGCTGAAGGCAGACAATGACTGACCCACCCAGGCGCCCCCCCCGCCCCAATTCTTTTCTTAATTGTCATTTTTCCTACCTCTTCAAATGCCTCATGGTTTTTAAAAATTGCATGCTGGGGTGCCTGGGTGGCTCAGTGAATTGGGCCTCTGCCTTCAGCTTGGGTCATGATCTCAGGGTCTTGGGATTGAGCCCCACATTGGGCTCTCCGTTCGGTGGGGGAGCCTGCCTCCACCTCTCTCCCTCTGCCTGCCTCTCTGCCTACTTGTGATCTCTCTCTCTCTGTCAAATAAATAAATAAAATCTTAAAAAAAAATAAAAATTGCATGCTGGAGGTCAGGCAAAAAAGAGAGACTGATGTCAATGTTATTTCTTCCCACATAGGATATATACTTCTTATTAGGCAAAAAAATGAGGGACCGATCATCCTAATTGTATTGGAAATTGAGCTGTGTTACGGCTTTACTTAGACTCAGTCGGCCTCTGGCTTCAAATGTCCAAGGGCAAGATCTTTTGTATGCTTATTAAAAGCCCCTTCCTCTAGTGTAGTGTCTCTGTTTTCTGGACAAAGGTACTTTGAGACTTGGTAGATTTCGTTTTTGCTTTTGCAGGCTAATCCCTAGCCTCCTGAGTGGTCCTGGCACTCAGCCATTGTCTCAAAGAGGAAATCAGTCAGCTTGCCGTAATCACTTAAGTGGCCATCAAAAGCTTCATTAGTTTTGTTTTTTCCTGGCAGAGCCCTCTGCCTAAGGAAAGCTTGATTCCAGATTCTGCAAATAACCCTTAAGAAAAAAAGTGGCCAATAATCTCAATTTACCTAAGAAGGAGTCTTTTCTCTCTTAACTTTGTGTTCTTTTACTCTTCCTGGCTTCTATGGCTTTCCAATATCTTTTGAAATATTTCATAATTTGTTCATTTTTTTCTTGATACTGAGGAAGGGATGCTGTCACTTCCCCCTACATTTTACTCTGAAGCAGAAGTTTTCTCATGTTTTTTTCCAATTAGTTCAAATCAAAATTCGAACAAGGTCCACATATTCCATCCTTAAGACCCTGAATTTATAGATTTTTCCATCCTTCTTTGTTTTTGTTTTTCAATTTATTTGTTGAAGGAACTGGCTCATTTGTCCCGTTGAGTTTTTTGGATCCCACTGATTGACTCAGTATCATTTAACATGTTCCTCTCCCCCCTGTATTTCCTATTATCTGGCAATTAGATCTGCAATATTGATAATATTCAGGTTTTTTTGGCAGGATCATTTCATAGGTTGTACTGTGTACTTATTTTATCACACGATTCTGTTGTATTCTTTTTTCCAAAAAAGTATTTTTTATAAAGATTTTTATTTATTTATTTGACACAGAGAGAGAGAGAGATCACAAGTAGGCAGAGAGGCAGGCAGAGAGAGGAGGAAGCAGACTCCCTGCTGAGCAGGGAGCCTGATGTAGGGCTTGATCCCAGGACCCTGAGCCGAAGGCAGAGGCTTTAACACACTGAGCCACCCAGGCGCCCCCCAAAAAAGTATTTTTAAAAGATATTTATTTACTTATTTATTTGAGAGCAGGGAGGGGCAGAGAGAGAGGGACAAGCAGACTCTGTGCTGAGTGTGAAGCCCCTCTCAGGGCTCGAACCCACAGCCCATGAGATCATAACCTGAGCTAAAACCAAGAGTCAGATGCCCGGCTGACTGAGCCACCCAGGTGCCTCTCAAAAAGAGATTTATACTTTCAATCTAAGTATAGTTGACAATTCCTACATATTCTTTATGCCCAGCTCAAATGTCATTTCTTCTCAGTTTTCCCTGATCTGTATTCTTTCTAACCTCTCCTGTCATTTCTATTTCTGGAGTACTTTACTTCTCATCATCACCTTTTCATTTAGGAGTCCATGACACTCCCTTCCATAATGCCTGTTTGTAGTTTGGGAGCTCCCTGAGGGCGAAATTCATACTTTAATCATCCTCTTATCCTCATGCCATGGTGTCCCATCTATCTGGGGAGCTATAACAAGATACACAGACTGCCAGCTTATAAACAACAGAAATTTCTCCCAGTTCTGGAGGCTGGGAAGTCCAAGGTCAGAGTGCTGGCAGATTTGGTGTCTGGTGAGAACCCACTGCTTGGTTCACAGATGGTCCTCTTCTTGCTGTGGACGGGAGGTGGTGGTGGAAAGTAGTAGGGATCTTTCTGAGGCCTCTTGTATAAGGACACTAATCCCATTAATAATTATAAGGGTGATCTAATCACCTCCCAATGGCCCCACCCTCTAATACCACTACCTTGGGGGTTAAGATTTAAACATACAATTTTGGGGGAATACATTCAGAATATAATATTCTACACCTGCCCTCCAAAATTCCTGTCCTTCTCATATGTCATCAACTCAAAGGTCTAAGTCCAAAGTCTTATCTAAATATCATCTGAATCAGATATGGGTGAGGCTGCATGCTTCAATTCATTGGGCTTTGTGATATTTAACATATTTAGACATAGCTGCCCAAGGTTACCTATTTCGACCAGTTCTTTTCCAGACTCCCTTTTGTGCAGGTCTAGTGATTCCACTTAGTTCTTCACATTGAAAAATCACACCCCAACTCCCATTTACTGTAGATCATCAGCTGCTTTGAGGTATTATTTTTCAGTAGTGGAGAAAACTTTGTGCTAAGACACACTTTCTGATCCAGTCTGTACTGGTTTTTCAGTCTTGACCACGCTATGAAAAGCGAGCTAAGAAACCCGAACTGTAGTATTTTATAAGGTTTGAAATGTCTTAGAATTTCAGGTGATTTGCATTTTGGAAAGAAGACTCAGCCTTTGAATTGTTACTTAGTTTACATTTTCTTTAATGCTGTACTATTTATAATCAATTAACCATTTTTATTTATCTTACTACTTTGGGAAAGGATGGATGTTAAAGATAGACTGTAATAAAAGCACCTAGTTGGGTCCTTCGGAGTCATGCATCAAAGGCAAGATTTGGTTATGTTGCAGTTGCGGCAGAAAGGACCAGAGCCTAAACTCTACCATTTGCTGCCCAAGTGTCGGAAGCCACTGATTCCGTGTTTAAAGACCTTCCTCTGATGGAAATGTGGCAATACAAGGCAGCTGGTGTGAGAGGGTGGCAGCCCACAGACACTGGGCTCTCCATGTACTTTCTAGTCTCCTGTTTTAAGTGTGAACTATTTTCTTGATTTTGACAAATTTCTATGCCTGTCTCTGCCACCTCGATAATTCATTCTGAGTTTGACCCAGTTTCTGGTTAAGTCCTTGGGGCCATAGCAAGTACCACTAGACTCCACCTGGCTGTGTTCCAGGGTATCTAGCTTTTGTACTTGCCCATCGTCACCACTCTTGGTCCCCCATTGGGCTCTGCCCTCCTAGCAGTCATTGGAACTTGGTTTAGGCCTAACTCCTACTCATCCTTCAGGTGCCAGGTCACAGGTCATTGCCATGGGGAGGACTTCCTTGACACCCAAGATAGTTTCAGGCCTTCCTGATGCATGCCCTCAGACTTTCCTGTATTTTATCTTCAAGGTACTTATCACAATTTATAATTATTTTTGTTGTCTATTCTGCTCATCTCGTATCTTCAGCACCTGGGATAGTACCTGACATACAGTAGGAGTTCAATAAATGTACTGAGTAAACAGGAACAAATGAAGCTTGTGATGTGGGTGGGCTCCCACCTCTTTTAGGGTACAATTGTCTATGACCTCAAGCTAGTTACAAAACTTAGCTGAGTCTCAGTTTATGCACGTAAAGTAGGGCTAATGTGCATGGAGCAGATGCTTAGTGAATGTAGAATGAGTGACTGCACATGTCATCTCTGTGATAAGAGACAACTATATTTTAACAAGAATTTCTTTCGCCAAACAGATGAAAGAAATTAAGTACCCAAGCAAGAGGAATCTTGTTTATCGAGTGGAAAATAAAATTCAGGATTCCATATACCTTTGCCCAGGGGTCCATTATTTCTCTTATGCTTACAGCTTAATACTAGGTATTTTTTAACAGGGGAATGGGGATTTTTTTGCATGGATTTGGGCCAAACTGGTAATGACTGACGTTTCCAATTCCTAAGAGGTTTATGTCACAGATTTTAAGTTTGGTCCACCAAGAATCAGATTTTAGATTACTTGTTTCTTAAAAACTTATGAGAAAGCAGCAGTGGTGAATGTGAATCTGAATACCAAAGAGAGCTCTATAGAGCTAACACCCCCGTCAGTGAGCTTGGTACAGCTCACTGGTCTTCTGAAACAATGGTAGGATAAGATCCCGACCTTGGAGTGATGGCAAAATTGTTTTCAGCCTAACAACTCCTTGTATTACAAACCTCACAGTCTGACCTAGCTTAACCTATTTCTGCATTTCCACCATCAGTGAAGTGAGGATACCTTGCATATAAATTAAAGCGCTACCCAGTTTTTCCTTTTCTTGCTCATCTCTTCTTCACCATGTCCACCCACCTCTGGAATTTCTCCCACCCAACATTTCCTTAGGCATACAGAATACAGAGAAGGGAAAAGATGCAGGAAGGGTCCAGATGTAACTAGAGTTATATATTTTATTTGAGCCTCATCTTTTTGGAGAAGGGGAAACCGAAGAAAGGAGTAAGTTAGAGATGGTTGGACAATATCCCCAGAGGTACGGGGTATGCACAGAAGGAAATCTTTCACTAGAATATCTGCTGAAGTTGAAATGAGGTAAGCCTAGATAGGGAATTCAGAGATAATTCTTGGTATTTAGTATTGTGATCTGGGAGTGAGATCCCAGGGCTGAGCAAGCAAGAGGCCAGCAGATGGAGGAGTCCCAAAAAAAGTACTGCTAGTTTATAACTAGTCTAGGTCTTCTGACCAAGTGAACCCATTTGGATTAGGAGGATTTGCCCAGGGAATCTGACTCCTTATTCCCAGTTCATTTCCTAAGGATCCACAGTTTTATTGCCCTTGGGTGAATATGAATTCTTATGTAGATGCCTCCTCTCCAATAACTGTGTCCTAGGCCGATCCTGACTTGGGGAGCTGGGAGGCATAGACTGATACAGAGGCCAGCACTGCTGCTGAGGATAAGTCTGAGCCCTTGGTCTGGGTTTGGACTTAGACTCAGGCTCGAGCTCCGATTCAGGCTCTAGCTCTGATTCAGGCTCGAATTCTGACTCAGGCTCCATCTCATGATCCAGGTCTAGCTCTAGATCCAGCCCAGTCTCTTGTTCTGAATCCAGTGGGGGCTCCAGCTCCAGGTCTAGTTCCGACTCCTCCTCTGTTACTGGTTCCTGAACCATGGTGTAGTCTGGATTTATGTTTTTGGAGACATCTAGAAGATTGCTGCTCATTTTATGTCCTGACTCTTCATTCTAAAATACACACAATTAAATGGGTTAAAATTTCCAATTAAATTTAACTTTTGAACAGTCAAGGAATTTCAGAATACAATAGGACTTAAGATACATGCAATCATGAGTTCCTGGCAAAGTAGAAGAATATTTCTGGCTCACATCTGCTTTTCATCTTTGCACCTTCCAATTCCTCATTTACTCCCTATTCTTTTTTTTTTTTTTTTTTTTTTAAAGATTTTATTTATTTATTTGACAGAGAGAGAGATCACAAGCAGGCAGAGAGGCAGGCAGAGAGAGAGGAGGAAGCAGGCTCCCTGCAGAGCAGAGAGCCCGATGCGGGCCTTGATCCCAGGACCCTGGGATCATGACCTGAGCCGAAGGCAGAGGCTTTAACCCACTAAGCCACCCAGGCGCCCTACTCCCTATTCTTTAACCTCTATCAACGTGTAACTTCTGATTTCTTTGGCTTTCCTAGATAGCCTGAATTTCATGGTCAACTTTTAAAACAGCAGTGGTCTTGGAAGCAATCTGAAATATCTTGTCTCCTCGATCTTGTCTTTCCAACCCCAAGTATAATTTTGGCAGGGCACGTAAGGCCCTTTATGACTTTGCCTCTTGCCATCTGCTTTAGCTCAACCCACATCTGTAGTCTCCACTCTTTGCTCTAGTCTTTCAGATAACCAAAGATGTCTCACTTCTGCTTACCTTTGCTCATGCTCCTCCCTGTGCCGACCTTGTCCTTCTCCACCTTGTCCACATACACTTATTCATTGTTCCAAATTCAGATAAAAGATGACCAACCAGGATCGTAGCTTCCTTTGTGTTCCAACTATATGTTCATGCCCACCTTTATCACAGTGCCAATAATGTATTGTCTTATTTACTTACAAATCTATTTCCCCTATTAGACTCTAAGCTCCTTGAGGTAAGGCAGTGCCTGGTTTTTGATAACCCCAGTACCAGGCACTGAGCCTGTCCTATAGCAAATGCCCCATAGGCTTGGTGAATCAGCTTTGCAGAAGCATTCCATAGAATTAACAACTTTCACCTCTCCTGAGACAATTTTTTCTCTTCCACCATTTAACATCTTTTGCTTTTCCTCTTTCCTTCCTGGTTGCTTCTTTCTGGTCTATTTGTTGTCTCCTCTACTTCTTTTGGACTTCTAAATGTTGGCAAGCCCCAGGGTTCGATCTTGGGACGTTCTCTTCTGCACCTACACTCCTTCCATTAGGCAATTTTATTTAGTCCCATGATTTTCATTATCATCTATGTGCCAATGACTTTTTGGTTATAACCCTCCCCCTGATCTGCTTGTTCATACACCCATTTCCATTCTGACATCTCCACTTGAAAGTTTAACAGGCATCTTGAATTTAATACATCCAAAGTAGAATTTGCTCCTCTCCTAAGTTCCCTAGCTTAGATGCTAGAAAAAAATTTGACATATTCAATACCAAGTCTTAATATAATTCCTGATGAGGATGTTAGTAAACTAGAAAAATACTTTTTAAAAACAGAGTAAATATAATGTCTATCTTAACCCAACTATTACCACTATCCTTAATAGAGATACATAAGAAGTTTTTCTCATAAAATTCAAGAGTAAGACAAGACAGCCCATTATTACTTACATTGTTCTGGGAGATCTAGCTAATGCCATAATATATGATACTGAAATAAGAATTTTGACAATTGGAAAAGAAGGTATTTATATTATTCGTAGAAAATATTTTTCTATCTAGAAAACTCAAGAGAATTAACAATGAAACCTCTTAGGTATAATAAAAGGATTCACAAAGGTGGCCAAATAATTTTATACGAATCAATAGGTTTCCTATAGGCTAGCAACTGCCAGGTAGACAATATAATGAGAAAGAATGTTCCTTTAAAAAGTCAATAAAAGCATAAAACAAAGTATAAAGTATTTAGAATTTGTCTGTATAAAGAAAATCACAAAACCTTACTCTGAATGCAACATTTAAAAAGACTGAATATGTGTGAAGACAGCCCATGTTCCTAGAGAGGAAGAACAAATACTGTAAAGGTATCAATTGTCCAATTATTTTATGTTTTTAATGCAATTCTAATGAGAATTCCAATGGGATTCTTTTTGGGGGGAGGGTGGAGTGCTGGCCAATTATTTAAAAGTTTGTTTGGTATAATGAATTGGTGAGAATGACTTAGCAGATTTTGAAATAGAGCCCTGGAGACACATGACTTCTTTACAAAATGCAAAATGTATTACAAAAGTATATTGAAGCTATACTCAATAATGAAAACACTAAGCTGGAAATAGACTTTAATTGTCATAAGAATGTAGTATTTTACAAAAATAGCATTTCTAATCAGTGGAGGAAAGATAGCTTATCCAATCGATGAGTTAGCTCAGAGTGGTTAGCTGTACAGATAAAAAATAAAGATTACTCTTTAACATCACAGACTGAAATACATTCTAACTAGATTAAAGAGAATAACATATAAACACTTAAAACATAAAAATCTAGGGGAAAATATAAATGATTAATTTACTTTCTAAGTGAGATGACATTCTAAACAAAAGGCAAATGGAAAATAAGAAAAGGTTAATATAGGAAAGACAATGTAATATGTAAAGCAAATCTGCCAAGTATGTCATAATTATAAATAAAATAGAGAAAATTCCACTTACAGTAAAGGCAGACTGCATAATTCAGACCTCCTACTGAGGATAGCCATAAGAGCTGGGTAAAATATTTTAAAACTTCTGCTTGAAGCCACTACAAAGCTAACAAACATCATGAAGAACTACCAGGCCAAGGTTTGGAAAAGGTGAAAATCTACAGAGGTGAGTCTGGCATTTGGGACCAGTTTTGTAGAAGGTTTTGTGTGATCACAAAGTGACATATATATACAGAGCAGTGCTTTTGACATCTTTAAGGGCTTAAGAGTTGCCAAAGTTGCATTCCAGGGTCTGCAAAGGGAGGGGCTGTGGCACGCCTTCCCATAGACCAGGGCTGGGCTGTGGTCATCTGGATGGCCTAGAATGCCTCAAGTCCTAAAATCAGATCAGTTATCCTGGATTGCTAGTATCTCCAGGTACTTGGCAAAACAAATTCTTTCCAGAAGAAAAATATCATCCTGGGCCTCAAATTATTTTTATAAACATTTTCTAAATACAATGTCTGGCACACACCCAAAGATTACCAGGCACACTGGACTTTGATAGTGAAAGATGGATGACGAATCTCTAAGGCAGTAGTTCTCAAAGTGTGGTTTCTATATTAGTAGTATCAGTATTAACCAGTACTTGTTAGCAACGCAAATTCTCAGGCCCTATCTCAGATGCGCTGAATCAGAAATTCAGGGGATATGGAGCAGAGAGGGTCCTGCGGTCTGTTTT
This sequence comes from Ailurus styani, assembly GCA_002007465.1. Lineage (NCBI taxonomy): Eukaryota > Metazoa > Chordata > Mammalia > Carnivora > Ailuridae > Ailurus > Ailurus styani. The sequence goes on along the minus strand of LNAC01000077.1, from coordinate 2,325,439 downwards.
AACAGCGTAATTTGGTGATTCTGATGCATACTAAAGTTTGAGAACCACAGGAAATCTTCAAGCATAAGCAGGACCTCCTCTTGTCAGAAATGTTGTTAAGAGAATTAATGCTCCAGGTGGGGATGAACCTGAGAAACTCTGAGGTTTCTTCCAACTGAAAGGTTTTGTGACTCTATGATTTTATAGATGGGAGTGGGTTATAGAGCAGAATAGAAAAAATATGTCCATTGAGGAAAAAGTTGTTCAGGATAAGCAGAGGCACATAACCTGTGATAATTCTCAATAAGTAAGGGAAATACATTACTTTAAAAAGAAAAAGAAAGTGGGGATCCTGGCTGAGTCACTTTGTAGAGGATGTGACTCTTGATATCAGGGTTGTGAGTTTAAGCCCCACATTGGGCAGAGTTTACTTAAAAAGAAAAAGGATAAAAAGGCCATGTTTTACAAGCTTGGATATCTTTTACTTTAAAGTGTTCAAAAAAGGGGCATCTGGGTGGCTCAGTCATTAAACATCTGCCTTCGGCTCAGATCATGATCCCAGGGTCCTGGGATTGAGTCCCACATCGGGCTCCCTGCTTGGCAGGGAGCCTGCTTCTCTCTCTCCCACTCCCCCTGCTTGTGTTCCCTCTCTCACTGTGTCTCCCTCTGTCAAATAAATAAATAAAATCTTTAAAAAAATACTGAAATAGGCCCTGGTCTTTACTTAGTCTTAATAAATGGCTAAAAGTTCTGGCTTATAGATTATTCTCCTTTGTGTTTGTCAGGTTGAATAAATCTTACATTACTCCCAATGTAAATAAGAACCAAAGTGTTAGACTGGCAGACCTCTGCTAGTTCATCAATTCTATTATTCATCCCAAGGGAGGTGTAGGGATGGATTCTAAAGGTATAGCGAGGGGAGATATTTAAAATATTCAGTAATTGGGATGGCACTGGCACTAACCAAGCTTGCTATGAAGGGATCCTTGAGACCTCTGCTGGGTTGGGTAACACTCTCTTCAGTTGGGAAAGGGTCTTGAATGGAGCCCAGTTGCCACGGCAGTGGGGAGAACTTGGGAAAGTTTCACTGCTATTTACCAACCTGTAAGGGAGCCCTTCAATGTCCCAGAGTCTGGCACAGCCTTACTCAACCTTTCCTGGCCATTGCTCATCTCGACTTAATCAGGTGTCTCCCCTCTGCTCACCCCCCAACCGCAACACCTCATGTCATCCAACCTTGTCTGTTTCTGAGTAGGTTTCCTGTATCACTGTCTCAGATTCATCCACGCTTAACTCAGATGACTCTGGCAACTTCCTTGACAAGGCAAACAGCACAGCGTCGTGGAGGGTGAGGAACAGCTGGGCCTTGGTGATGCCAGCGTCAAAGAAATCATTCCTCTCAAATGTCCTGACCACAGAAGCTACAAACCAAACCCAGAACACACACAGGGTCAGACACCTGGGCAGGAGAGCATCGAGGTTAGCAAACAGCCCTCTCACTGGGTGGAGGATACTCACAGTGACACCCTGAAATGAGTACCAAAATGTTCGCATTTTGGAAAGCATTGCACATCTGTAAGGAGAGAGGAAAGCAGTGTTAGCGGTCTTCACCCTCACGAGAAAAGAGCCTTCGGAGCTAAGTTTTAATACCCCTTTGGTCATTCACTTGTCTGGATTATATGTGCTTCTGCATTCTAATTCAGCTCTCTAAACATTTGATGAGTGGACTTCCATATGCCAGGAAATGTCTAAAGTGCTAGGAATACAGAAAAGAATCACATGTTCTCATGTGGGGTGGGGAGTGAGAGGGAGTGTTGCCCGTGGTCTCAGGTGGGAAACAGTTCACACAAAGAGATAATGCTCCTGAGGACAGTGCGAGGACAGAGACAGGCACAGGTATGATGGGAACATACTGGACAGTCCTCGGGAACAGACAGATCTTGGTATTATTGTTCAATGTATGCATGGGAGCCCCTTTTTCCTGGAGTTGGCTGAGCAGAGGAGAAAACAAAAAACAAAAAAATTAAAAAATGTGGCCCAGGGCGCCTGGGTGGCTCAGTGGGTTAAGCCTCTGCCTTCAGTTCAGGTCATGATCTCAGGGTCCTGGGATCGAGGCCCACATCGGGCTCCCTGCTCAGTGGGGAGCCTGCTTCCTCCTCTCTCTCTCTGCCTGCCTCTCTGCCTACTTGTGCTCTCTCTCTCTGTCAAATAAATAAATACAATCTTTTTAAAAAATGTGGCCCAGAGGTGGTCAAGTGACATAGTAGAGAATGGAATTCAGGAATCCCGAGGCTCACGTTCAGAACTGCTCTGTACAGTCCCACTGGGCGACCGAAGATGGAAAAGCCCCAAAGATTAGACATTGAGTATGATGAATCTGAAAATGGGATGGAGACAAGGATGTCTTGGATGGGGGTGCCCTTAACATTAACTTCTTCTGAGCCCCTCATTTTATAGATGAAGAAGTGAAGACCCTTGGATCAGATGGACGGCGAACGGTAGCAAAGCCAGGATAACGGACACAACCCCAGACAGCCAACCAGAGTTCCTTCTGCTCTGAAAAGTTTCCTGTTGCCTCAGACCAAAGAGGAGCTGGACTCACATAAGAGAGAATCATAGTTCAGGAATAAGAAGGTTTGATAAGATAGGATCATGGAATAAAAGAATGAAAATCAACCAAAGGAGTAGATCTTAATAAATAAACAAACAAACAAACAAACAAACAAACAAACAAACAAACAAACAAATAAATAAAGGCAGGTGTAGAGTCAGACCCGGGAAGTGAGTGTTCAGGATATTTATACCTGAGCCATCACCAACAGGAGCAAGAATGATACAGAGGGCTGGACAGGGACACAAGCTGCCTGGAAAACAGATACTGTACTTAGGAGACATTAACAATAAAGCCGATATGGCCAGTTGTGCATCCAAGCTGTCTGCACTGCATAAGAAGGAGAGGAACCAGGACTGTCGGAGAAACCAGCGAGTAGGAGTGAAGCCAGGACTCAGGGGCACAGTTTCTGAAAGAAAAGTCCTCCCTGCCCTTTTTACCCAAAGATGCAGGCAAGGAGGAAGGAACTGGGGAGATCCTGTAGGTCCTGGACCCGGCAGCGCCAGGCTTGCGGTGTCCTCTTACCACATCCTCACAGCTGAGCGTCTTTGACAATGTTTACTGCAGAACAGCGATAAAGTGGAAGATTCTCGGTGTGCTTTTTTTCTGTAGTATTCAGACCTGTTCTTGAAAAGATGTGCAGTGAACTCCTAGGATATCCCGGGAGTGGCTGGGTGTGTGGCACAGATGACTGCCTCGGTGGTATTAAAATTTCCCACTTTTGAGTTTTCGAGAAATAATACGCCATGCTTAGAGAACCAATCCCAGTCCAGTAGAGTGGTTCATTTTCTTTTTGATCTGGTTGAGTTTTTTTTTTTTTTTAAGATTTTATTTATTTGTCAGAGAGAGCAAGAACACAAGCAGAGAGAGTGGCAGGCAGAGGGAGAGGGAGAACCAGGCTCTCCACTGAGCAGGGAGCCCAATATGGGACTCAATCCCAGGACCCCGGGATCATGACCTGAGCCAAAGGCTGATGCTTAACTGACTGAACCACCCACGTGCCCCTTGCTCTGGTTGACCTTAAATTGCCTTTAGTGGCCAAGTTTCTAGTGGCGCTGGAGTCACATAGCAGCTGATCAGTGACTGATGGCATTCAATCAGGATTCGGGCAGGCAGGGGTAGGAGGGGATCGGGGCACTTTTGAAAACCTCCTCAGTACTTACCTGCCTCAATGACACAGAAGCCTGTGGATCCACAAGATGGACCATGGAGAAATCCAGGATAATGGTGTGGATACTGGGTAGAAGAGAGTTATCTGAGAGGGGGAGGACTGATCTGTTCCTCCCCTGGTTTTCAGCAATGCTAGGCAGTGGCATCGAGCTGTTTCCAGAGGGGTTTTTAGAAAGCCAGGTTTTGTCCACATCCTCATAGTTTGGCTCAGGATTTCTGTGGGACGTGTAAGACACGGTGTATGGTACTTCGGATATGGACTGGCTCATGTTCGCACTGTCGAAACGTGAGCAGCGGATCAGGTTAATGGAGGAAGAGTCTTGGTCCTGTTTACTTTCAAATCTTTCTATGTAGACAACCTGAGACAACAGAATTAGGGGAGGACAGTGAGGAGGCTCGGAAGAGGGTGACAACAATGTCATTTCCGTCTACAGACTCACCGCCCTCTCGCAGGAAAGCTCCCTGCAGACTAGGAGCTTGGATTTCACTTGGATACCTCAATGTCACTTTGAGCTCACACCTAAAACCACATGCACCAGCATTTCCCTCCCAGGGTCCCTTGGTGTACCCGTGATGATTTCATTGTCCTCTGAGCCAGACTTAAAATCATCTTTGCTTTATTCCTTCCCCTTCTCCCTGGGTTCTAATTTGTCTCCAGCATCTCCTAACACATTGTTTGAAGGGTTTCTTCCATCGGTCCCTTTCCTGACACCTCCATCTTTCATCAGACTTCCTTAAGAAGATAGAAGTTACTTGAATGGGGCTGTCTTTACCTTTTGCTCCTTTCATCCTAATAGGCTTGGAGTGCCCGCCATAGCTTAAGGACTTACGGATGGGAACACAACAGCATGCAAGTTGTGAATGCCCACTCTGCAGTCACACGCACCAAGTTCTGCCTGGGGAGAGGGCATGTGCCCATTCAAAGGGTAAGCAACAACACAGGTAGACAAGAACTGTAAGGTCCATGGAAAAAAATTTTTTAAAGTTCATTAACTGGAGTTCATTAGCTGGAGTGGTATAGTTTGGGGTGATGTTTCTTCTAGGGAGAAACACTACAAGGTAGTATATGTTGTATAGCCAAAAAAAAAAAAGTGGTGTGGATGGCTAATAAATTACAGTTCAAAGGAGAGGGGTGTTTCTCAGGGCTTGAGAGTCACCGAGGCCAGGCCTTTGGGGGAACAGCGGAAGACAGGCTCAGTGGTAGGGAGATGCAAGGTCCTCCTGGGGGAAGGAGACCTCTGAGAGCTTCCCCTTATTCTCCTTCACCCACTCTACACAGTCTTGTCCCTTAAGGACTTTCAAGATCTGTTTGCACCATTGTCTGCCTGAATTTCCCAGGCCAACCCTCTTACTCAGAGGACCCCATACTTATTTCCACTCCAGTGTCTTTGTCCAACCTTATCCACAAGCTGGTAGTCCTCTTCTTCTGCACCTGACCTAAACCCAAATTTCTCTCTCCTGTCTACCTCAAGTCCATTGCTACCAGGAGATTTGTCTGACTCTTTGAACTCATGCCAATCTCTCTTTACCTGAAGTCTTAAAATCGAAAAACAATTCTGAACATGACAGTATACTGTATGGAATGGCTGGCTTTCTCACTTCATCTATTTTAAGATGCACCACTACTTTTTTATGTGTCGAGAAAGAAAGACAAATCACTGCAAATTAAACTGTGACATGCCATCATTATAAAATGAATCCAAATTTCAGAGCTGTGAAAAGAACATATATCTTAGGATGGATAATATACAGTAATAGCCTTGTAGGTCACATTAATAGAGAGTCATCTCCCTAGTCTGACTTAAAATTCCATGTACTGGGGCTCCTGGCTGGCTCAGTGAGTAGAGCATGCAACTCTTGATCTCAAGGTTGTGAGTTCAAGCCCCATGTTGGGTGTAAAGAAAACTTAAAAATAAAATCTTTAAAATAAAATTCCATGAATTGCTTCAAAATAATTCTGTGATTCTGAGGGCTATACATGGTTGGGCATTGCAATGAGACAAAATTGACCATGAGTTGGTAAATCTTGAAGTGGATGGTGGGTATATTGAGGCTCATTATACTTGTTCCTACTTTTGTTTATGCTCAAAATTCCCATAAAAATTTTTTTAAAAAGAACAACCTGGATGAACCTCGAGGCCATTACGCTGAGTGAAGTAAGCCAGTCACAAAAAGACAAATCTTGTTTGATTCCACTTAATGAAGGATCTGGAACAGTCAAATTCATAGAGATAGAAGGTAGAGTTGGGGTGGCCAGGGCTGGGAGGAGGAGGAAATGGGGAGCTTTTGTTTAATGGGGACAGAGTTCCAGTTTTGCAAGATGAAAAAAAAAAACTGCAGATAGATGGTAGGGATGGTTGCACCACAATGTGAATATATTTAGCTCTACATTTCAAAATAGTTAAGATGGTAAATTTTATGTAATGGGTTTTACCACAATAAAAAAGAAAAAGAAAAAAGAGCTACCTGAGGACAGAGACCCTTCAAATTAGTTTCCCTTTTTCATAGTGTCATGGTTCTGGGTGTAGAGTAGAAGCTCAAGAAATACTAGGCAATCCTATTCTACTCTAAAATGTATTTGCTGATGTCCTATAAACACCCGCTATGATGCTCAGTGCCGTGTGGAAACAAAAATTAGATAGAGTGGTAATTCTGTCCTCTTGACAGGGAAGCTGGTGTTTTCAGGGAGTTGAGTAGAACCTATGCTCCAAGAGGGTATATGGGAATGAAAATGGGGGCTTAGTGTTTGCAAGTGGGAGGGGGACAGGAAGTGTTTTTGGTGGGGGGAGTAAGTGTGTGTGTGTGTGTGTGTGTGTGTGCGTGTGAAAGTGTGTGTGTGTGTGTGTGCAAGTGCACGTGTAGACAGAACTGCCCCTCCAGAGTATAGGTATAGACTGGGTGAAAAGCCCCAAAGCTAGAAATGAGCTGTGTGGAAAGGGAATAAATATTAGATGAAGGGAATTAATTTAGACCAAGTCCGAGTTGGAAATAATGAACACTTTGTAATTCATCAGCTAAAATAACCTTCAGATGGTGTAAAATTTCCATCTATGCTTATCTGCTCTCCACTCCCCATCATCATCTCCTTGGTCACAGGCAGACATCAGGGGACCCTGGCACATCCTTAGGAACCCCAGCCACCTTGACTCTGCTGCCTTAGTGGGAATTAGAAAAAATCTTATTCTTTTTCTTCTTATTATTTTAGAGGTGGGACAAGGAGCAGAGGGAGAGGGAAAGAGAATCCCAAGCAGGCTCCATGCCCAGTACAGACCTCACCCCCCAGGGCTCAATCCCAAGAACCCCAAGTTCATGACCTGAGCCAAGATCAAGAATCGGATGCTTAACCAACTGAGCCACCCAGGCACCCCTAGAAAACAACCTTTAAGTCACTCATTTTCAGAAATCTAAAGCCAGGCAGGTAAAAGTCAGGGAAATAGGTACAACTAAAATATTACTAACAATTTCAAGGCAGAGTATACTCTCTGTGCCCAGATTACTCACTGGCCATTGAGTAGGGACTCAAACATCTCCTTCTTCCTACTTAGGTCAAGATCTAAATCTCAAAAGGGGACCTGTGTCTCCATTTCTGAGTAGAAATGTTTGACTTCCCCTTACCCCAGAGCCCATCTAAGAGCTGAAATCCCTGACAGGGTTTCAGTTTTTTCCCCTTACTTCTTTTTGAAGGACTAGTGCATGTCTTTATAAAGTGTGGAGAACGTTGTGCAGAAAGGAAGAGACTTTTCTAACCCTGGGTGATGGCTCCACTTCGTCACAGTTGCAGAAACACTGACACATCTTTTCTTCCCGTGAGCCTTCTTCACTTTGATTAAACAGGCGGAACACTTCTTCTTCTTTAAGCTGCACCCTTACCATTTCAACCTGAGAGAAGTAAGAGAGGTCTCATACAGATGGTGAGTGGGCAAAGAGAGGGGCCCCTGGGGAGTGGGAGGGGAGCCGGTGGAGAAAGGCAGTGGAGGTAGCCATCACCTCTTTCAGCAGCTTGTGCTTTAGGTGATTAACGTTGACAAAAGTGATGGAGTTACAGCACTGGAAGATTTTCACCCCAGGAATATTTATAACCTGCAAGACAAATGTAAAATGGAGGACGATTTCTCAGCTCTCTCATGGAGAAAGAAAAAAAAAAATCTCTAGAACTCCCTGGAGAATCTGTATTCTTCTTTGTAAGAGACCAGAATTAGCAAGATCTTTCCGCCCGTTTTCACCCCCTGCTTTTCATGCTTTCTTCTTCCCCCTCTATTTGCTCCTTTCTTTTTCTTGGCCTCCCTCCCAATAAAGGACGTGATCCTTAACTGGCTACTGTGCTCTAAGGATCTACCTGCTTAAGTCACCTGCCTCTGCCTTCCTGCCTCCCTCTCCCTGCCTTGGGAGATGCGTATCTCTAATGCAGCCAACAACAGCACAGGGATTTTGTAGAAAAACTAAGCAGCAGGCCTGGTCCAGCTCATCCTTCAGGCAAAGGAGTGGGACTGATTTGGAGTCTTACCTCCCGATAGTCATTGAAGCTTCTGTAAATGTTGGTGTTAGGGATCTGACCCAGAAGAAGAATCTTAGTTCTGAAAGGAAATATATTTGCTTTTAGGTCATAGTTGCCTTACCTCCCCATGGCCAACCTCCTATTACCTGAGACAAAATACCTGTGTGACCGAACAGTGATGATGAAGAAGGCAAAAGCTACTGAAACAAGTAGTCCAACATCCAGTCCCAGGAAAATGGCAGATGTGAATGTCACCAACCAAATAACCTTATGGAAAAGGGGAAGAAGGGCAAAGGAAAGACCATGACAAGAAACAGAATTGAGAAAACCACTGGTTCTCTCTCTCAACTCCCTCCCCCCCCCACACCCCTGTGCCATCCCTCCCGACACCTGGAATTTAGAGCACAAATTCCACAGCTATATGGACTGACACCATCACAAAGATTGGGTTCCAAGGCTGTCTAGCAATTCTTGTAGGCATCCTTGGTCATTTCTGTCTTCAATTCTCTCTTGAAACCTCACGTGCCAAATAGGCATAACAATATCTACTTTATAGGCTCTGTTGAGATTAGAACTCCTGATCCCAAAGCAAACTCAGAACACTCACCAATGAATGGTAGTTGCTGTTTTAAGACCTGTCATGGTTATGGTGAACCTTTAACAACTTCTCAAGCCCTTACCCCACCACCTTCTCCATCACTCTCAGCAGGTGACCTGACATCTTCACAGAGAGGATAGGCTCAAACTCCCTTAAATATTCACTTCCCCCTTCACCTGCCACTTGCTAGTTAGTATCCGTGCTTAACTTTCCCTCATTCTCTTCACTGCTGTTGGAAGTGCTATCCCTCCTCCTGGGCCAAGAAGTGGTACCTGTGCGCTGGACCACATCCTCTCTTAGATCCTCAGGGACCTAGATCCCCAAACTATCCCCTTTGCCTCTACTGGATCCTTCCCCTCTCACGATATTACATCCGCCATCTTTTATTTTTTGCTGTTTCCCCTTTATGTCCCCAGTGGTGTGCCCTGGAAGGAAGGAAGTTGCTCCACTGCTTAGTCTGCCTGGCAAGACACTGCCTTCTCTTAGTAAGATTTGTGCCTCCTATCCTGGAATGTGTTTACACTAACTGGATTAAAAGTCATTCAACTATGTTATGTATGACAAATCCTTTTTACTAGATTTGTATCTAACTCCAGCCACTTAATTCCTTTTTATTAATTTTGTGTCATTTTTGGAATGAAGTCTCAGTATTTCCATGCACCAATAACCTTGACTCCCCCTTTTTTTAAGCTAGAGTATTAGTTATCAAAGAATTGCTAGTGTCCTTCACCCTGATCTCTTTTGCTTGTTCTCATTCCCTCCTTCCAAGCTTCCCCTCTGTCTCATTCCCTATCTCAGCCAGTGTATCTATACTCACAGAGTCATATTGATTCTGCCTCCATAGACTGGGTAGGTTGTAAATGGTTTCAAGGTAGGGGAGGATGTTGCTCAGAATAATACCAGCCAGCACAGCCTATGGGGAAAAGGTAATTTTCCCTTCAGAAGTAAAATTCCCAAATCTTCACAAAGTAACCACAAAAAAATCAGTCATGTCACTCAGAAATGTTAAAAATCCTCAGGGTCTCAAAGCAGAATCTAATGTACTTTAAGAAACATTTTCTTGTTTGCATGGAGTCCCTGAACTAGCTTACCATTTCTTAGCCTTTCCCTAACCATCTCCTCTATGTGCTCTGCCTGGGAATTAGAACTGATCCTATCACCAGGAATGGCTGGGTCCAAGCTCACTCTGGTTTTCTGAGATTACTCAGTGACCAGTGGACTCAGTAGGTCAGCAGAGGAAGGATGGGCAAAGACAAAGTCAGCAGAAATCACTTCTTTCCCATCTTTTTCTTCTTTCCAGTCAAAAATCTCTAAATGTTCTGCAGTTTGCAGGAACATGTGGTGGGAAGGAAAAGAAACTCTACCTCATAGATTTTTGCAAGATTTTTGGCAAATCTTTTCATAAAACAGTAGATAGTAAAAAATGTTGCTTTTCTGAATATTAAGGTAAAACATGCTCATGTATAAAGAAAGAAGTAGACTTATATATAATTTCCATCATCGAAGAGATAACCATGGTTAACAGTTTGGTATATGCTATATATTTTTTTCACATAAAATTGGAATATTGAAGATGCTATTGTGTATCATGTTTTTAAAAAAATTTTGTCGGTCCCCTTGCTAACCAAGTGAGATCCTAGCCAGGATGCTCCATCAATTACTCCAATAAGAATTTTATAACAAACTGTCCATAATCTCTCAAGGAAGGAAAGGATCATTCATAGTTTAATGCTCATAGAGCCCCATTATTACAGCTGTTTAGATATTCCACTGATCAGATAGTGTTCGCATCTTCTCATCCAGCAACATCCTAACCAGATGCTATAAAAATAATGTGATGTAATATGGTGAGCCAAAAGCAAAGCTGTTCTGTCCCCAACGTATTTATAAAAAAGGAGGGCCCTTAGTGGATTCTGACAGATTTTTATTTGTTTGCAGCTTTAAAGAATTCTGATTCTTCTAGCTATATAGAAAGCAAAAGAAAATCCCTATTCAAAGTGAATTAGTGAGCGGCTCTCCTAAAATAGCCTCGAAGAGTTATAGCACCTTGCTATAGAAGCTACATTCTGGAGATGACTTCTGCTGGGAATCAGAGGACAGCTTGTGTGATAAATACAAGCTTAATCCCCCCTTCTATGCATATAGATTTTGGCACTGAGTTCCAAGATCTCTGAATCACAAGAGCAGAAGGCAGGGGGAGACTTGAGGTAGCCCTGCTCTTCTGAAACCTGATAATTACCAGGTGGGATGGAGGTGTTCAAAAGCATGGGGATAACATTTGCAACCACTCCAGCTTTAGGGACGGCCACCTTAGTGTGTAACCAAGCTGCTTCCCTAGTTGTGAAACCTCTTCCCACCTCCCTTAGTACTATCGGAAAATGGCGAAAGGGAACATTAAGGAAATTTACAAGGAAATTGTGGTCACTGAGCATTGATCTCTATTGTAACAGAACAAACTGATGACAGCCAATCATTAATGTCCCTGGCATCTCTAAATGCAAGGTGGTCAGTCTCTCGCAAAGGGAAGAAATGGCAAGTATATAGAGCTGTCCCAGCTGAACAGGGTTAAAACCCAACGTTCAGACCCTGCTTTCTGGTGTAAACTAATCACAAGGCAGAGCGGCAGTAATAGGGGGGTTGAGTTCATATGAATGCAGAACAAGGCCTTCTGGAAACGGCTTAGGAAAACAGATGGCATGAATACACAATGAGTTTCCAAGCCTGAGTCGGTGAGGGGCGTTCTGGCATCTGAAGTCTGTTTTGATCATCTTTAACTGAATCCTTACTCATAAAACTTACTTTATAGCTTAAGCAATAAAAAGAAGATTAATGAGAATGAGAAGAGTGACAATAATGCCTAATATTTCTTGCGCACTTACGATTAGCTCAACAGTGCTCTCTCTACATTATAAACGTTACCTTATTTAACTCCCAATTCTATGAGGTGGATGTTATCATTTTAAAGGGAAGGGACGAGAGATAGGACAGGGTGACCCCTGGGGACAAGGTGAACACCCCGCCAAGACACAATCTGGAGATCTGATCTTTCCCCACTTGGTTATTTCTCAGTTCTACTTACATTTGGCATTTCATGGAAAAAGCGTCCCACCTTCACCATCAGGAGCAGCATCACACCTGCGCCTACCAGAGATGCAAACTGAGGAGACAGAGCCAGTTGGAGAGAGACCATTAGGAACGTATTGGTCCCTGTCTGCAACTGAGGCCTTCTGCTTGGTGAGAAGCATGTCATTTTTTTCTTAAAAGGAGTTGAGTGTAATCATCCAGCATTAAGTGCATTTTTTGTTCAGCTGACATCTTCAGGTCTTGTCAAAGCACTAAGCATACACTAGGTACTCAAGAAATACTTGACAAATGAATGCATGAATGCTTTCCGAAAAGTGCTAAATTGAATCTTTATTACTCTAGCTTTGTGCTGTGAAATCTAGAGTCTCCTAAGGTCAGGCTTGTGTTCCCTCTCAAATTTAACTCCTCTTGGAACATTCTAGAAAAGCCTTAGTAGACTCATCACTGTCCACGCTAAAATCCCAACCTTTCCACTTCCCATATCAGCAAATATCTCCCCCCTCGCTCTCCTGCTTGGAGCTTGGATAGCTTCCCATCGAACAGTGTTAGAAATGCTTCATCTTAAAAATGCAATGATAATCATTTCTGATGTTCCTTAGTTTTTCTCTGCTTCATTAACATCAAAAAAAGTTACAGATGTGAGTCAGGGCTGCGGATAGCAGCTCTGGGTTCTATCCTAGCTGGACAACTCTGGGCTCAGTGTTGCTTGGTAAGCAGTGGTTCTGAGTGGCAACTACAGACAGCAAATTGAGCAACATAGTTCCCTTTTAGTCTCGAGGCTCTCTGGACAGAGTCTTGAAATCAATATGTCCTCCATGGATAAATTTCCATCGTTTAAGCAGCTAATAACAAAAATGGATACAAAGCAGTATAATCTTCCACTGCGTTGGGGGATATGTGTGGGGGAAGATAAAACAAACCACAAATCAGAACAGTGGCATAAACAAGCAAGAACTGAGGGAGTCCCTCAAAACTAAACCATTAAGTGATGGATCAGCAATGACTCTCGAATTTTTCTCTTTCTTTCTTAGGAGTGGGAAAAAAAGAAAGGAAAACCTTTCTATTGGATTCCCTCTCGCTGCTCACTGCTATTTGCTCATAAAGCATCACTGAAAGTAATAGCAAGGAAATCAATTTCCTACTTCCTTCTTTCTGAGATGGTAGTGTTGAAAGGAGGATTGAGGAAAATGGACCACTACAACTGAAACTCGGGAATTTCTTCTTCTTCTTCTTCTTTTTTTTTTTTGGAAATTTGGGAAGTTCTACAGATAAACATTTTATAACCTGTAGAACTGAAACAGGTGACTGAGACCATAAGCTCCTCCAACCAATGTACACATCAGCCTGTTGCCGGATCTAGCGTAAGGGTTTCACCTCAGATGGGCTTTGTTGGCACTGCAGAAAAATTATTTTGATCAGCACAGGAAAATACATCAGGACTTTTCCTTCCTACCACTTGTTTTTTGTTGCTGTTTGTTTTGTTTTGTTTTTGTTTGTTTGCCTTGGTGTTTGGTTTTTTGGCGTCCCTGGGTAGGCTTGACCTACCTCCCATTTCTTTTCTCCAAGTTCTTCTGATTGAAGGAAACCAAGATATGCAGATGCTAAAAAAGGCTGCATAAAACCTAGATTTAAATGAGTACAAATCCGACACTGAATCCCACAAAATTTGCTGCTGAGAGAGGGGTGGGAGGCCTGCCAATAATTGTGTCTCCCGGGGCTGCACATGCAAAGGAGTGGACTTTGGGATCAGAGGGCCAACTTCCATGGCATCATGCCTTAGGAGGATGCTTGATGGCTCTCAGAATCTCAGACTCAGTGTCTGAACAGGGTCTAAAGACAGCAAGCATGTAGAATTTTACATCTCATGCATATTTTGCTATTCTGCTCTCATTTTCCATCACATTCCCGGTTTTCTTGAACAAAAACTGACTCTGCCTTCTCTTTGGGAATTCAGGGTACTGGGAGTTCCCATAAGCCACAGCCACTATTGACACGTGGACCTTCAGACACCAAATATTCCATACACAGTGGGTTCCATGAAGTCAAAGAGCAGATGGCCAAGCACTGGCCAGGGCCCTAGGGACCTGGGGTAGAAGCTACAATTTTTGAACTGATAGGAACTGTTATTGTCTAATTTAATTCTCATAACTGAAAAGTTATCTTTATCCCCATTTTACAGATGAGGACTAGAACCTCAAAAAGCAAAAGTAACTTGCCCAAGGTCACACATCTAGGAACCACTGAGTCAGGTTTCAATCTACCTACCAGCTGACTCTAAGATCTAGGCTCTCTCCAACTGCCCCATTTGCTTCCTAAGAAGAACCCAACATGTTTCTTTCTTTTATATCTCTTTCTTTGCTTTCTTTCATAATAATAATTTTTTAAAGCAGTTCTGAGATCCTGGGGACATGGCTAGAAGACCAGTCCTTGGAAAGCAGGGAGCAAGGAAAGGAGCCCAATCATGGAGAACAGGGAAGCCCAGTGGTCAGAATAAGATGAGCCGGACGATGGAGTGGGGGACAGTCCAATCGGCCACAGGTCTGGGGCTCTTCCCATCCCCTCTGCCCTGGCCTGCCAACACTGCAGGCCTAAGCCTTGGCTGGAAGAGCCAATAGATTTTGCTACAATCAGTGAAGATAAGTAGGTCCTAGACAAGGAAAATTAAAGTGAAATCCAGATTGAAAAAAAATAATAAAGTGGCCTTTGGTGGCAGGTCAGGTCTGAGAGGTACAGAGCCAGCCCCCTAACTTCTCCTTCCTATAGTTCTGAGGAACTTTGAAGAAATGAGGGTGTTCTCAGGCAAAGTGACTCAAAAATCCCCAGAGAGGAGGGATAGAGAGAACACCCCACTGCTGTGGATGAAGAGGGCTGAATGCATCTCAGAGGCCCTTGCTTGTCCAGATCACAAACTCAGCGTGGAGGCTGGGGACCCCCCAGTGCCTCCAGGGCCAGGGGCCAACCGACATTCTCTGCTAGAACCAGCGATTTACTGGGCAAATTAGGGTCTCGGGGAAGAGCTGACCGGGGTCCCTAGGAGAATGCCCATCCGTGAAGTGTCACTGCCCCCCAGGGAGTCATTGGTAGGGACACGTGCGCACAAGGGAGCAATGCAGCAGCAGCAGCAGCAGCAGCAGAAACTAGAATGAGAGCCCCAGGCTGCCTCTGAATCAGGTACTTTGTCTGACAGGCTAAATGAAATTCAAGCTGAACGAAAGCCCTTCCTCCTTCCTGCTAGCTATACATAGCCTAATCTTCTTTCTTTCTGGTTTTGTTTTTTTTTTTAAGATTTTATTTATTTATTTGAGACAGAGAGAGAGACCGAGTTGGGGAGGGGCAAAGGGAGAGGGAGAGAATCTCAAGTAGACTCCCTGCTGAGCATGGAGCCCGACATGGGGCTCAATCCCAGGACCCCAGGACCATGACCTGAGCTGAAGGCAGCCGCTTAACCGACTGAGTCACCCAGGCACCTCAGTCCTAACCTTCTTTCAATAATCCAAGAAAGTCCACTTCCTCCACCCCTCTCCTTCTTGTAGTATTTATGGCACTTTTTATTTTATTTATTTATTTATTTATTATGTTATGTTACTCACCATACAGTACATCATTAGTTTTTGATGTAGTATTCCAAGATTCATTGTTTACATATAACACCCAGTGTTCCATGCAATCTGCGCCCTCCTTATTACCCACCACCAGGCTCACCCATTCCCCCACCCCAAAACCCTCAGTTTGTTTCTCGGAGTCCACAGTCTCTCATGGTTTGTCTCCCCCTCTGATTCCACCCCACCCTTCGTTCTTCCCTTCCTTCTCCTAATGTCCTCCATGCTATTCCTTATGTTCCACAAGTAAGTGAAACCACATGATAATAAACTTTCTCTGCTTGACTTATTTCACTGAGCATATTTATAAGACTTATTCTGTACTTAATGTTACTTGCCCTGTGATTTAGCTTTTCCAGCTGTGTGCATCGTTTCTCCCCACATGTATCTTACGTTTACCTACTGAATGTACATGGCATGTTGTTAAAAGTTAATGCGGACTAACATCTGGGATGGCTGTTTCCTCTTCTTCTCATGAAATCCCCTCCTTTTGACTTGACTCTTTGTATACATGTGCAGAGAACATCCTTCTTATTCAGAGCCCACCTTCTTTCTGTCCAACAGTGGTGGGAAAGAGCTACACCTTACGGGCCAGCATGTTTGGCAGAACGTGAAGTGACATGACATGGTGTTACTCTAGACCCAAGCTCTCGCCCCTGCTGACTTTCATTCGCTTTGACCTTACATTTCATTTCTATCTACCCAGGAATGGGGACACTTTATCTTCCCCGTTGGGGAAGATTATCCCGACCGGGACATTAAAGTGTAGTGTCCATTCTGATACTTAAGTTTCTATCACGTGTCTGAGACCTAAGCTCATTGTTGACCTCTGTCACTGTTTCTCTGCCCTCTGAACCCTGACCCATTCTCTGGGCTTTCTCCAGTTTCAATTCTGATAGTTCTCTGACATTTTGTCATGCTGCAGAGCTGAGCTGGGACACCTACCATGTGGTAGAACTGGAATTTCTACCTAGTCAGTTTAGGACCCATGGACATTGGACTTAGGAAATCTCATGCTTGCAGTTAGACAAAGAGCTGGCCCTTAGAGCCTTCTCTACCTTCATCCTCCCCTTCCCTCTCTCCTCCAACCCACACATTTAGTTTACTAATTCAGCATACCTGAAGAGTATCTGACCTAGACGATTTGCTCATATTCCAAAGCAGACCGGTCATAAATTCTTTAGGCTCATCTAGACAAAGGCCTTACTCTCTATCACAAAATCCTCTTGCCATGCCCCTTGAGGAAGCTGGGAAAGTGTCTAGTTCTGCAGTGAGGATGGGGAGAGTGTCATCATTTGCTTTCCCAGATGAGGATTGGGCGTATATCTTTCCATGGGAAACAATGTTAAGAGATGATGATTAGTTTACCTGAAATATTATTCTTTGGGGATGTTACATGAAAAATGGGTCTTTATGGGCTACTACATAGAAACCTCTCAGGTAGAATAATATTTCTATAGAAAATGACTTTCAAGTTCTACATCGACAAATAGCTTTTAAAACAAAAGTCCAAGCAGAGGGCGCCTGGGTGGCTCAGCGGTTTAAAGCCTCTGCCTTCGGCTCAGGTCATGATCTCAGGGTCCTGGGATCGAGGCCCACATCGGGCTCTCTGCTCAGCAGGGAGCCTGCTTCCTCCTCTCTCTCTGCCTACTTGTGATCTCTCTCTCTCTCTGTGTCAAATAAATAAATAAAATCTTTAAAAAAAAAAAAAAAAAAAGTCCAAGCAGAAATTTAGGCAGCGTGAAATCCAGGTTACTCCAAGAGATCTTCCCTAACAAACATAACATTAAAGAAGCAATACAGGACACCTGGGTGTCTCAGTCAGTTAAGCGTCTGCCTTCGGCTCAGGTCTTGATCTCAAGGTCCTGGGATCGAGCACCCCCTTGAGCTCCCTGCTAAGCGGGGAGTCCACTTCTTCCTCTCCCTCTGCCTCTCCCCCCTGCTCATGTTCTTTCTCTCATCCTCTTTCTCTCAAATAAATAAAATCTTAAAATGAAGCAGCAACATGATTAAATGAATAAAATACCCTTCTATGTATATACATATGAATAGATATAAGTATGTTTTATATTAGAGACAAAATTCTATTCCAACCTACCTGTTGTCTTCCTCCAGTCTTATCTTGGATAATAGTCCTGATAATAGCTCCAGTAAACACACAAGATCTGAAAAATGAGCTGATGACATTGCAAAGGCCAATGGCTATTAAATCCTGTAAACAAATGGCAAATACATTTGGCCCACTGTTTGTGGAAGAATGCAGGGTTGAGTTTGAATTCAAGATATGCTGTCTATTTCTTACATCTGACGATAAGATTATTTCCAACACTTCAGATGACACTGAATAGTCTTAGAAAAAACAAAAGCGGGGTGCCTGGGTGGCTCAGTGGGTTAAGCCTCTGCCTTTGGCTCAGGTCATGATCTCAGAGTCCTGGGATCGAGGCCCGCTTCGGGCTCTCTGCTCAGCAGGGAGCCTGCTTCCTCCTCTCTCTCTGCCTGCCTCTCTGCCTACTTGTGGTCTCTCTCTGTGTCAAATAAATAAATAAAATCTTTAAAAAAAGAAAGAAAAATAAAGAAAAAACAAAATGATGGCGAATCTGATTCTGGACTAACTTGAATCTTCATTTTAGCTAGCCATCATAAGAAAAAGCCCTTTTTCAAAGTGAGAAATGAACTTTTTGTCTTACTATTCCCTTTCACATGATTACTGGGACTTAGAATGGCAGAGGGAAACATAATACTATCCCCCACCCTTTATATACTGTCTCAAAACCAAGTGGGACACCTCTTGCTTCCACATTTCCCTTTGGGGTTCTAGGAAAAGGGCCAAACTTAGAACAGTGGGGAGATTAAACAACAAACAAAGAAGGACTGTTTCTGGGAGAGCAATGTAAATATGTCAGTAGCCTTGTTTTGACATTCCCTAGCATTTCTTATTGTGCTTCAGTGTGTGGTTGACTCCGAAGGACTGGGAAAGAAAGATAAAATTAAGAGGAGAGGAATTCTGCTAGCTTAACGACATGATGCCATATGTTATCTTCTTGCCTCCCTACACTATAGCTGTTCTGGGGGAATAACACTCGTGTTAATTTAAGTGACTTCGAAGTTAAGTATGCCACACTCCTCAAAAATCCTTGGGTGATTATAATTCAAATTATGGTCCCACTGACTCTCTGGTTACAAAGAATGCAGTCTTCATGTTAGCAGGCGACTCAGATCAGAGAACAAAGACTTAAGGGTCAGAGGAAATAAGAGAAAGTCCTGTCATCTCACCTGGTTGGAATTCACATGGTAGTTATGGTAATTGGCAATCTTCTTGCCCAGAAATATGAGCAGATAGGAGCTCACTAAAGCTAAGGAGAAGGCTTCTAAAATAAGTTCAGGAAGAATGTTCATATCTGGCATCACAGGAAACACGAAGCTGGAATAAAATGGTGGAATCATTCCTAGGTAGCAGGAAAAACCTATTGGTCCCTCCCTGACTCCCCACTTATGACGTGGGGTGACCAACCTGACCCTTTTTTAAAAAATAACAATAAGAGATAAGAAGAGCAACGGAGGCAGCAGCCTGCCAAAAACCACAAGCAAACCCAGCCAGGTTATAAAAGCCGTTGTGAGAACATGCTCTGCTATCTTCCAGGTCAATGTTTTTGCCATGTAGTGATAGTAACAAACAGGAAAGGCAAGCCACAAAGATTGATGGAAAATGGCTCATCTGTACTGTTGGAGATCATACCAGTGGATAAACAACAGATACCACGTTTACAGCTGAGATGGTTTAGAGCTAAAAAGCTAAATGAATTCTCTTCTATTCAGGCTCAAATCTTTCAGGGTATAATTTAAATCACTGTCCTTTGTACAAATTACTTCCAATTCTATCCACACCTTCCCTTCTGTAGTTTTTTTCCACCCAATTTTTTTTTATTGTGGTAAATATGCATAACATTAAATCTACCATCTTACCCATTTTTAAGTGTACCAGTCGGTGGTGGTAAATATATTCATAAGGTGCAACCATTTCCACCATCCATGCCTGGCACTCTTTCACCTTGTAAAACTGAAACTCTATTAATCCCATTAACCAATAGCTCTCCATTTCCCCCTCCTTCCCTCAGCCCTGACAGCCACCATTCTCCTTTCTGTCTTGATGATTTGGACTACTCTCAGCACCCCATAAAAGTGGAATCATACAGTGTTTTCCTTTTTGTGACTGGCTTAGTCCACTCAACATAGTGTCCTCAAGTTCCTGCTGAAGGCAGATGCTTAACTGACTGAGCCACTCAGGTGCCCCAAAACTAGTAATTCTTTTAAATGCGTTGGTCTCTTAAAATTATGTAAAAAATAAAATGTGTAATTGCAAACCATTGTTAACAATACTAGTTTTGATAATTTCCCAATATTTACCTTTATTGAGATCATCATTTCTTTATACAGCTTTAAGCTACTGTCTAGTGTCCTTTCATTTCACCCTGCAAAACTCACTTGAGCATATCTTGCAAGGCAGGTCCAGTGGTAATAAACTCCTTCAGCTTTTGTTTATTAGGGAATGCTTTAATTTCTCCTTCACTTTTGAGGGAAATTTTTGCTGGATATAGAGTTCTTGGTTGATAGTTTTTTTTTTTCTTTTAGGACTTTTAATATTTTGGCCCACTGCATTCTGGCCTCCAAAACTTCTGATGAGAAATCTGTTCATTACTGTATTGATAAGCCCTTTTGTATGATGAGTCACTTCTTTCATTGTTTTCAAGATTCTCTGTCTTTTGAAGTTTGATTAAGTATCTAGATATGGGTCTCTTGGAGTTTCTCTTACTAGGAATTTGTTGGATTTAGACATTTACATTCATGTCTTCCATCAAATTTGGGAAGTTTTCAGCCATTTTTTCTTCAAATATTGTTCCCCATCTCTTTCTTTCTCTCTTCTCCTTCTGAGACTCACATCAAGTGTATGTTGCTCTGCTTGATGGTGTTCCATGGGTCCTTATGACTCTGTCCATTTTTCTCTAATCTTTCTTCCTTCTGTTCCTCAGATTCAATAATTTCTATTATCTTATCTTGGTTCACCAATTCTTTCTTCTGCCTGCTCAAATCTGCTTTTGAATCCCTCTACTGAATTTTCCTTTCAGTTATTGTACTCCTTAGCCCCATAACGTTTTTTAGTTTCGTTTTAAGTTTTCTATCTCNTCACCAATTCTTTCTTCTGCCTGCTCAAATCTGCTTTTGAATCCCTCTACTGAATTTTCCTTTCAGTTATTGTACTCCTTAGCCCCATAACGTTTTTTAGTTTAGTTTTAAGTTTTCTATCTCTTTAGTGATATTTCCATTTTGTTCATACATTGCTTTCTTGACTTTATCCACATTTTCCTTTAGTTCTTTAAGTATTTTTAAGACAAGTGTTTTAAAGCTTTTGTCTAGGGGCGCCTGGGTGGTTCAGTCGGTTAAGTGTCTGCCTTCCGCTCAGGTCATGATCCCAGGGTCCTTGGATCGAGTTCTGCGTTGGGTTCCCTGCTCAGTGGGGAAGCCTGCTTCCCCCCTCCCTCTGCCATTCACTCTGCTTGTGCTCTCTGGCTCTATCTCTCTGTCAAACACATACATAAAAAAATAAATAAAATAAAGGCTTAGTCTAATAGATTTAACATCAAGTCTTTTTCAGGACAATTGTTGTTGTTGCTTCTTTCTTCTTTTGAATGAACCACACTTCCTTTATCTGCCTTCAGATTTTTGTTGAACACTGTATATTTGAATCTAATAATGTGATAACTCTGGAAATCAGATTCTCCCCATTCCCAGGGTTTGCTGTTTTTTGTAATTGTTCTGTTGTTGTTGTTGTTGTTGTTATAGGCTGTTTTTATGCTGAGGATAAGCTTGATGTATAAACTTAAGGTTTTCTCAGGGCTTTTCTGAGCCTGTACCTTTCTCTGGGCATGTGTAGTTACTTTCTAATTTTACCTGTACATGCAGTTATTTTTTTAATGTTCTAGTCTTTAATGTATGATTTCCAAAAGGGAGAAAAAGAGAAAAATGAAGAAAAAGGGGGTCCTAGCCCTTTAAATCCCTTGGAAGTCACTTTTGTCAGAGGGGGAGGGGCTTGCAACAGTGGGAGTGAGGTGCAGCAATGGTTGTTCACCTTTTTGTTTGTATCTCTGGGATCAGAAGTAGCAATCAGCAATCAGAAGAAAGATCCTCAATATTTGGAGGACAGGGTCTTCTTGGCCCATGTTTGCTTCTTCAAGTTGTGTGCAAGTTGCTCCAGGTGTTCCACTGCCTGCCACAGGGCTGGGTATGGGGGATGGTAGCTGCCACTGTGCTAAGAGCTGAAATTTCCTGAACTTAATAGCAATTTACCGTCCATGCCTTCCCCTGGAGGTTACAAGCCTTCAAGAAGCTACAGAGTTCCAAAATAGTCATATTAGACAGATTCTGCCAGTGCAATTTTTGTCTAGGTGGGGAGAGATATTCCTGGTGCTTCCTATTCCACCATCTCCCCAAATCCTCTCTAAACTCCTGTTGATTTGAGGTCACCAGAATGTTGAGACTTGTCCATCTTGCTGGTAGTCATGGTCATCTAATTCTATTAAGTCAATACATACAATTTCTTCTAAGGTCACATCGTATAAAACATTGCCAATCTCATATTACCATAAGCAGAACTTCTTCCCAGGTATATTTCCCACCATATTATTAACAAGGGAACTCTCCTTAAGACAATAAACTTTCTTCTTTATCAGTATTACTATCAGATTGCTGATCAGAGAATTAAAGATTACCCTTCTTCTTATAGGAATGGATGCTTGTCTGTTTGTGTATGGGTTTAGGAATTTCACTCTGTTGTCCAGAGTATCCAAGTCAGGTTCTGTGTGGTCAATTTTAGGCTAACTTCTTAGGAGTCAGAGACTGTGTTTTTGGTTGTTTTTTTTTTTTTAAAGATTTTATTTATTTATTTGACACAGAGAGAGAGATTACAAGTAGGCAGAGAGGCAGGCAGAGAAACAGGGAGAGGAGGAAGTAGGCTCCCTGCTGAGCAGAGAGCCTGATGCGGCCTCGATCGCAGGATGCTGAGATCATGAACTGAGCTGAAGCAGAGGCTTTAACCCACTGAGCCACCCAGGTGCCTGAGACTGTGTTTTTAATTCCCTTCATGGCATGCATCATTGAGTACCACTCATAAATATTTGGTCATTTATTTTTAATGTGGAAAATTTCAAAACATTTACAAAAGAAGAAAGGAGGGTATAGTGAGCTCTTGTGTACCCATCACTCACTTTCAACACTTAACAATTCATAATCAATCTTATTTCATTTGTACTTCTACCCACTGCCTATTCCAAGATGATTTTGAAGCAAATACCAGGCATTATATAGTTTTAATTGTAAACATTTTAGTGTATCTATTTAAAAGATATATACCAAAAGATTAATACCAATTTATCAATATTATCAAATATACAATTGATGTTCAAACTTTCCCAAATGTCTTATTTTTTTAAGATTTTATTTATTTGAGAGAGAGAGAGAGAGCATGAGAGGGGAGAAGGTCAGAGGTAGAAGCAGACTCCCCATGGAGCTGGGAGACCGATGTGGGACTCAATCCCGGGACTCTGGGATCATGATCTGAGCCGAAGGCAGTCGCTCAACCAACTGAGCCACCCAGGTGCCCCTTCCCAAATGTCTTATAAACATATTTAATTTATTTAAATTAGACCCCAAATAAGATCGATATGTTACAATTGGTTGTTATGTCTCTTAAATCTCTTTTAAGCTGTAGGTTCTTGCTCCATATTTTTGTTTTTCCTCTGTGCAACAAAAGCTGTTGTTGTTGTGAAAGAAACCTGGACACTGGTCCTTTTCCCAAAAGATTTTGCTGACTGCCTCCCTGAATTACCATTTAACTTATTCCTCTTTTGTATTTCTTGTAAATTGGTAGTTAGCCCTTCAGGTTTGGTCAGATATGGGCTAGGTTTTTTTGGGCAAAAATAGTTCATAGGTGGTGGTGTAAAATTCTGTCAGGAGACATACAATGTCTTTTTTTTTTCTTTAACTATAATTAGAAGCACCTGGGTGGCTCAGGTGGTTGAATTTGGAAGCACACAAATGTTTTGGTCTCTATATCTCCAGGCTTATTTTCTAAGCAAAAAAGAAAAATCATTGAAATGTTTTAGATGAAGTTTGCTATTTGAAGTGTTTATTCCTCTGATTATTTTTATCCTTTCATTAAGACACAGATACAGGACTCCATAACAGACTTCCAAAAGTTTGTATAAAACTCAAATTCAGTAAAATGAACAATGGGTTCAATACCACTTGGGAAAATTATTTTAAAATATATTTTGTGACGTATTTATATTTAATCCCTATCTAATAGAGTGTTATTAGCTTATGCATTTTCAATTTTATTATTTATTTATTTATTTATTTTTAAAATTTTATTTATTCATTTGACACAGAGAGAGAGATTACAAGTAGGCAGAGAGGCAGGCAGAGAGAGAGGAGGAAGCAGGCTCCCTGCCGAGCAGAGAGCCCGATGTAAGCCTTGATCCCAGGACCCTGGGATCATGATCTGAGCCAAAGGCAGCGGCTTTAACCCACTGAGCCACCCAGGTACCCTCAATTTTATTTTCTTTAGAGTAGGAAGCTTTTAGCACCTCGAAGTACTATCTCTTCCTGTCTTCCAATTTCTCATCATTATTATGTAAAGGAACCTAAATTCCTATTTTTGAATATCTTTTCCTTCACCATCTAACTATGTCTGTTTTAGTTCTATACTTAAAATATACTTATAACTTATAAGCATCTACGTGTTTTCTAGGTAATGAATTAGATAAAAATATAACTGAATGCTCAAAGGCAGATATTTAACCTTTTGTTAAATTTCCCCTTTTTGTACTTTTAGGAAGTTAGAGAAAAACGTGGCTATCCCAAGGAGGTATACAGTAAATGGAATTTATTGTCCAAATCTATGTTAGTAAACCTTAAATATTTAGCATGTTAACACAAACTACTGTTTTTCCCTTATGCTGTTCTCTAACATTTAATTCTTTGTTAGCAGTTTAGGTTACAAGGAGACATGGACACAGAAAGAACTTAGATTGTTCAATTTTTCTAATCTCTAGCAACCTCAGATAAACATATAAAAGGGAAGTTCAAAGTAATACCTAAAAAAAAAAAAGAAAAGAAAAGAAAGCAATACCTAAAATTAGATTTTTGAAATGCTTACCTGTCTATCTATACCCTGAACCTTGTGATGAAACAAGCAAAAGTTGACTGTATGGTTTTTAAGTCATCATTAGAATGATTCTAATAGATTTTGGAATTAAATAGAAATGGGTTCAAAAGTAGCTCTGCCCCTTACCAACTGTGTGATGGCAGGTAAGTAATTTAAATTGGTAAACCTCTGCTTCTTCAGTCATAAAAAGGAGTATTACTGTGAGGTGCGAATGAAATAAAAATAATTATCATCAATCTCGTTATTCTTGTCATTTTTTTGTGAGGGCAGAGAGGCAGTCTTAATTACCATTGCATTCCCTGGCACCTAGGTGGTCTGCTCACATTTTTTTTTTAATTGAACAGACATGCAAATGATACAGTCATCATCAGATTTCATGGAGAACTGGTAGGACATGAGACTAATCCAATCTGCTTTCATCAAAGTAGCCTATGCTGTGTTCTCCTGGAGTTTGCCAGTATCACCGACTCTTTGCAGTATTCCCCACTGAGCAGCATAAGGAAATAAACAATGCACTTCAAAAGCCTACCTGTGAGTCAAGAAACAGCAATGTATTGTCTTTCTTAGCTAAAGTGATTCAACTGATCAAGGTTACATGAACTAAAATTTCCTAAAGCAAGAAGAGCAAGAAGCAAGAGTGACCCATAGTCACTGGTAGGAATTACAATGTAAATTCATTCCAAGTAAGTCCTTAAGAACTCCATATGGCTGACTATTTGAAGATAGCTTTACTCAGAGTAATGAAATAACGCTTCTCAAGGACACCGATTCGGTTGAAGTGGGAGAAGACAGAGGAACACTCATCTCCTGAGCACTGAGCTCCAGGAAAGAGGCCAGGAAAGCAGATGCATCTCTTTGTCCACCCTTGAGAGTTAGTCAGATAGGTATGTACTGTGATGTACTGTGAAAAAAACTGTGTGACTCTCTCTGGTATCCGGCACCTCCAACAGTTTACTTGTGTCAGGGGACTGGCTCAGCTATGGGAACAGAGTAAGAGGTTGACCGGAGAAAGAAAGGGTGGTCCTAGCCCATCTACTTGCATGGACCTCTGTATTCTAAAATGAATTGGAGCCCATTACCCATATTTGTCTGTGGCCAGGCTGCTAGCAGAGAATAACAATCAGGCTGTGTGGTCAGAGGCTAAGCAAAGGTAACAGAAAGGGAAAAGTAATCCTGAAAAGTAGAGTTACTGACCTATAAGGAATCATATCAATGAGCGTCCTGCTGGTTTCGGTGGCCATGCTTATCTTGTTGGCAAATGCAGTGAAGCCAAGAATCTGTAGGGGTTAAAAAAAATGCAAATGATCATCTCAAAATTACGAATTGCTTCCAGGAGCAGAGGTGCATTTAGCCTTGACAAGGCAGGAAATGAAATATATGTGGCAGTCCCTACGCATGAAAGTGGGAGAGAGAGGCAGGGCCAGCTTAATGGAGAAAGAAAGGCGGAAATCTTCTCTAACTCTTGGCTCCCTGAGCTCTCTTTATTTATTTATTTATTCAAGATTTATTTATTTATTTTAAAGAGACAGGAGAGGACATGGGGGGAAAAGGCCAGAGGGGGAGAGAGATTCTCAAGTAGATTTCCCACTGAGTGTAGAGCTTGATGGAGGGGCTGATCCCACAAGATTGTAATCTCAGCAGAAACCAAGAGTGGGAAGCTTAACTGACTGAGCCACCCAAATGCCCCTCCCTTAGCTCTTTTTAGCCTTGTAGCCAAAATGAAAAGCAACTTCAGCCTTGGTCTCTGACATGACAATGGAAACAAATGAATGCATTTATGAGCTTGGAACATCTAGACCAAATATAAACACGTTTTCAGGTAGTCAGTATTTTAAGGCCTCAGCTGTAGAAGTTTTTAGTTCTAGAGACAGTGTGCCGAGATAAATAAGCCTTTGGGGGATTGTTGAGGTATACTGAGAATCATATTACTGACTAATCCTTAATAATAAATATGGAGCAGCATTTGATAGCACAAAGAAAGAGTCATCAGCAAAGCAATGACTTGCTTTTTAATCTCCCTTTCATTTACTCCTAAAATAGCAAGTCTCCTTTGCATTTCAACCAGGGGGCTAAATAGACAACCTAACAGCTGTTACACCTTATAGAGACCTCACACCAAAGCAAATTAAATCAGAGACAAAAGAACTTGATGCCCAGGTCTTAGCATAATAATTATGCAGCTGTTTTACCCCATTCTCCCTACTAACACATAAATCTTTTCCCTGCCTCTGCTGAGAATTCAGACACTGAGCAGAAGAGCAATTGGTTTACCTGTGATGCTGTGATCTGATGAAGACCTATGGGAACCTTATAGGTCAGAAGGGAAAGAGAAATCTGGATCATAGCTTGAGTCAGAGAAAAGTTTTGTCCTTTATAGAGTTAAAGGACAAGAACTGTGGAAATTGGCCAAGGAACTCTTTTTATTTCCAATATAAAGGTAATTCTTGCTCATAAAGGAACATAGAGAAAATAGGAAAAATTAAAAAACAGAAGTAAATCACCCAAAGACAATTATTTTTGATGCTTGTTTGGTGTTTGCTATACAACTTAAACATATGCACAAACACACACTCATATACATATATATAAATGATCAACATATAATATGTATAATTTCTTAGAGCTACAGGATTCTTGAGTTATCTGTCAGTATATTCTACCTGGGTCCCAGATACTGCCTTGAAACTTTCCCTTACTATTTGACACGACTGTGTTAAGGACAGATTGGTGGGTGTGTGCAGTTTCCTCCAGCATGTCTAAACAGTAAGTGTCTTGGTGGGTGCTGTGAGAAGCTTTTTACACCCTAGGGCATAGCAACTCTCATCCTCCCTCTCCCATTTGCCTCACTGCCAGGGGAAACATGCAAGTCTTTTCTCAGTTCTAAACGACATCTCTAATCCTTGCTACTTGGTGGACAGTGATCCTGATCACTTGACTTACTTGATATATGTGTAAGTACTGTATTGCAGGCTTTGAAAACCTTTGAGTATAAATCAGGTCACAAAAAAGTGTAATGCCTAAACTGCAACAATTCTAAGGCTTCACCGACTTCTATTGCTGGATCTCAGTTTCTTCCCCCACTTCACTCCGTGGTGCATCGTAATTATTTATAGCACTCTCCAAGAGGAATGTCTTAACTGTGGCTCCCAAACCAATCTGTCAGCCATAGTCAACTCAGAGAGTCCTCTATACTCTTACTTCTTGCCTTTCCTAATAACTGGTTACCATTCATTCCTTTGAGGTTGCTTGAAGGAATATCACTATGATCCCTGCTGCTTATGTCTCTTAAAAGAGGCCTGATTTGCACGATGTGGATGGAACTTGAGGGCAATATGCTAAGTGACAAAAGCCAGACAGAGAAAGACAAATACTGTATGGTATCACTTACTGACAAAGATCAGACAGAGAAAGACAAATACTGTATGGTATCACTTAAATGTGTAGAATCTAAAAGCAGAAACAAAAACAAAAACTGTCAGACTCACAGAAACAGGGAGTAGAAAGGGTTGCCAGGAGCTGGGGGTTGGGGGGAATGGGGAAAGGTTGATAAAAATGTATGACAACATTCACATTTAAGATGAATAAGTGCTGAGGATCGAATGTAATGCATGGTGACTATAGCAGATAACATTGCGTTGTATAATTGAAATTTGCTAAGAGTAGAACTTAAATGTTCTCTCTCACACACACATACAAGATAGATATGTGAGGTGATGGGAGTGTTAATTAACTAGATGGGCGAATTCTTTCACAATGTATCTGCATATGAAATCACCATGATATACACTTTATATGTCAATTACACCTCAAGGAAAGCTCAAATTAGGAAGAGCGCGCCAATATCTGCCTCACAGATGCCATCTGCTGGTGACTCCAAAGCCCCAGCTTCCTAAAGGTGTCGGAGCTGAGCTGGGTTCCCTGGAAAGGAGAAAGGAGAAGCTGGCACTGACTCCTCTCTCTAGGGCACCATTATTTATGTACAGTGCTTTGGGAAGTCTTTGATAAAAGTATTGTTTCAGTTTCTGGCTTTTATGAATTAATAGCTTTTCAACTACTCCAATGAAGAAAGAATATACAGCTCCACGAGAAGTAGACAACAGTTATAAGACAGAGCTTGACCTCAATTTCCAAAGCAACGCCCATAGTCTTTTAATCATGCTGAGTATAGACCTGGATTTAGTATAGATAGGTGGCAACATACAAATCATGAGAACTTAAGTGTTATTTTTTTTTGCCCACACAGAATCTATTGTGGGTCGGTGTCTTTCTGGGGCGACTTCTTTGTAAACGGTGTCTCAGGGACCCAGGCGAATTCCACCTGGGGACCTTATTATTTCAAAAGGCAGCCCTATGATTACTGCAGAAGGGAGAGAAGGAACATGGGGTTTCTTATGCTTTCTCCTATGCTTTGGCCCCAAAATCACTGGCCCTGCCTAACTACAGGGCAGCTGGGAAATATAGGGCAACACCTGGACATCTGGTGAACTTCAAGCATCTCTGCAACAGAACACTTCTTAGGGGAAATTAATTCTTGCGGACACCCAAGCATTCAGCTATTCTAATATGAGAAATGCTGACTTTAAAAGCCTGACCTTTATTTATGAAAATGTCTTTATCATTGTAAACATGTTAATCATAACTGCAAAGGTAAGTTTTATCAGACTGTTTTTAAAGAAAGAAGAAATGTTGTCCTTAGTTAGTGGTGAGTCCCAGCTCTGCCACTTGCTAATGATAAGGATTAGGCAATGCATTTAACATCTCATCTCCCTCAGTTTCTCTACTGTAACATAGTGAAAATGAAAGGAGGCTGAAAAGAGTATGATGGCAACACTATTAAAATAGAAACAGGGGCATCAGCCTGGCTCAGTCGGTTGAGCATGCAACTCTTGATCTCGGGGTTGTGAGATCGAACCCCACATCAGGGGCAGAGATTACTTAAAAATAAAATCTTAAAATAATAAAATAAAATAGGGACAACATTCTCTGTAGAAGATGGAAATTCACCAACATTGAGCATAGGTCTGTCATATATATTTGAAGGAAGAAAACAGTGAATAACTGAAAATTCAAAATTATCAATTGTAATTGACTTTGGGAGATGAAGAAATTTCTGTTATTCCATTTTTTTTTCTTATGTTTTTCAAAGTTGCTAGAATGAGGGGTACCTGGGTGGCTCAGTCAGTTAAGTGCCTGCCTTTGGCACAGGTCATGATCCCAGGAGTGCTTGAATGGAGCCTCAGCAGGGAGCCTGCTTCTCCTTCTCCCTCTGCCCTTGCCTGTTCTCTTTCTCTCTCTTTTCTCTCTCAGAAAATAAATAAATAAATAAATAAATAAATAAATAAATAAATAAATAATTTTTTAAAAAAGCTAGAATGAGCCTGGATTGTTTCCATAAGGGGGGGAAACCCTATTTCTGAAATACTATAAAAGGGGCAATAGAGAAAGAACTTTAAAAATAAGCATGTTTTACAAATATAAACTAGTATTTAAAATTAAATGTATTCTACTTTGTCAAAATTCAACATATGCTTTTTAAAAATTATATTTTTATAGTCTCCTCTAATCTTTTTCCTTCCTAGGTTGCTTGCTTTTTAATTTTTTAATTTTTTTAAATAAATAGGCATTTTTAATAGTCTAGACCATGAATTTGGGGCATGGAAACACCTACCAGAAAAATTTCCATGGGAAACTCGATTGGGTACCGATGGAAAGAAATTTTGATACATTTGTTGATTCTCAGCGCAACAATAGCAGTTAGAAATAGTAGGATGCTGGTAGAATTAGCTTTTGGGAGAGTTACACAGTAGTTAACTATGTTCTGAAAGAAAACAAAATTACAAAAGCTTAGGAAGGGGTATGGTAATTGCCT
Organism: Ailurus styani; assembly: GCA_002007465.1. Taxonomy (NCBI): domain Eukaryota; kingdom Metazoa; phylum Chordata; class Mammalia; order Carnivora; family Ailuridae; genus Ailurus; species Ailurus styani. The sequence goes on along the minus strand of LNAC01000077.1, from coordinate 2,294,814 downwards.
CTGTCTAGAAAATGACGCACTCTCTAGATTAGTTCAAAAAGAAATTCCTAGGCAGTGTTTCTGGGCACAAATGTCTTCATGAGTGTTACTAGCACAGTGAAGGCAAATGGAAGGACAATGTATATATTTTTTTAAGTTGAAAAAGAGATACTAGAAGATAATAATGCCCAACAAGGAGAGAATAAACTTGATATGTTGCAGTGTAATGGAAAGGACCCAGGAGTTCTGTTTATCAGTCTACTCTCTACTAATTTTTCTAGACCACTGATGTTCTTTGGCATGGCTCCTGTGCCATTCTTGCATCAAGGAACTGCATAACATCTTATATTCTTTAGATGTTTTAGGATACAGGTCGGCTATGAGTCATGTAGTGAGAATAATTATGCTAGATTATGGTATTTTGAAAAACAAATTTTAAGGTAAATCATGTTTGCTTAAAAGGGCTGGGCAAAATGGTTAATGCGACTGAGAACACGATCCCACCGGCACCTGCATTTAATTACGATTGTAATAGTAGAGACTAGTAGAAGAGATGAAATTATTTCTAAGACCTTGTTGACCCAGTCGCTTATGCAGCAGGCTCTCCACTCGGGTCCACTTCCTTTTGGAGGCAAGGGGAGGGACACCTGTATCTCCGGATGAGGGCAGAAATTACTCACATAGAAGAAGGAGATGGGACCAGCGCGGAAACTAATCATAATCCCGAAGATGCAAGTCAGCTGGGACAGAATAATGTGTAGTGCCGCGGCAGCCAGGTAAGCGCTGATCGCAGCCTCCGGAACGTACGTGGCGACGAAGCCAAAACCTAACAAGCCCATTGAGAGCTGCAGGAGATTCGGGTGGAAAAGGAAACCAGCGTGAGACAGAATGTCACCAAACCAACAAAGGCATCAATTAGGCTCTCTCCAGGAGGTTGCCAACAAAAAAGTGCAGTGAGGCCCCTGGGGTAACTCTTCCCTTTTATTCTCAGCAACTGAAATTGACGAGCTCTGTCCTTGGTGTTCATTCTGGAGCTGGGTACTGACGCTAGACCACACTTCCTTCTTGCTCCGGGAGCACTTACGCTTACGTCCTTGCCCTAGAATCTATTGACCTTACCAATGTAAGGTTAACAGTGACCAAGCGGTGATCAGAACAAGCTTTTGCCTTTTTAACGGGCTTTTGTTGGAAGCTTCGATAGCCCTTTTCAGGCGATGTTAATATCCCTGTGAGGAATGCGGCTTTTCACAAAGGAAAAACAAGTTAAAAAACCCCGGGTTCCAGCTCAAACTCCTCGGCCTTTGACTTTTATCTTTACTAAGAATGATTAAACTGAATTTATGTCTTCAGGATTACATATATAATAGATAATATGTATATATTATATAACATGTAAGACATAAATTCAGTTTCTATAAATCCACTATAATAAATATATAATAAATATAATTTATATATTATATATGCATATGTACATGTAAAATACTATATTACACTTAATAGATAATTTATATATTTATGTTACATAAATAAATGTAATTATATTTTATATAATTATAACTTGTATAATTTATCTGATTATATATTTATATAATTACATATAATAATTCTCTCTATATAATTACATATACTACAAATTATACATTAAATGTAAGGTTACAATATAGTATTTTTTATGTACACATGCATATATAAGTTGTATATGTATATTATATATATACACACATATGTATTTTTATATATACATATATAAATACATATATATGCATTTTTAAATATACAAAGGATCTAAAAGGGTAGACCCCAAACTATTAACAGAAGTTACTCTTGGGGAATGGGGTTAAAGGTTGGGGCACTATTGGGGTGCCTGGGTGGCTCAGTTGGTTAAGCGTCTGCCTTAGGCTCAGGTGATGATCCCAGGGCCCTGGGATCAAGCCCCGCTCCCTGCTCAGCGGGGAGTGTGCCTCTCCCTCTCCATCTGCCTTTCACTCTCCACCTGCCTCTTCCCCAGCTCATGCTCTCTTTCAATCTCAAATAAATAAATAAATAAATAATTTTAAAAAGTTGGGGCAATACTTTAAGATTCACATGCTTTTTTATTATTTGAGACTCTTGCAATATACTTGTCCATCTTTTTTTTTTTTTTCCCAAGTAGGCTCCATCCCCAGCATGGGGATTGAACTCACGACCCTGAGGTCAAGAGTCACATGCTCTACTGACTCAGCCAGCCAGGTGACCCCCATCTTCTATAATAAAAAGGAATAATAAAAAGCAGTTCAAAAATTGATGGATAGAGGGTAAGCCCCATTCCCCTTAAGAAAGTAGGTTAAGAAAACTTGCACAACCTAATGAAGATGGGGAAAGAGAACTCTTGAAGCCTATTATTGTGAGCACTTCACCTTCCACTGCACCAGAAGCTCTCAGAAAACAAACTTGGAAGAGTAAATCTTTGAGGTTCAAACGCTTTTTGTTTTCAAGCTTCCAGTCAGTTGAGTACTGTGTCTCTATAGTCTCTGATCATCACTGTCCAATATGCTCTGCTACTCTAATGGGGCCAGTCAGCTTCCTGTCTTTTGTGTGATTGGCTGATTTCTATCTATTTCTGTGTTTATGCGCAAAGCTCTCTTTTTTTGGCCATTTCTGCCAACCCATGTCTATCATTTCTTTCAAGAGCTCAATAAAATTCCTCTTCTTCAGGAGATGTGGTGAAAAGAGCATGATTCCTAGGGATGAAGAATTTAGCTTCAATCCTGGCTCTGCCTCTCACAGGCTGTGTGAGCTTGGACAAGTTAACTAAACTCTCTGAGCCTGTTTCCTCATCTATAAAAAGTGAATAATACTCAACATGCAGTGTTTTGTATGGATTATATTGTATAAAACATGTAAAACACTTAGCTCAAATCTGAGAGTAGTGACAGAGGCAAATATATTACCATGCCATCTCTTTCTTCCACCTTGAAAGTGGCACATACTTATAACCATAAAACTCTTTCTTGCTTAGCTTAGTGTTGTGGCATCAGAATCTGTGTTAACCTAATTTTCTAGGCCAGTGTCAATCAGTCAGAGTTGATCTACGACATGAAACCTATCATGCTTCCTTATAGAAAGCAAGTACTAAATATTCAGTGAATGAAGAAAAGTCTCAATACATGGTTGTTTCCTTCACAGACAACTTCAACCAACTAAAGGTTATTCCAATGCTTTACATTCTTTTGACACCGAACACTTCACTTTTACTAATATTAATTTGCACTTTAAAATTATCCAAAGTGCAGATTCTGGAGATAGACAACTCTGAGCCTAATTCCCAGTTTGGAATCTTACTGACTGTGTGACCTTGGGCAATTCACTTAACCCCTCTATACTTTTTTTCCTCTTAAAATAAGGATCATAGTGGGCGCCTGGGTGACTCAGTTGGTTTGGCAACTGCCTTTGGCTCAGGTCATGATTCTAGATTTCTGGGATCAAATCCTGCTTCAGGCTCCCTGCTCAGCAGGGAGTCTGCCATCTGCCCTTCCCCCTCTCCTGCTCTCTCTCTCATTTTAAATAAATAAATAAAATAAAATCTAAAAAAAAAGAAAGGATCATAGTAATACCTACCTTCTTATAAGGAGTTGTAAGAATCAAACGAGACGGATACATACATGTAACATGTTTTGAACAGTGACTAACACATAACAATAAATGTTAGACATTTTCCAGTACAGACTACTTTTTTAAATTTAAACTTTTTATTTTAGATAACTGTAAATTGATATGCAGTTGTGAGGAACAATACAGAGAAATCTGGTATACTCTTTACTCAGTTTCCCCCACTGGTAGCATCTTGCAAAACTATGGTTGACCCTTGAATACCACAGGGGTTAGGGGCACCCCCCCACACACACAGCTGAAAATCCATTATAACTTTTTTTTAAAGATTTTATTTATTTGAGAGAGGGAAAGTATGAGTAGGGGGAGGGGCAGAGGGAGAGGCAGGAGCAGTCTCCTGGGATGAAAAGGGAGCCCTATGCGGGGCTTGATCCCAGGACCCTGGGATTATGACTTGAGCCAAAGACAGGTGCTTAACCAACTGAGCCACCCAGGTGCCCTCCCATGTATAACTTTTGATTCCCTCAGAACTTAACTCCTATTAGCCTACTGTTAACTGGAGGCCTTACCAATAACATAAACAGATGGTTAACATCTATTTGGTATATGTGTTACATACTATATTATTACAATAACGTAGGATAGAGAAAAAGAAAATGTGATCAAGAAAATCATAAGGAAGAGAAAATACATTTACAGTACTGTACTGTATTTATTTTTTAAAATCTGCATGTAAGTGGGCCTGTATAGTTCAAGCCCATGTTGTTCAGGGGTCCATGGTAATTGTTTTAAATATTTCCTCTACATACATTTTGAGCCATATCACAGTGTTATTTCATTTCAACCATCCATAATTTAGGAGGCACAAGAGGACAAGGAAAATCTATCATATTTATCCATATTTTTACTCTTCCCATTGCTTTTTCTTCCTTCCTGATGTTCCAGGATTCTTTTATCACTTTCTGTTTAGAGAACTTCACCATTATTTTAGGGTAGGTCTGCTGATAGCAAATTCTCTCAGTTTTCCTTCATCTGAGAAAGTCTTGATTTCCCTTTGATTTTTTTAAATTTTATTTATTTATTTGACAGAGAGAGACACAGTGAGAAAGGGAACACAAGCAGTGGGAGTGGGTGAGCGAGAAGCAGGCTTCCAGCCGAGATGGGAGCCCGATGCGGGGCTCGATCCCAGGACCCTGGGATCATGGCCTGAGCCAAAGGCAGACACTTAATGACTGAGCCACCCAGGTGCCCCTCCCTTTGATTCTTGAAGGATATTTTCACTGGATATATGATTTTGGATTGACAGTTCTTTGCTTTTAGCAAACAGAGAATACTGTGCAAATTCCTTCTGGACTCTATGGTTTCTCATAAGAAATCTGCTGTCATTTGAGTTGCTCACCCTTCTCACCCCATAGGTAAAGTGTTTCTCTTACTGCTTTCAAGAGTTTTACATTGTCTTTAGTTTTCACAAGATTGGCTATGACTTAAGGTGGATTTCTATGGATTTATCTTGTTTGAAATTTTCTCAGCTTCTTGACTCTGTAGACTTATATCTTTTGCCGAATTTGGGGAGTTTTCAGCTGTTATTTCTTCAAGTAATTCAGCCCCATCTTTTTTCTCCTCTCTTTCTGGGACTCTTATGATATAAATATTAGATGTTTTGTTATCACCCTACTTGTCTCTGAGGCCCTGTTCATTATTTTTTCCAGTCTGTTTTCTTTCTATTGTTCTGACTGGGCAATTTCTATTGTTCTTTCTTTGAGTTCACTCATTCTTTCCTGCCTCTTCTATTCTGCTATTAAGCCCATCCTTTGAATTTTTAATTTTGGTTATTGTACTCTTCAGTTCTAAAATTTCCATTTGCTTCTTCATATTTTCTGTTTATTTGCTGAGACTTTCTATTTTCTCACTTGTTTCAAGCATGTTCATCATTGCTTGCTGAAACATGTTTAGGATAGCTGCTTTAAAATCTTTGCCAGATAATTCTAATATCTCTGTCATCTCAGTGCTGGCATCTTTTTATTGTCTTTTTGCATTCAAGTTGAGATTTTTCTAGTTCTCGATATGACAAGTAATTTTCAGTTCAATGGTAGACATTTTGGGCACTATGCTATGAGATGCAGGATCTTATTTAAACCTTCTGTTTTAGCTCACTTATTTTGACAAAGTGATGGCCGGGGAGAGGGCAGGTGCCATCTTGTTACTGCCTGTAGATATAGAAGTCCAGCTTCTTCCCTAAGCTTCCACCGACAGCTGTGGCAGTAAGGACTCTTCATTATTGCTGGGCAGGGTGGGAGTTCTGGCTCCTCACTAGCCCTCTGCTGATATTATCCTGGCTGGAATAGACAAGAATGCCTTACTTCTTCCCACTTGGACTCCACTAACACTACCACAGAGGGGTTGTCCTCTTCACAAGGCCATCTCTGACACCACCCCTGCAAGGAGTAGGAAGGGAGTCTCATTATTGTACAGTGGGAATGAAAGTCTTGACTCCCTATTTGGCCTTCTCTGACAACACCCCAGTTGAGGGGTGTGTGGACACTTCATTATGGGTGGGTAAGGGTGAAAGTCTAGGGTCCTCAGTTGGCCTTTGTTGGCATGAGGGGTTTGATACCACAGTTTTGTTTTGTTTTTCCTTGGTGTTTGTCTGAAGTATAGTAGTTATTACATAAAAGCATTCAGACTTGTCAGCCTTTTTTGGTGCTGTGGCTATAAAGAACAGATTTCTGTTAGGGCTGTGTGTGTGTGTGTGTGTGTGTGTGTGTGTGTGTGTGTGTGTGCAGATATTAGCATTTTGGGCTTCCCAAGTTTCTGTTTATAAAACCCAAGTTTGAAATATAAGAGACAAAAAGAAAAACCCGGAAAATCACCACTGTGTTGTTCCTTGGATTCTGAGGTTCTGAGCCACTTTGCCATCTTCTCTCCACTTTTCAGAGTCTTCTTATGTTTGTGTTATATATAATGTTCCAAGGTTTTTAGTTGTACTTAGCAGGAGGAACAGGGAAAAGTAGATCCATTTCATCTTTCTGGAAATGGAATATCTCCTCCTTTATTAGATGAAAAAACTGAGGCTCAAACTGAGGCTCAAAAACCGAGAGAACATGCCCAGGGTCATGTAGAGAATTCATAGGCTGCTGACTTACATAGTCTGTCTTCTTCTGCAAGATTGAATTTTTTAACCACAGGAATTACATCTTCTTTCTTTCTTTCTTTCTTTATTTTATTTTTGGTCTCTGTCAAAGTGCCCAAATTCATATTTCTGTACCCACTAGCTTTAACATATTGATGCTTACCATGTGACAGGCTCTGTGCTGAGTGCTTTACATGTACTTTCTCACTTAGGCCTCATAAGAACCCCACAAAACAAATATTATTATCCCCATTTTATACACAAGGAAACCAAACCCACAAAGGTAAGGTGATTTAAGTAAGTCATATAGCTGGTATCAGGGCTGGACTTTGTAGGCTTTCAAAAAAACCTTACCTAATAAAAGATGGTTTTGGGAGAGATCGGCAAAAATTAGCTAGAGAGTAGATTGGTTGCAAAGAAAAAGAAATAAAGCTAACATACAGGACTACTGTTCAATGGGCGAAGCTTTAGATGGTAGACTGAGAGAAATCAAAGACACACCAAAAATAAGTGTTGATATTTTAATAAGTCATTGATATTATTGTTCTTTATCGGTGCTCCTGAAATTGTAGGAAAAGGATTCCAGGTCTGACTCTAATGCTTACTTAACCCAAAATATAGTACGTGAGCCTATGAGTGCTATTCTTGTTGAAAGAATACAAAGAGTTGTTTTTTTTTTTTAAACGTGAAATCATGAATAGAATTCTAGACCATAGTCCCTAGGACCATTTTTTAGTTTTAGAGAAGGGACAGATGAGAATGTTCAGTGTCTCATCCTAAATCAATGAATTGCTTCTGAACACATCTCTGGAGGGGACAAGTTTTGTCACTAAGGACAGCCTAGCCACACATCCTGTAAGATTTCTAAAAATAAACCACTAAAGTTCCAGATATATCACAATGGATAACAGGAGCAACAAAAGGAAGAGGTCCATTTGTAGCTCCTTTTTTTCTTTCTTTCTTCTTCAGGGGTTCAGAGACTCAGATCCTACCTGAATAATCCCAGTCAGAAAAGTTGTGGATGCCACCACACTCAAGGATCTGTTATAATCCGCAAGGAAGGAGGGCTTAGAAAAGTCATCCCTGACGAAAGTTCCCAGAATCAGGTGGCCATTGTTGAATGGATACAACCTCAGGACATTGATCATCAGAGCACTCACAAGGAAGAAGGGACCTATGAAAGAAGGTATTGAGGCAGAAAGTGCAGTTTTAAATCCAGGTAACCTGACATATTTGACAAGAGCAAGGCATGGTGTGATGTCGTTTTGTCTTTGATCTGAAGAACTTTTCTTTTTTGAAAGTGGCCATTGGGAAAGTAAGAAAGGGCAAAGAAGCTATCAAAAGAAACAAAATCCTGCCATTTGCAACGACGTGGATGGAACTAGAGGGTATTATGCTGAGCGAAATAATTCAATCAGAGAAAGACAATTATCATATGATCTCTCTGATATGAGGAACTTGAGGGGCAGGGTGGGGGATCGTGGGGGGTAGAGAGGGAAAAATAATGAAACAAGATGGGATGGGGAAGGAGACAAACCATAAGAGACTCCTAATCTCACAAAACAAACTGAGGGTTACTGGGGGGTGGGAGGGTAGGGATAGGGTGGCTGGGTTATGGACATTGGGGAGGGTTTGTGCTTTGGTGAATGCTGTGAAAGGTGTAAGCCTGATGATTCAAAGACCTGTACCCCTGGGGCAAATAATAAAAAAATTAAAAATAATAATAAAAAAATTTAAAACAAGAAAGGGCAAAGAAAAGAACTCTGGTTACAGCGTTGGTGGTATAGTGGTGAGCATAGCTGCCTTCCAAGAACTCTGGTTACACATGCCGTGAGCATCTCCCAGAATTTAGATCTTGGTGGTCCATTTGTTAACCTCTTTGCCATATGGGCACATGGGAGTGGGATTCAAAGAGAAATTGGCTGGAAATGCATATCAGGCTCAGCCACTGTACCTGCTCTTAGAGATGGTGAATGAGATGGTGGGGAGCAGATCAGAAAACAAAGCTAATCAATAATAATAAGGAAAATAGCACCTATCACTTAAGAAGGATTTACTAGGTGCAAAATGACACTGAGCTAAACCTGTTTCAAACATGACTTCACTCAGTCCTCCAATCCACATAGTCACATATGGGAGCAAAGGCAAATCTTACCTTTAAATTACCTAACAGAAACAAAACCCCAGTAACCTTATTATCAGTATTTGGAAATGATTGTGCTATGGCCCCAGAACTTGAAAATATGGGAATAAAATCATTCTCTCAGTCTCCCAATGTAAAATCAACACATAATGGATTTTAGTAAAGACATGTGATATTGTGCTTTAAAAAGACAGGATAGTACTCTACATCTAGAATAATCTAGTAATCTAGTAATACCAGTAATCTGGTAATCAGACTGAACATACAAATGTAACCAGAGAAAATGTGTGTCCATCAAAATGATCGTGTTGGTTAGGTGGTCAGTTGTTCAGTGGAGAAGCCAAGAAAAAGGCTCTTTACTAAGTAGACGTTGGCAATGCCCTTCCAAGATTATTGCACATTTTGTGGTTTGATTTCTATGCTGGTTTACCTAAGTGAAGAAAATGTGCTGCTTATATGACCAACTAGTTTGGTCCCTGTAACAGTTATTTCTAATTATAAATTAGTATATGAACTTTTGACTCAGGGAAAGAAAGTGCTTATCCTATGGATTTGAGTGTTTTGATTATGTGACAGCATTTTCTCATTGTAAATCAATAAGCTAACATGATTATTGAAATGTAGGCCCATGGACTTGGGTTATTATAGGTGCAGCTGAAAGCTGGATCCACTCTAGGAATATTGGCAAACGTGCCTCTGGATCGTCTGGATTGAGGGCAGTCAGATTTCAGTGTGTGGTAATTTCACCAAGAAAAGTACCTCTGCTAATTCCTTTGGGAAAGAGCCGGCTGCCGACTTGTCTAGCGGTGACATTGATAATGGCACAATCTCTGAAATCTGAACACTTAACCTATGGACAGAATGTCCATCTTCTGCCTCCTTTTTTCCTACCTCAAACATAGCTTTAATTGGGGTTCTTAGCAATAAGGAGATGATTGAGGCAGAAAGTCCATCTACCCCCTGTGGTTCTAGTGCTGAACTCACCAATGGACATTTGATGACATGATCCAAAAATGACATAAATTACTGAGGAACAGAAAGCTGCATAACAGACATTGAGAGGAGGAACCAGTTGCCTCGTCAGCAAACTAAACGTCAGGGCTGAAAAACAAGATAATTTAAGTAAGAAAAGGTAGGCTGGCTTTTCAAAGTCACCTTTAATGAAAACTGTGAAGAATATTGAAAATAAAAATGATCTACGTGTCTAGCTGACTGAGTGTGGTGATGAGATCTCTTAACATACAGCCCTTCATTAGTCCCTTTTATTACCTCCTTTGATACCTAAATTCTCCTCCTACTTTACCCCGTGCTTTTACACCTCAGGTCTAAATCACAGGCTTAAACACCTCTCACTTCAAGGTCTTCATGCTAATCATGGAAAACAGATGTCACAACAATAGACCTTTGATTCCAACAGCTGAGAAGCAGCCCCATTTGACCCCCAGTCTGAGAGCAGAAGGCTCTGGGAGTCCCCTGGGAAATAAAGCTGGAGAACAAGGGAAGAATCATATGTAACTGTCTTGATTCCACCTTGGTATGTGTTGTCTCTCTTCCATATGACAATCATTTAGGTCTCTTTCTTCAACAACTCCTTCAATGCTTACTTTCTTTTCTAAGAACACCATGAGAATTTGGAAATTTTGAAGCAAATGGATTAACATGCATGGTGTCTTCCTTTCATCCTTTGAAGTCTCAAGCCCATGCTCCTGCCCCTGAGTGCCTATCTTATTATTTCTTTTTTTTTTTGAAAGAGAGAGAGCACTCATGCACATGTGTAGGGGCAGGGGAGGGTTGGGGTGGGGCAGAGGGTGAGGGAGAGAGAGAATCTTGAGCAGGCTCCATACACAGCATGGAGCCCCATGCATGCCTCAATCTCATCCTGAGATCACGATCTGAGCCAAAATCAAGAGTGCAACGATCAACCGACGGAGCCACCCAGGCATCCCTGAGGATTTATCTTCAGCTTACATCATACTGTGTGCTCACCTAAATTCAGTTATGAGTTTAGTGAGCCAATTTAGTGTCCCGACAAAAAAGGCTTTGTGTGTGTGTGTGTGTGTGTGTGTGTAGAAGTTCAAACACATACAAAAATAGAGTATAATGAGCTCTCATGTAACCCATCATCTGCTTCAACAGTGGTCAACTCATGGCCAATCTTGTTTCATCTATGCCGTCAGTCCTCTCCCACTTCATATTATTTTTAAGCAAATCCAAGACACAAAATTATTTCATCTGATGATATTTCAGTATGTATCTTTAAAAGAAGACCCTCTTATTTTTTTTTTAAAGTAATCTCTACACCCAATGTGGGGCTCAAACTCATGACCCTGAGATCAAGAGTTTTGTGCTCTACTGACTGAGCCAAACAGGTGCCCCAAAAGAAAATCCTCTTTTATTTCATTTATTTATTTATTTTTAACAATTTTATTTATTTGAGAGAGAGAGAGAACATGAACAGGGGCAGAGGGAGAGGGAGAGGGAGAAGCAGACTCCCTACTGAGAAGGGAGCCCAGTGCAGGACTGGATCCCAGGACTCTAGGATCATGACCTGAGCCAAAGGCAGATGCTTAACCAGCTGAGCCCCTCAGGCACCATAGAAGACCCTCTTTCAATTTAACTACAATACCATCTTTATATCTAATAAATTAATAATGGTTCTTTATCAAATATCCAGTCAATGGTCAAATTTCCCTGCTTATTTCATAAATGGTTGTTGTGGTAGAAGGCCCCTAAGATGATCTGTAATGGCCAATTAGTATTCATGCCTCTGTGTGATCCCCACCTCTTAAGTGTGGGATGGACCTAGTAACTTGCATCTAATAAACAGACTGCAACAAAAATGATAGGATGTCACTTTTGAGAGTAGGTTGCAAGAAGACTGGCTTCTCTCACTGTCTCTTTCATCCAGGTCACCAGCTGCCAGGGTTGGCTTCAAGAGTGTGTGACCTATGCAATTAAACAGGGCTTAGAAGGCTCCACACTTGGCTTAATGCTCTATGCTGACCATCTTGAAATTCTGAATAATTTTTGAACTAGGCATTCTGCATGTAGCTGATCCTGCCAGCTGCTATGTTAGGAGGACATTCAAGTGCCCTTGGAGAGGCCCATAAGGTGAGAAACCCTGGCCTGCCAGCAAACACATGAGTGAGCCTGAAGGCTGATCTCCAACCTCAGTAGAGCCTTGAGATGACTGACAGCTTGACTACAACCACATGAGAAACCTTCAGCCAAAGATTTGGAGTGATACTTAAAAAAAAATATTTGCTATTATATGTTGTACTATCTTTTACAATCTTTGTATCAGGACTCAAATGAAGTTCTCACATTGGTTGATAGGTCTCTTAAATCTTTGTAATTTATAGTTTCTCCTACCACATTTTTTTTCCTAAGCAAGGTTCTAATGATTGCAAGAACAAAAAACCCAAACCACCCCCCAGCCCTTCCCCCACCCCCAGAAAAATTGCTCAAATCAGCTTAAGCAAAACAGGAAATTTACTAAAAGAGTACAAAAGGCAGTTAGGCCTCATCAGAGACTGGAACCGGAACTAAAAAACCATCAGGATCCAAGGGAGCAATCTCCCTATTTTCTTTGTCCCCAGGCTTGCACAGTCTCCTGTCTTTGTTTCCAGTTTGGGGCCACTGCGAACAACATTGCCATGGATATTCTTGTACATGCCTCCTGGTGCATCGATGTACAAGTTCCCTGGGACCCTATATTCTGAAGCATGACTGATGGGGCATTTGCCAGAAATGCCAACCTGTTTTCCAAATACAATTTACACTCCCACCAGCATTGTATGACAGTTTCAAGCTTTATGTGTCTTTGAGTGAACATGACTTTTACTTAATTCAATGTATTAGTCTTTTCCTTTTAAGCAGGCTAGTGCTTCTTATGTCTTATTTGAGAAATCGTTTTCTACTTCAAGATCATGAAAATATTCTCCTACATAATTCTAAAAAAAATTTTATTGCTTTATCTTTCACATTTAGGTCTTAAATCTACCAGGAATAGATTTTTATGTATAGCATGGGGAACAGGTCTAAAAATTGTGGGCTTTTTGGTGTTGTTATTGTTGTTTTTAGTAGGTTCCCCCATACCCAGCATGGAACCCAATATGGGGCTTGAACTCATGACCCTGAGATCAAGATCTGAACTGAGATCAAAAGTCACACATTTAACTGACTGAGCCACCCAGGTACCCCTAAAAATTGTTTTTTTCATGTAAGTATCCAATTGTTTCATATCATTCATTAAAAAGTTTGTTTCTATAGTGAAACATCTGATATAAACTATGCAACATGTATTTGTATGACTCTTTTCTGTTCCATTGGTCTAATTGTCTATCACTATAATACCACACTGTCTTGCTACTTTGTAGTAATAGTTTAGTAAAATAGTAAATTAGTTTAGTAATAATTTCGATAAGTTAAGTCAAAAATGCCTATTTTTATTGTGAAATATAGCATATGTAAGAAAGTGCATTAAAATAGATGTTGATGGGGCGCCTAGGTGGCTCAGTCTGTTGAGCGACTAACATTTGGTTTCAGCTTAGGTCATGATCTCAGTGTGTGGGATCAAGCCCTGTGTTGGGTTCTGTGCTCAGGAGGAGTCTGCTTGGGATTCTCTCCCTCTGCTCCTCCCTTAACCCATGAGCTCTCTCATATGCACTCTCTCTCTCTCTCTCTCCAATAAATGAATAAATCTTTAAAAAAATAGACCTTGAGCTGAAGAAATACTTAAAAAACAAACACCTTCGTTATCACCACCCAGGTCTTTGATTACAATTCCACCTGTCCCCACAAACGTATTCATTATTTTGACTTTGGAGATAAAAATTTCTTTGCCTTACTTTATAGTTTTACCAGTAGTGTACGTATTTCTAAGTAATATAGTTCCGTTCAGTTTGAATTATATATATTATTATATATTTTATAATTTATATATATATATTTTAAAGAATTTATTTATTTATTTGACAGAGAAAGAGATAGCGAGAGAGCGAACACAAGCAGGGGGAGTGGGAGAGGGAGAAGCAAGCTTCCCGTAGAGCAGGGAGCCCTATGCAGGGCTTGATTTCAGGACCCTGGGATCATGACCTGAGCTGAAGACAGGCACTTAATGACTGGGCCACCCAGGAGCCCAGTTTGAATTTTATATTAATGGAGTTACACTGCATGGAATTTTTATTTCTGCTTCTTCTGCTCAATACCATGTGTATTAGGAGAGCTCCATGTTATGGTGAGTTGAACATGAGAACATAAGATTGCTCATGTTCCTTGCATGTCTTCCAATATATGCATATATGAATGTTTCTTTATTCTGTCTACTTTGGGTGGACATTATCTTAAATATTATAACTTTGTATTGAATCTTGATAATTGGAGGAGCAGGTCTTCCCATGCTGTTCTTTCAAAAGAACATGGCCATTCTTGGCTTTTTGCATTTACACATACATTTTAGAATCTGCTTATAATGTTTCATTTAAAAAATCCTGTTGGGATCTACATTAACATTGTACTAAATCTATGAAGTTTATTTTGAGAGAACTGGAATCTTTAAATATTGAGTCTTCTAACCCACGAACATGTTAGTTATCAATTAATTTCATTTAATTTAGTTAATTAATATTACTCAGTAAAGTATAATCTCTCTAAAGAGGTCTTCTATATCTCTTTTTAGTTTCATTAAAACTTATTTCATATTTTTTATGCTTTGGTAAATGGTATCTTTTTTTAAAACTTATTTATTTGACAGAGAGAGCGAGATTACAAGTAGTCAGAGAGGCAGGCAGAGAGAGAGGAGGAAGCAGGCTCCCCGCTGAGCAGAAAGCCCGATGTGGGGCTCGATCTCAGGATCCTGAGATCATGACCTGAGCCGAAGGCAGAGGGTTTAATCCACTGAGCCACCCAGGCGCCCCAGTAAATGGTATCTTTTTAAAAATTTCACTTTCTGTTTCCTGCAGGTACATAAGAATATACTTGATTTTTATATACTGATCTTATATCCAGCAAACTTGATAAAATCAAATTAGTTCTATTAATTTATTTGTAGATCATTTTCTTCATTAGAAAAATCATCATCCATAAATAATGAAGTTTTATTTCTTCCTTTCAATCCTTATACCTGATATTTCTTTTTTTTTTTAAGATTTTATTTATTTATTTGACACAGAGAGAGAGATTACAAGTAGGCAGAGAGGCAGAGAGGAGGAAGCAGGCTCCCTGCTGAGCAGAGAGCCTGATGCGGGGCTTGAACTCAGGACCCTGAGATCATGACCTGAGCCGAAGTCAGAGGCTTTAACCCACTGAGCCACCCAGGTGCCCCCTCTATTTTTTTTTTTTTTGATATTTCTTTGTCTTGCTTTAATGTACTGCCTATGAATCCAAGTATAATGTGGAATAGCCCATTTACTTTTTAAAAAAAATATATCATATTAATTTATTTTTTAAGTAAGCTCTATACTCAATGCAGGACTTGAACTTGTGAGTCTGAGACTAAGAGTTGCATGTTCCACCAACTGAGCCAGTCAGGTGCCCCAGCCCTTATTCACTCTTGCTAAGCAACACAGAGCACAAAGAGAAAGTCTTTTGAAATGCAGGGTTTCTTTCTTTTTCCTTAAGATTTATTCATTTATTTTAGAGAGAGAGTAAGCAAGAGGAGGGGCAGAGGGAGAGGAAGAGAGAATCCTCAAGCAGACTCCAGCTGAATGCAGACCCTGATGCAGGGCTCAATCCCAGGACCCCAAGATCATGACCTGAGCTGAAATCAGGAGTTGGCTGGCCAACTGATTGAGGCCACCCAGGCACCCTGATGTGTAAGATTTCAAATAACTTACCAATACAGGGAAGTAAGAGAATTACTTGATAAGAGCCTGAGAACTAAGTGGTCTAATCTTGGTTAAGCTTAGGCTGTAGGGAAATAAAGGGAAACCAAGTTTCCAAACTTCCCACTACTTTATAAAAAATTTTTAAATTTTGAACTAATTTTAGATTTACAGAAAAGTTTCAAAAATAATAGAGTTTCCATATAACCCTCACTTAGCTTCTTCTAATGGTAATATTTTAACATTATAAATTAACTAAAGACTTTATTTGAATCTCATTAGTTGTCCCACTAATTTCCGTTTTCTGTTCAGGACTCTATCCAGAATCCCACATTCGATTTAGTTGTTATTTCTCTTTAACCTTGCAATCCATAATAGTTCCTCAGGCTTTAAGTGATTTTGACACTTTGAAATAGTATTAACATTATATATACACACATATATATGTATATATATACACACATATATATGTGTATATATACACATATATATATGTATATATGATATGAGTATTAATTATTTTGCCAAATGCTCCTCATTTTGGGGTGGCCTTTAGTTTCTGCATGATAGTACTAAGGTTACATGATTTTGGTGAGAATGCTACAGACATAATGTGTCCTTCTTAGTGTGTCATATCTCAGGATTCATAAATCTCTATATGTCTTACTACTGGTGATGACGTAGCATTGATCACTTGGTTCAGGTTGTTTCTCTCAAGTTCTCTACTGTAGAATAGTGAAGTAGTTAGCAAATATCTTGAGGAAGATTCTCCAAAACTATGCAGATCTCCTTACATAGTTTGCAAACTTTCATCCACTAATTTTAACATCTGTTATTGGATTTTATCTATGACCGTTATTAGTGTGGTGTTTCCCTAATGGTGATTTTCTATCTTCTTTTATGTTCATAAATTGGAATTGTACTGTAAGGAAGATCTAGAACGTTTTAAATAAGTTCTTCACCATGTAGTATTTTTGTTTCATTTGAAGGAAATTATTGTCAGATACTACCTATTTAAATGTAAATAAAACTTTCGAATTATTTATACAACAAATTATTTCATTATTCACACTACTTAAAATAATACACAATCCCTTAGCGAAAGTTGCTCAGATTCATTCATTCATGTAGTTATGTGATTATTATTATTCACCAAAGATCTTAAGTATCCACTATGTGCTAGACACAATGCTGGGTGCTAGGTAAACTTATATATCTTAACACCATTCTCCTTTCGGTATGAAATTACACTGATGATTTGGTAATTTAGCAATGGGATGTCCTCAATTTTGACCATAAATGAAGGACCTTTGATAAATGGGAGTCAGTAGAGGACTCACAGTTAAAGCATCAGTGCCAAGAGTTCAGGTCTTTCATTGTAGCCCTCTAGAGACTTTCCATACTTTTCTGGAAGAGAATGTACCCATACAAATGGAACATTTTGGTTTATAGCTGCCACATGGAAATTTTACAAGGCACTCCTTTATTTTGGGAATGCAAGTCTGGTTCAATATTTAAAAATCAATTAATGTAATCTACCATTTTAATAACCTAAGAGAAGAATCACACGGTCATATCAATAATGCAGAAAAAGGATTTGACAAAATACAGCATCCATTCATGATAAAAATTCTCAGCAAGCTAGAATAGATGAAAATTTCCTCCACCTAATTAAGGGCATCTACAAAAATCTTACAGCTAACATCATATTTGATAGTGAAAGATTGAATGCTTTCCCTCCTAAGATCAGGAACATGGCAAAAATATCTATTCTCACCACTCTTTTTCAGCATGGTACTGGAAATCTTAGCTAGCATGATAAGCAAGAAAAAGTCATAAAAGCCATTCAGATTAAAAAGAAACACAACTGTCCTTATTTATATGTGACATGATTATCAATGTAGTAGACACCAAGGAATTGACAAAAGATTCTTAGAACTAATAAGTGAGTTGCAGGACACAAGGTGAACACACATATCAATTGTACTTCTATATGTAAACAGTGAACAACTGGAAACCAAAACAGTTTTTTTTTTTTTAAAGATTTTATTTATTCATTTGACACAGAGAGAGAGATTACAAGTAGGCAGAGAGGCAGGCAGAGAGAGAGGAGAGAGGAGGAAGCAGGCTCCCTGCTGAGCAGAGAGCCCGATAAGGGCCTCGATCCCAGGACCCTGGGATCATGACCTGAGCCGAAGGCAGCGGCTTTAACCCACTGAGCCACCCAGGCGCCCACCAAAACAGTTTTTAACTACCACAAACAATAACTCCTCCAAAATGAAATGCTTAGGTATAATTCTAACAAAACATGTGCAAGATCTGTATGCTGAAAACTACAAATGCTAATGAAGGAAATCAAAGAAGACCAAAGTAAATGGAGAGACATACTGTGATCATGGATTGGAAACTCAACATAATAAAGATATCATTTATCCCCAAAGTGATCTATGGACTTAATGGAACAGTTATCAATATCTCAATAGGATTTTTTTATAGATATAAATAAGCTGATGCTAAAATTTATACAAAAGAATAGCTAAAACAATTTTGAAGAAGAACAAAATTGGAGGGATCACACTACCCAGTTTTTAGACTCATTATAAAGATGCAATAATCAAGACATGATATTGGTAAAGGGAAAGACAAGAAGATCAATAGATCAGAATACAGAGCCCAGAAATAGACCCACAAAAATATGGCTGTTTGATCTTTGACAAAAATGCAACAACAATTCAATGAGCAACAACCTTCTTTAAAAAAGATGTTGAATATGGAACAAAAAATCAACCTGGGCCTAAACTTCACACGTTATGTAAAGATTAACTCAAAATAGATCATAGATCTAAACATAAAACATAAAGCTATAAGACTTTTAAAAGAAAACATAAAAAAAATCTTTGTGACCTGGGAGTTAGGGGAAAGGTTCTTATATATGATAGGAAAAGCGTAATCCACAGAAGGAAAAACAAAAGGATAAATTGGACTTAATCAAAATTAAAGCCTTTTGTTCTGTTAAACACACTATCAAGAGAATGAAAAGCTACAGACTGAGAGAAAGTATTTCCAAACCCCATATTTGACAAAGGACTTATATCCAGAATATATAAAGAAGTCTCAAAAATTAGCAATAAGAAAACAAAAAAATTTTTTTCCAATTAAAAAAATGGGCAAAGGGCGCCTGGGTGGCTCAGTGGGTTAAAGCCTCTGCTTTCGGCTCAGGTCATGATCTCAGCGTCCTGGGATCGAGGCCCGCATCGGGCTCTCTGCTCAGCAGGGAGCCTGCTTCCTCCTCTCCTTGTCTCTCTGCCTGCCTCTCTGCCTACTTGTGATCTCTCTCTCTCTGTGTCAAATAAATAAATAAAAATCTTAAAAAAAAATGGGCAAAAGAGTTGAACAGGCACTTCACTAAAGAGGATATGGGGATAGGGGTGTCTGGATGGTGCAGTTGGTTGAGCGTCTGACTCTTGGTTTTGTCTCAGATTATAATTTCAGGGTCGTGAGATTGAGCCCCATGTGGGGCTCCATGCTCAGTGTAGAGTCTGCTTGAGATTCTCTCTCCCTTTCCCTCTGCCCCTCCAACTCATGCTCTCTCTCTTTCTCTAAAATAATAAATAAATAAATAAAAATCTTCTAAAAAAGGATATGAGGATAGTAAATATGAACATGAAAAAATGTTCAACCTCATTAGCCACTAGGGAAATACAAATTAAAACCACAAGGAGACATCACTACATATCTCTTAGAATGGCTATAATAAAAGATAATAAAAACTAGCCTTCATCAAAATGAAGAATTTTGCTTTGTAAATACTCTGTTAAAAGGATGAAAAGACAGGCTACAGATTGGGAGAAAATATTTACAAAACACAAAAGACAAAGGACTCATATCTAGAATATATAAATAACTCTTGAAACTCAACAGTGAAAATGCAAATAATCCAATTAGAACATGAGCAAAAGACAAGAAGAGCCATCTCATTAAAATATGCAAGTGGGGAATTAGCATAGGGAAAGATCTTAAACATCATTAGGCATTAGGGAAATGCAAACTGAAACCACAACGAGGTCTCGGACACCCCTACTAGAATGGACAAAAATAAAAAAGTAGTGACAACACCAAATGTTAATGAGGATACAGAGCAATTAGATGACTTATAGACTGCTGGTGGGAATATAAAATGATACAACCATTCTAAAAGAAAGCTTGGCAGTTTCTTAAAAATCTAAAGATACAACTATTCTACAATCCCACAATTGTAATCCTGGTCATTATCCCAGAGAAGTGAAGACTATGTTCACTGACCTAAGCACAAATGTTCATAACAGCGATATTTGTAATATCCCAAACCTGGAAACAATCCAGATATACTTTAAGGGTGAATATTGAAATAAACTATGGCACATCCATACCATGGAATACTACTCAGTGATAAAAAGGAAAAAACTACTGATACGTACAAAAACCTAGATGAATCTCCAGAGAATTAAGAAGAGTGAAAAAAAGGCAATCTGAAAGAATTACAAACTGTATGAGTCTTTAAATAACTTTCTTGAAAGGATAACATTCTAGGCATGAAGAATGGATTCGTGGTTGCCAGGGTTAGGGAGGGGATTGGGGCAAGGGTCACATGGGGGTAACTATGAAAGGGCAACATGAGGGACCCTTGCAGTGGTAGAAATGTTCTTTCTGTATCTTGACTATACCAATGTTAATATCCTGGTTGTGAAACTGAACTATAGTTTTGTAAGATGTTACCACGGGGGAAAGTGAAGAAATGATACAAGGAACGTCTCTGTAGCTTCTTACAAATGTATGTGAATCTATAATTTTTTTAAAGATTTATTTATTTGAGAGAGAGAGAGAGCACAAGTGGGAAGAAGAGGAGACAGAGGGAAAGGGAGAGAAAGAATCTCAAGCAGACTCCACACTGAGCATGGAGCCCCATGTGGGGCTCAATCTCACAACCCTGAGATCATGACCTGAGCTGAAGCAAAGAGTCAGACACTCAACCAACTGCATCACCTAGTCACTCCTTCTGAATCTATAATTATCTCAAAATAGGAAGTTTAATTAAAAAAATACAGACACCATCAAGCGAAGGGTGTGGAAGAACTAGAATTCTCATGCATTGCTGGTTGGCATGAACAATGGTAGATACAGCCCCTCTGGAAAACAGCTTGGCAGTTTCTTAGGATGTTACACACACAGCTACCGTATGGCCAACGATGCCACTCCTGGGTATTTACCTTAGAGAAATGAAAACTATGTTTTCCGAAAAACCCCTACCTGAATGTTCATAGCAACCTTATTTTTGACAACCAAAAACTAGCCATGAAATGGCTACCAACAAGTGAATGGGTAAACTAGCAGTGGTATGTCCATGCAACAGACAATTACTCAGCAATGAAAAAGAACAAGAGATTGATGCCTATCACAATTTCCATTAATTTCAAAGACATCATGCTGAATTGAAGAAGACAGCCCTCGAGAGTTACATACTCTCTGAGTCTGTTTAGATGATATTCTCAAAAAGGCAAAACTGTGGTGATAGAGAACAGATAAGTGGTTGCCAGGGGAGGATGGGACTAAAAGGAATGGCATAAGAGTGTTTTGGGGCTGATAGAACCGTTCTGTATCTTCATTGTGTTGGTGGTTACGTAAATCCATGCATGTGTTTAAATTTATAGAATTGATCACCAAAAGGAAAAAAAAAAGTCAACTTTCCTGAAGCATAATTAATTGAGTATTTAAAAAGGGATCCCTTTTCTCCAACTAGCAGCCTTGTCCCAGAGTTGGACGTTAGCTACCTCTTGGCCCTTTGCTTAGCCTCTTTCGTGCTTTGTACAAGCTGTGCAATCACAGGTTTCAAACCTGTCTGGGCCCAGAAGAATAAAGGAGTAGCGTTTAAATACCATCTAGTACTAATTAAAATCAATTTTAATACTATGTAGTAATTGCAAACTACTGTGAGTAAAGGATTAATAAAATCTTTTCTCTTTCTCTGTGGATAAATTTGATGTTGGGTTAACTTTCTAGCTGTTTCTTTGGAAACCCAGTAATGGTGGAATGTCAGCTGTGTTACCAGCCAACATTGGTTATGGTAAAAACAAGCCTGATTAGTCTACTATAACTGAACCAACATGATCTGTAAATGAAGGATAAATATCCAGTGAGAATCATTAACTTTTGAGCTTCTCTGAGTGCAATAACTCTTGTAACTGAGCATGTTGTTTGTGGGACCCTGGAAGCAACAGTTATGAGAATTACAAGAGATATTGGTTCCTATTTGGGAAATGAGGCTTCTAAAGCCCATTATAGCTCCTGCACCTCTGTCTGTGTGATCTTGTTGTCTTCTATCTGAACTGCCACTTGGAAGACCAAAGAGTGGCCCCTGCACTGCTTTGTGTGTAACTTACTGAAGAGAGGCTCGCATGCTGTGTTTCCTATCCTTTACCTTCCTAAGGAAAACCAATGCCAAGTGAGGTCTATTGTAGTTGTATGAGTACGAAATGACTAATTAAGCAAAAACAGAAACAAAAACCCACCATTGAATGGACATTGCAAATACTCTTGAAAGTATTCTCTCTAAACTAACTGAGTTTTTTTAAAAAAAAGATTTTATTTGAGAGAGAGAGTGTGTGTGCGTGCTGTGGGGTAGGGGCAGAGGGTGAGGGAGAGAGAGAATCTCAACCTGACTCCTTTTTTAAAATTCATCTAACATGGTTAATTGTTTACTCTGGGTGAGCAGACAAGGTCTGGTAGATTGTGGGTGAAGAGGCTTTGAATCTTCCTTACCTTGGGGAACTTGCACAAGGCCAACAGTTATACCAGCAAGTAAGTCTCCAAGAAGCCAATCCTTGAACCGATACGGACACATCCACTCCAGGAAAGGAAAGATCGTTAGTATGCATCTTAGGAACTTGTGCCATGAGCAGCTGTGAGAAAGAAGAACAGAGACTTGATAAGATTTTCCAAAGAAAAAGCCCACATAGCCAAGAAAAGGCCCAGCGCATAATTGTTCCCATACAGCAGCATTTCTTGTCAGCACTACTGACATTTTGACATAGTGGACTAGATAATTCTTTGTTGTGGTGGGTTTGTCCTGTGCCCTTGTAGGATAGTTAGCAGCACCCCTGGCCTTCACCCACCAGATGCCAATAGCACCCCTCCCCCAGTTGTGACACCCCAAAATATCTCTAAACATTGCCAAATGTTCTGTGGGGGACAAAAGTCACCTCTGGTTGAGAACCAAATGCCATATATATATATGAGAAGAACTAAGTCTTATCATCCAGCATACAAAACAAGATGTTTGGAAAGAATGAAACCCATCAATTTTCCAGTAGAAAAATGGACTGTTACTGCTTTCTCTTGATAAGGACAGTGTTTTGAGATGTGATACGGGTGGGAGGCAGGGGCCATTAAGATGTCCACATCATTCCCATATACCAGTTTTCTTTACTGAACTTAACTCTACGTGGCTTTGATCTGTAGTATGTAGAAATTTATAGAAAAGGTAGGTAATGGAATCCTGTGCTTTTGGAGCTAGCCATATAAAGAAAAGGCAATAAAATAAAGGTTTATTATTCTTTAACCTAGTGGGCATCAATCAGAACCAATTTTGTTATCCAGGGGACATTGGGCAAAGTCTGGAGACATTTTTGGTTGTTACAACTGAGGAAGAGGGTACTATTGTTATCTGGTGTGTAGAGGCCTGGGACTTTGCTACACACCCTATAGGGCATAGGACAGCCCCCACCTCAGAAACAATTTTCTAGTCCAAAATGTTACTGATGCTGAGATTGAGAAAACCTATATTAACCTCTAAATCATCTAAAACAGCAGAATCATTGTTAATCAATCAGTCAATTGGTTAATCAATCAACCAGTATACTAACTTGGTTTTAAATTGCTTTTTTCTATTTACATCTTAGTATGGGCTGGAAGTAAAAAGTATGAAGGTTTTTCGGGTATAAGGTATAGTTAGACATCTGGGATTTGACTATAGCAATAAATAGAACTTTAGTTATATTTAGTGTATGCAAAGCTAAAATGTGTACACATAAAGAATTTCACACGTTTGACTCTCACAACTATGAGCATTACCAGCCCCAAGGTAATTGAAGCCAAATAAGTATAAGTGATTTTTCTAAGGTCACAGTAGTGCAGGCAGAGCTGGGGCTACAAACCAAGTCTTCCGGTTCCTACTTCAGTGTTCTCTCCACCCTATTGCCACCATAGTTCATATCGACAGCTATTAAATTCTGTTTGGGAGCCAGAAAAAAGATCATTGGTTTGGAAGGAACATCACATTGCTATTTTTATGAGAGTCCCTGGATATTAGGCAGGGATACCCAGGGTGCTCTCTCCAATTATGGTCCCCAAAGGAGAGAGCAGAACATGTCTTGGGGACAATTTTTTCCTTCATCTGGTCCCATCTCTCCTCTCCATGTGCCACTGAGCAGAAGACAAGCCACCCTAGGCAGAGTCATCAAAGCTCTTCAGCATGGAAAAAAATACAGTGGACACGGAATGATGAGGCTCTAGACCTGAAAGAAAATCAAGGGAGAAGCTAGAGGAATAGGAATTGAAACCAGTGGGGGAGCAGTATAAGCATTTCAACACGAATCTGGATTTTACTCAGGGTGTCTTAAAAGTGAGGAATGTAAGAATCTATGTGAAAGGACATTTTGACAAGAAAGGGAGTATTTGTAGTTGCTAATGGAAAGGGAGAAGATGAGGAAAGAGATGAGGTTTTTCGTAGAAAAGAAAAGTGGTTGTGGCACCCGGGTGGCTCAGTTGGTTGAGTGTCTGACTTTTGCTTTCAGCTCAGATCATGATCTCATTGGTCATGAGATCGAGCCCTATGTCAGGCTCCATGCTTAGAGCAGAGTCTGTGTGAAGATTCTCTCCCTCTGCCTCTCCCCCCACTTGCTTTCTTTTTCTCTCTCTCAAATAAATAAATAAATCTTAAAAAAAAATTTTTAAACTAATAAACCCCACCTATATAGTGTTTTTATTTGCTAGTTGCCTTACAAATGCTCTTTGAATCTTCACAATCAAGTAGATGCTAGTATTTCCCCGTTTTTACAGATGGGGAAACTGAGGCAAAGTAGGGTTAGATAGCTTACCTAAGGTCACACAGTTGGGAAGCAGCAGAACTGGACTTCAAAACCAGGCAATCTGGCTTCTGAGCCTTGCTCTTAACCACAGTTGTCCAACCTTTCGTGTTAAAAATCCAACACTGGATACAACTGTATGTTTCAGAAATAAGGAATAAGAACTGCTAGAAGAGCCCATGGGAGGCAGAACAGATCAGATTTAAGAGTCTAAGGATAGGGCAGGTTGGGGGGAGTTAGGCTGAAATTTCTTTGGTAGTACCTTTTTATTAGAAGTCAGGAAAAGACTCTCCTTTTGTAGAGACAAAGTCAATGTGCCCCTAAATCCCTTCTTTGACATATGACCTCTGACCCACCTAGAGTAGAGAAAATGAGAATAGTGATGTAGGACTGGGGAAGGTCTCCAAGACCATAACTTACAAAAGGCAGGATATGGACAAAGGAGAATGCCTCAGAGAAGGAAGGTCTACAATAGGGCTGTGTGGAGGCCTTCCTCTCTTGTCACCCAACACAGGCCAATCGTAGTGATAAAGCAAGGGATGAGAAAGACTGATAAATCCTGAGTGTGAGTGAGGACAACTTGAATTCTTAGGGTTGATATAATGATGTAGGTTACAAAGGGTCCATAGACCCTCCCCCATGGGTTTGTGGATAGAATTTGTAGGCATGTGAACTTAGGAAAAATTATACTTTTATTTTCACTACCTCCTAACTGAAATTTAGCATTTCCATCAATTATGAATATTGACAACAAACCACTGTAGTACTGGCAGAACCTGACTTTGTCACCAATAGCAATCATAATATTTTCATGTTACATTAAAACTGCTGCAGAGATCTTAAGATATCACTTGGGTTCATCTCTACCTTGAAATTACAGTAGTTATTAGATCCACATTATTAAATAACATAATTGTGTTATTTTAAAATATTTTGATAACTATATTTCAACCTAGCTGGTTTCCTTTATAGTTCTATGTAATTTATGCTTTAAAAAAATATTCTGGCCAAGACCATTCAATGGGGAAAGAGCTGTCTCTTCAACAAATGGTTCTGGGAAAATGGGATTTCCACATTGAAAGAATGAAGTCAAACCCTAACTTTATACTATATACAAAATTAACTCAAAATGGATCAAGAATCTAAATTTAAGAGCTAAAACTATAAAACTTAGAGAAGAAAACCTTCATAATCTTGGATTTCCCAATAGTTTCTTAAAGATGACACCAAAATCACAGGTAACAAAACAAAAAAATGGATAAACCAGATCTCATGAAAATTAAAAACTGTTGTGCACCAAATGACACTATCAACCCACAGAAAAGACAATCCACAGAATGGAAGAAATATTTGCAAATCATATATCTGATAAGGGTTTAGTATCCAGGATATGTAGAGAATGACTACAACTCAACAATAAAAAGACAACCTAATTTTAAAAAGGGCAAAGGAGGGAAATAGACATTTCTTCAAAGAAGATATAAAAACAACCAGCAAGCACATGAAGAGATCTCAGCATATTTAGTAATTAGGGAAATGCAAAAGACCAAACCAAACCAAACCCCACAATGAGATACTACTTCATGCCTGATAGGATAGCTATAATTAAAATTTAAAAAATTTTAAAAATGGGAAAATAACACAAGTTGAAGAGAATACAAAGCAAAAATACTTGTACATTGCTGGTGAGAATGTACAGTGGTGTAGCTTGTATGAAAACGTCTGGTAGTTCTTCAAAAAATTAAACATAGAGGGGCGCCTGGGTGGCTCAGTGGGTTAAAGCCTCTGCCTTCGGCTCAGGTCATGATCTCAGGGTCCTGGGATCGAGCCCCACATCGGGCTCCCTGCTCGGCGGGGAGCCTGCTTCCTCCTCTCGCTGCCTACTTGTAATCTCTCTCTCTGTCAAAATAAATAAATAAAATCTTTAAAAAAAAAAAAAAATTAAACATAGAGTCAGCATAAGATCCAACAATTCTACTTTCAGTTATATACCTGAAAGAGTGGAAGACAGGTTCTCCAACAGATACTCCTAAACCAATATTCATAGCAGCACTACTCACAATAGTCAAAAAGTGAAAACAACCCAAGGGAGCACCAACAGATGAATGGATATGTAAAATACGATATTTACATACAATGGGATATTATCAGCCATAACATGAAATGAAGTACTGATCCATGCTACAAACATAGTTGAAGCTTGAAAACTTCGAGCTAAGTGAAATCAACCAGAGAGGAAAGACACAAATTGCGTGATTACACTTACATGAAATATCTAGAAGAGGCATAGAGACAGAATGTAGAGAGGAGGGGAGAGGAGGAGGGGACGGTGGAGAATTATTGCTTAATGGGTACAAAGTTTCTGTTTGGGGTGACGAAAAAGTGTTGAAAACAGTGGTGATGGTTGCAGAACACCATGAAATGTCATCAATACTGCTGATTTGTACATTTAAGACTGGCTAAAAATGGCCAATTTTCTGTTATATGTATTTTACCACAATTTTTTTAAAGTAAAAAAAAAATTATTCTGAAAAGATGTCCATTAGCTTTGCCAGCCTGCTAAAAGGTTTATAGCACAAAAATAGGTTAAGGGCCCCTGAACTGGAGGACTCACATAGAGTGGCTATCAGAGGCAGTGAGTTCTACATTGTACGGTTGTGTAACTACTTCCTAGCCCCCGTGGGATATGAGGTTAGAAGGATCTTATTCTGCTACCACTAATTAGTCCACCCTCGCTGCTTCTGTTGTTGTTTTTAGGAGACTGGTAATGGTCGCTAATCAAACAACGTTCTTACTAAATATCATCCCTAGATGCTGTCGGGGACATCCAAGAAAGTAATAATCAAGAGGGTGCTACAGGACAAACCATAAGCAAACCAACAACTGAAGGAAAATCACACAGCAACCTACAGGTCCCGATGAATTCAGAGGAGGAAGAGAGAACTAGGCACCGAACGAGGAGGAGGAGTTTTGGTGCTGCCAGCTTGGAGGCAGCTGAATGACTCCCCCCCCCCCACTCACCGGCACTGGATGTGGTGTCTGAAGGTGGTGATGTTGATGTCCAAATTCCCAGAAGAAATACTCTTCCTTTTGTGCTCCTGTTGGAAGGTCTCCTCATTGTACACATCTCGCTTCACATCATACGTGAAAGAATTTTGTCTGTATTTGTAGCTAAATCCTTGGGTGCTCTTCTCTGGTTGCAACATTCCTGGTTGAGTGGGGAAAGATCAAACAAAAAAACAATTAAAAAAAAATCTAGATTCTTGGCACATTTTTATGGAAATAAAATTTCCATATAATGATATCTTGTATTTGCATAACACGTTGCTGTCCTTTTTAAAGATTTTATTTATTTATTTATTTATGTATTTATGTATGTATTTATTTATTTATTTATTTATCAGAGAGAGAGAGAGAGAGAGAGAGAGAGAGAGAGAGAACACAAGCAGGGGGAGAAGCAGTCTCCCCACTAAGCAAGGGGCTGGATGCAGGACTTGATCCCAGGATGCTGGGATCATGACCTGAGCCGAACGCAGACGCCTAACCGACTGAACCACCCAGGCGTCCCAACACATTGCTGTCTTAAAAAACTTTCTCTTGTATAATTTTATACTCAAAGCCACCCTATAAAAAATGCAAGGTGTGTATTAATCTCACTTTCCAAACAGGGAGACCTAAAAGTTTCAACAGCCTTGGCTGTTTAATAATTAGAGGCAGGACTAGAACCCAAATGTCTTGCTAGGAAACCTAGTTTTCTTTATGTTCAGTTATGTTGCTATGTTGCAGGGGAAATGATTAGGAGGTAAAAGTCAGTATAACCATCAATTTTCACCACAAACACTGAAGGTGAAGTGATCAATACAGTATCTTCTTCCCTTTATCCTTTCCTTTTCTTCATGTCACTTGTCAGGACCTGATTCAATATTTATCCAATGTCTGTTTCCCACACTAAACTGTAAGTCCAAGAGGCAGGACTTTTTTCATGGCTGTATCCCCAGGTGCCAGAATATTGCCCCAAAGTACCAGCTAGTGGCACCATGGTGTAGCAGAAAAAACACTGCACGGGCTATCAGGAGACTCGGTTCCAACCTGGGGTGTTGTTCTAACTAGCTATATGATTAGGGGCAAGTGTGTCAGAAACTGAGGGTCAGTTTCCTTCAGTTTCATGCACACAATGACATGGTTGGAATACGTGGTCTCTAAGGGTCACTTTAAGCTTTAAAAATCTATATCATCCTGCTCTTTTAAGAAAATGAGAAGGAGGAGTTACTGAGGATGGTTACAGGTTCATTTCTGGGAGAAAGTATAATCATTCTTGATCATCTACTTTTTTTTAAGATTGTATTTATTTATTTATTTTAGAGCGAGAGCATGTGAGAGAGTGTGGGCAGGGAGAGGGACAGAGGGAGTGGGAGAAGGAATCTCAAGCTGACTCCTCGCTGAGCACGAGCCTGATGCTGGGCTTGATCCCACGACCCTGATATCATTACCTGAGCAGAAATCAAGGGTCAGACGCTAAACTGAACGAGGCACCCAGCTGTCCCTCATCTATGTTTTTGAACATAAAAAAAGCATAAACTCTAAATTGCTTCCATGTAAATGTGGAAAAGCATATGTATCTATGTATCTGTATCTATCTATAGATATATATCTGTAAGATACCTAGATAAACACGCAAAACATGTAGATTACCCAAGTAGTTCTTTTATAGGTGAGGCTGAAAACAAGTTTAATAAGTATTAGCAGCTTTGTTTTCCTTCAGAATAGTCATGTATCATCATCATCATCACTAACATTTATAGAGCACTTACCATATACCAAGCATTGCACTTGATTTTTTTAATGAGTTATTTCACATAATTTCCATGACAATCCTCATACTGCTATTATCCTCATTTTATGGCTGATAAAACCAAGTCAAATATTTTACACATTTTGAAGATTTTATTTATTTATTTGACAGAGAGAGAGAGATCAGATCACAAGTAGGCAGAGAGGCAGGCAGAGAGAGAGGAGGAAGCAGGCTCCCTGCCGAGCAGAGAGCCCGATGCGGGCCTCGATCCCAGGACCCTGAGATCATGACCTGAGCCGAAGGCAGAGGCTTTAACCCACTGAGCCACCCAGGCACCCTATTTTACACATTTTGAAAAGTTAACTAACTGGGCCATAGACATAGGTTGTATTTTTCCCCTCAAAGCACTGGGTAGCACTCATGTGTTGTATAACACCCATGAACTAAAGATCACAAATTCAATAAAGTGAGAATGTGATTGGGGAATATAGAAGAGGGAGGAAGAGGTATTTTACAATGTATCACTGATGAGAATTAGTAATATGTGTTTTTCACAGAAAAAACAGAACTGTACATTAAAACGGGTCATATTTTTCCTTTTCTTCCCCCACCCATACGAATATTCATCCAGTCGTCCTTACTTTTCCCATGTAATCTTACAGTAAGCTTCCATTGCTAGAATAGATCTGTTCCTGACAACTGAGAGAGCCTAATTAACCTGCCAATTATACTGAGATTATAAAAACTGCCATCCTGGGTTGGATCCAGGGTTTCGAATCTAGCATTTTCTTCCTGAAAGCGGCACCAAGTCAGGGTTGGCATAAAGCAGGCAGTATATAGACATGGAGGCACAGAGGGAACAGTGGGACTGACGGAGGCAGGAATAGCTCCTTGGCTCAAGCAATGGTTGGCACGGGGCATGTGGGACCAGCCAGGCCAGGTCTGATCTTTCTCAAGATGAGCAACAATCGCAGGGTTTTATCTGAAGTCTTCTGACTTTGAAATGTTGTCAATTACTTTATACATTTTTTTTTTAAAGCACAGAACATATCTAACAAAACCCTTCTGTGGGCCAGATTCAGCCTGTGGACCATCAGTGTGTGACCTCTGTACCAAGAGCCTTGTTGTCAAAGACACGAAATACCCTCATATTCTCCTATCACAAATTTTAGTTTATCCCCCAAGAATTTCTCTAAGTCTCTTTCCAAGTGAAAGTATTTATATTTTCTGTTGTCATGCCCTTTGGAGGTATTGGATCCCACTAGTTCACTTACAGAAAGTAGGGTTTCATTTTATTGTTTTCAATCTACATCATTTATATTTCAAGAGGTAGCTCCCATCTACTAGACTAAGTTTTGGTAAGTGTGTCTGCTTTTATTTTCACAATTTTATAAATTTCTACCATATGTGCTCTTGGCCTTCATTTGTTTCTGCTTAAGAATTCACGTGCTATTTTGGGGTGCCTGGGTGGCTCAGTCAGTTACGTGGCTGCCTTCAGCTCAGGTCATGATCCCAGGCTCCTGGGATCAAGTCCCATGTCGGGCTCCCTGCTCAGCGGGGAGCCTGCTTCTCCCTCTCCCTCTGCCTGCTGCTTTGCCTACCTGTGCTCTCTATCTCTCTGTCAAATAAATAAATAAAATCTTAAAAAATAAGAATTCACATGCTATTTCATCTGTGGTCAATTAATTTAGTGTTCCACAAACATTTGCTGAATGCTAGGTGCTATGCGGATACAAAAGAACAAGGACTCTATAGTTTAGAGTCCCTAAAAATTCCAAAATACAGTGCTGTAAGAGTTGAGAGGTGGGAAAGACAGGTATTAACATTTATTGCTACCCTGCCATATGCCAGGTTCTTCTCACACATCATCTCAAGAGAGGTACTATTTTCCTCATGATGATGATACCCATTTTACTGATGGGTTTAGTGAGTTTCTCTGAGTCATACAAGGCTTAAATAGCTGAGCCAGAACCTGAACCCCATCTTTCTGATTCTAAAATACATGACACATCCTAAAACCATGGGATCTTCTACAGAGTGGGATTAATAATTCCAATTTAGAGGGATGAGAAAGGCCTCCTTGGGGAGATATGAACTCTGCTCTGTCTAAACTGGGGGCAGGGAGGAGAATAAGGTATTGCAAGAAGAGAACAAGATAAATTTACAGAGATAATATAAAACAAGTAATTTAATAGATCTGAGTAAAGGAGCTCCTGGGTGGCTCAGTTGGTTGAGTGTCTGAGTCTTGATTTCAGCTTAGGTCATGATCTCAGGGTTGTGAGATCGAGCCCTGCCTTGGGCTCTGTGATCAGCAGGGAGTTGGCTTGAATTTCTCTCCTACTCCCTCTGCGCCTTCCCCTGCTTGTGGGCACTCTCTCTCTAAAATAAATAAAACAAATCTTTAAAGAAAAATAGATCTGTATGAAGTCAGTGTCAAGCTCCAAAAAGCAGGTTGAGGCCTGTTCCTGGAGGGTCTTGAAGAGCTGGTTTGAACTTGGACTTTCTAGCTATTTAAAGTGTTTAAAACAGCATTTCTCACAGAATTAGAACAAGCAATTCTAAAATTTGATGGAACCACAAAAGACCCCACATAGCCACAGCAATCTTGAAAAAAAAAACCAAAACTGGGGGTATCACAATTCCAAACATCAAGTTATAGTACAAAGCAATAGTAATTAAAACAGTATGGTGGGGTGCCTGGGTGGCTCAGTGGGTTAAAGCCTCTGCCTTTGGCTCAGGTCATGATCTCAGGGTCCTGGGATCAAGCCCCACATCGGGCTCTCTGCTCAGCAGGGAGCCTGCTTCCTCCTCTCTCTGCCTGTCTCTCTGCCTACTTGTGATCTCTCTCTCTCTCTGTCAAATAAACAAACAAACAAACAAACAAATAAATAAAATCTTTAAAAACAAACAAACAAAAAACAGTATGGTACTGGCATAAAAATAGACACATAGATCAATGGAATAGAATAGAAAGCCCAGAAATAAACTCACAGTTATATGGTCCATTAATCTTTGACAAAGGAGGAATGAATACACGGGGGAAAAGACAGTCTTATCAACAAATGGTGTTGGAAAAACTGGACAGCAACATGCAAAAGGATGACACCGAATCACTTTCTTACACCATATATAAAAATAAACTCAAAATGCAATAAAGACCTAAGTGCTAGACTTGAAACCATCAAAATCCTTGAAGAGAACCCAGGCAGTAATTTCTCTGACATTGGCCATAGCACTGTTTTTTCTAGATATGTCTCCTGAGGCAAGGGAAATACAAGAAAAAACAAATTATTGGGACTACATCAAAATAAAAAGTTTCTGGACAGTGAAGGAAACAATCAACAAAACTAAAAGGCAACCTACAGAATGGGAGAAGATATTTGCAAATGACATATCTAATAAAGGGTTAGTGTCCAAAACCTATAAAGAACAGATACAACTCAATACTCCAAAGATAAATAATCCAATTAAAAATGGGCAGAAAATATGAACAGGAATTTCTCCAAAGAAAACATCTAGATGACCAATAGACACGTGAAAAGATGCTCCACATCACTCATCATCAGGGAAATACAAACCAAAACCACAATGAGTTATCACCTCACACTGGTCAGAATGGCTACAATTAAAAACACAAGAAACAAGTATTGGCAAGAATGTGGGAAAAAAGGAACCTTCTGGCACTGTTGGTGGGCATGCAAACTGGTACAGCTGCTGTGGAAAACAGTATGGAGGTTCCTCAGAAAATTAAAAATAGAACTACTCTACAATCCACTAATCACACTATTGGGTATTTATCTCCCCAATACAACACTAATTCAAAGGGATACATGTACCCCTATGTTTATTGCAGCATTACTATTTTTTCTTTTTTTTTCAGCATTATTTACAATAGCCAAACTATGGAAGCAACTTAAGTGTCCACTGAGAGATGAATGGGTAAAGAAGATGTAGTATATATTATACAATGGAATATTACTCAGCCATAAAAAGAATGAAATCCTGCCATTTGCAACAACATGGATGGAGCTAGAGAGTGTAATGCTAAGTGAAATAAGTCAGTGAAAGACAAACACCATATGATTTCTCTCATATGTGGAATTTTACAAAACAAATGAGCAAAGGAAGAGAGAGAGACACACACAGAGAGGACAATCAAGGAAACTCTTAACTATAGAGAATAAGAGGATGGTTATTAGAGGGGAGGTGGGGGGATGGGTGTAAGAGGGGATGGGGATCAAAGACTGCACTTATCATGATGAAAAAAGTGCTTGAGTAGGACTAGTCATATGCACAGGGAAGTTCTTTGGGAGGATCAATGGTGTCAACGGTATGATCTAGAGGTATACTATTTAGTACGGTAGCCACTGGCTACCTGTGGCTATTTAAATGTAACTAAAATAAAATAAAATGAAAAAATCAGTCCCTCAGTTGCACTAGCTACATTTCAAGTACTCAACAGCCATATGTGGCAGAGGCTACCCTACTGAACAGTGCAGGTATAAAACATTTGCAAAAGTTCTATTGGACAGGAGAGACTGAGGCCAGAAGTCCAAGTGGAGACAATTAGTATTACTGTAGTTTAGGTCAAAAGGAATCAAGTCAGGGTGCCTGGGTGGCTCAGGGGGTTAAAGCCTCTGCCTTCAGCTCAGGTCATGATCTCAGGGTCCTGGGATCAAGGCCCGCATTGGGCTCTCTCTGCTCAGCAGGGAGCCTGCTTCCTCCTCTCCCTCTGCCTGCCTCTCTGCCTACTTGTAATCTCTCTCTGTCAAATAAATAAATAAAATCTAAAAAAAAAAAAGGAATCAAGTCATAATTCGTGGGAGGGACCACAGGGAGGATGGCTAGCAGGGGCTGCAGGAAAGCTGTCTTTCAGGCTTCATCACATGACTGGGGTGCATGGGTGGCTCAGTTGGTTAAGTCTCCAACTCTTGATTTTCCATGTGTTGGGTTTGTGCTGGGCATGGAGACTTCCTGAGATTCTCTCTGCCCCTACCTCCCCTTTGCGCATTTACTCTCTTGGAAAAAAAAAAGGAGAGAAAAAGAAAAAAAAAAAAAAAAGAAAAAGAAAACAATTCCCCGATGGTTCCTGACATCAGACAAAATTTTTGGGTGGGATGACCACAGGTCCAAAGTTCTTAAGATTTCATTTTCTTGTTCTGCAAATGTGATTCTGGGCATCGGGCTTCCCTACTAATCTTTCGCCCCATCGTGTCTTCTTTCCTATATTCTCTATATTCTCTTTAATTCCCTATAATCTCTATATTCCTATAATCATCTTTCCTATAAAAAGGTAAAATTCACTTCCAAAATTTCAAATAAGCATTTGTAACTCCATCAGACACAACAGCCCTTTGCCCGTTACGATCTCATTTTTATAGGGAATGTATTTGGAATACAGCAAAGGCACGAGCCAGGTGCATTGCTTTTAATGTCCTTCAGTCACGCTGTCTGGTGGCTGGGGATGAATAATAAGTCGACAGCCCTCAAAGATCACCCGACACATAAACAACTACCCTAAACGCGACTTGGTGAGACTATTACCAGTGGGGTGTGTTGGAGAGAAACTCATTGTCAGCGTGGGGATGTTGGAGAAGGCTTCAAACGGGGACCCTGATACATTAACAAGAGTTAAGAGAAGGGGGCCAAAGCAGGTGGGAGCGGAGGCTCAGTCCGAAGGAACAAACGAACAGAGCAGTGAGGTCTGAAAGCCAAGGCACTCCTGGCTCCGAAGGTGAGATGGTAGGGAGAGGCCTCGGGCTGCACACAACTCAGACCAATGAGTCTGCAAGGATTCGGTTGCAAAGAGCACGCACTGCGTCTAGTCCGTGCCTTTCACAGGTAGAGACGATGCCTCCGAGAGAGGTAAGCTCTCGGGGACCACGGTCATTCATTCATTTCACAAATACTGACTGAGCGCCCGCGACGCGCCCAACCCTGCGAGTGACGGACACAGCCCCTGCCCGGGGACTTCGAAGGGTAACGAGGACGTGGTGCCCCGCACCCGGACGCCCGCGTCCTGCTCAAACCTGCGGCCCCCGGCGGCTACCGGCTGCCGCTCCACCTGGGTCCCGGAGGCGGGCCGCGAGTGCGGGAGCTGGGGTCCGACGCTGCTCCAACCCGGCTGGCAGCGCTGTAGACGCGGACGCCGGCCGTTCCCGAGCCGTTGCGGCCGAACCCGCGGACGTTCTGGCGGGCGGGGGACCGGAGTTGGGGCGAGGAACGGGAGCACGGGCAGCTGCGGTGGGATGCCGGGAGAGGAGGGGGTACCCAGGCCGGGAGAGCCCCTTCATCTGTGCCATCCAGACCTCCACTTGCTTTGGGGTTTGACTGCTCTTGGCTGGGGGCCTTCTAGATGCCAGGCGTCGTGCCTCGCACTTCACTCACCGTAATTCACTTAAGTCACCCTACGACCTTGTCAGGTCAGAAGACGAAGGAGGAAACTGGAGGCTAGAATGACCTTCAGGTTTCCAACCTCAGCTCTCTGCCCCACAAGCCTGGCTCCTCCCACTGAAGGACGCTCTTCTGCCCAGGTCGCTTGCTGGGCTTCCCCCCAGCCGGGTCCTTTAACCTTCTGAAGTTGACGCAGTCCCTGTCACTGTCTCTACCTAAGCCCTGCAGTCCTGCTTGGCCCAGTTGCAGTTTTACACCTGCTCGATTACTGTATTAATGCCTAACACATTCACTTTACCTATTCTTTCCTCTTTGTAGATTGTCACCCCCATAAGGCTGGGATTTTTATCTCTAACTGGTGTATTATCAGTGCCTAAACAAGGTGGACATAGTAAATGCTCAGTAAAATGTAAACCTCATGTAGGCAGCAACTGCCTCTGTTTTTGAATCAACTTTAATCAGAAGTGACTGATACCGAGTAGGCATTCAGTATGTAATTGTTGAACAAGTGACTGCACATACTGCTTACTTCATCTTTGCCCTTTCAGTCACTCTCACCTCACTATCCCAATTTTTTGGATAATTATATGAATTCCTTAGGATTCCTACTGCCGAATTTCCTCCCTTTTATACATCCACTCATCACCTTGATCCCCCACTCCCACCTGCCATTTCTTCACAGTCATATTTTTGCTCTTTTTCCTTCAACCTTCATTACTTCTTGGAAAGCTCCCTAAGGTGGGCCTGGAACATTTTCAAGCAGCACGTCTTCATAGGCAAGAGAATCCAGGCTAAGCCGCACTGAATCCCCCAAGAAAAGCTTTCCATGAATCACCTATGACTCTGGTTTTTGTTTTTCCTCGAGGAGAACTGAGGATCCTGCACCACCTCCTAAATTGAGATCATGGTCATTATTCATAATTTGTCCAGTAAATAATTATGGGGTAACAGTTATGTTCCAGGCACTGCGCTAGATGCTGGGACAAGATAGGAAAGTTGGAGCACTCCAAGGGATGTGTAACACCAAAGAGAATAATGATGGTAAGTGTTGAGAAGTATCCTGGCTTGGACCCAGTTACTTGTAGGAGAGATTGTGGCAAGCTTAACAGTGGGAGTAGGTATAAGGTTATAATATCTTGCCCAATCACACTTATTATCTTGTTCAGCTTTACAAATGACCATTAGGTGGGAATGTAAGGCAGGAATTAATTTTGCAGGAACTAGAACGAGGGTCTAAGAAAGGTCAATTGACTTGCCTCCTGCGACACTGCCAGAAGACCACTTTCTGCCTTGCTCTACTTAATCCGAGAGGCATGAATCAAATGTTTAGAATCGTCTTCACTGGAAGCTTCAGAGCAGAAATCAATTTCAAACCCTCAGAGTAATGTTTTCAAAAATCCTAGTCAAAGGGAGATAGCAGGGCGCCTGGGTGGCTCAGAGGGTTAAAGCCCCTGCCTTCGGCTCAGGTTATGATCCCAGAGTCCTGGGATCAAGGCCTGCTTCCCCCCCCCCCCCACTCTCTTGCTGTGTCAAATAAATAAATAAAATCTTTAAAAAAAAGTGGTGGGGCACCTGGGTGGCTCAGTGGGTTAAAGCCTCTGCCTTTGGCTCAGGTCATGATCTCAGGGTCCTGGGATCGAGGCCCGCATCGGGCTCCCTGCTCTGCGGGGAGCCTGCTTCCTCCTCTCTCTCTGCCTGCCTCTCTGCCTACTTGTGATCTCTCTCTCTGTCAAATAAATAAATAAAAAAACCTTAAAAAAAAAAGTGGTGGCGGGGAGATAGCAGAGACTTTTCTGAATCAGAACTACCTGGGGCATATCATAAAAATGTGCATTCTTGGTGCCTATCTCGGACCTATCCACTTAGACTCCCTGTGGGTCCTGGGACTTTGCATTTTTAAACACCCAAAGTGATCCTTCTGCACATAAAAGTTTAAGAACCGCTAGGAGAGTTTGGATGGAAAACCTCAGCCTTAATGCAGAGCTAATATTTGCTTTTAGGATAGAGTTCGTCACAATTCCTAAGATAAGCCGTATGTCCTTGAGCAGATGGAATACAACGGCTTTCTGGCCAGAACCTTCCTTTTTTTAATGTAAGTACTTCTTGGAAATTGGGGGTTCTGCTGAGCAGATGCTCGGCTGCTGGTAACTACCGGCAGTTCAAAGATCTTTTGGCTCTTTTCCCCATGCCCTGTTAGTAGTCACTGTCGCTTTCCACCATGGAGCCGGGCATTTGCCCCGCCGACCACGGTGGGGCGCACGCGGCATACCTTGCCCGTTTATCCCTTCTTTCCCGAGTTCGCCTTCGCGCCCTTAAGAACAGTCCCGGAGAGTTCTTGCCTCTGGTCTCCAGCTGTTGCTCTTTTCTCGCGAGAAGTGCTCCTCCCATCTCCCGTCGTCTACCCCCTCCCGTGGGCAGGTTCCATATTGGGTAAAATCTCGGCTCGCGGAGAGTCCCGGGAGCTGTTCTCGCGAGAGTACGGCAAGAGGCTCCTGGTCGCTGGCTCTGGAACGGCGACCACTGGAACCTCAGCGGGCGCTGCAGCTGGAGCGGTAGTCCCGCGGCGCAGCCGGGAGTCGGCCTGGTCGGGGAGAGGGTGCAGGGAGAGCGTGGTGGGCGCAGCCTTGAGCTCCGGAGCGTGCCCTTGCCCTTAGCCGGGCTCGCTCCCGTCGCTGAGGCGCGTCCAGCAGCTGCGGCTGACAGGGGCCGCGCGCGCGGGAGTCGGCGGGGTCGTGCGTGCCGCACCTGCGCCGACTGCCAGCTCCGGGTCCCCGCCCGGTCGGGCGGGCGACGAGGGCCGGGGAGCGGGTGCGGGCGCAGGCGGGGCCCCTCAGGGCCACCTCCTAGCCCCGCGGCCGCCTCTGGAAGATGTCTCAGGAGAGGCCCACGTTCTACCGGCAGGAGCTGAACAAGACAATCTGGGAGGTGCCCGAGCGTTACCAGAATCTGTCCCCGGTGGGCTCCGGTGCCTATGGCTCCGTGTGGTGAGTGTCACCGGGCTTGGGTCTGCGGTGGGCTAAGTGGCCCTTAATACCCCAGAGCCAGGCCTGCCCCCACAGCTCAGCGATGCACCAAGCGGCAGGAATTTTCCTTGGGGGAGGGCACCGCTGCCTCTTCGACCCCTGTCCTGCACTCCCTGTACCCCTTACACCCCTCACTCGGCACCCCCAGGTAGGTGGTCAGCTGCGTGCAGGATGCAGGTGCTCGGTGGGCTGTGGTGCTGGAGCTCGGCCCCGGCTCGCACCCTGCGCAAGCCCTTCTTGCGGGGCTGCTGCTCCGGGGGCTGGCACGGAGGCGGGGGTACCTTTTCCGGGGTCTTCCTGCCGACACCGAGCAGAAAGATCCTCTCCGGAGGTGCGCCCACTTTGGGCGCCGAAGCCTGCCCTCAAAGCAGACAAGCCCGGGGAGCTGCAGGGAGAAGCAGACAAAGCTCAGAAGGGCAAAGCTCGACCGGGAGACGCCGGTTGTCCGAACAAAACTGACGACGAAGGACGTTCTGTCCCGGCTTTTTTTTGCAAACCTCTTTCGAAATCTCATTTTGAGCAGCATTCCTTTTGAATTCGCACCTGCATTAGCAGCGACCCATAGAACCTAAAATACCGACTTTATCTCGGCCAGCATAGTGCCAGCTTGAGTGGTGTGTTTCCGATTCGGTTGAAAGCGTATTTCCTTTTCGCAGAGTGGGGGTGGGTGGTAGTGCCTGCAAGAACACTGCAGCTTGAGAAACTGGCGGCCTCACTGATTAGTCACATACCACTGCTCATTTAAGTATTGTTTGGCAAAACAGTTTTCTCCTCTGGAGCAAGTGAGATTCAGATCCGTTGGACGCGCTCAAGATCAAAAAGTTATTAACAATGCTGGGACGTACTGTAAATATTTTTTAATTGAAATACGTCTTGTGAATATTGAGTTTTTTAAAGGTCCCTTAGAGAGTTTGCAGGGAACTTGTCTACATTTGTAGCCTGACATACACGATGGTTTTCATAAAGATGTGGACTCTATAGTAAAGAAAGGAAAAGACACTTCTCAGGTTTAAATCACACTAGTGTTTTAAATTAAATTGAGACCATAAGATTTCTGGATCTGAAATATTTCACTAATTTAGGTATTACACACTCCTATTTTAGGTTTACTGTAACTTGAGAGCTGCTGATTTGAAACTAATTCATGTATTCATGTGCATGCATCATTCGAAAGGGGCTATATAAAATTTTTTGTTTTGGAACAAATTCCAGACTTTTGGATGTGTTAATCTTTATAATTCCTGTGTTTCTTAAAGTCACATCATGAATTTCCTGTTTGGTTGAATCTTCTGGGTAATTGAGATTGTGCAATTGTGTCAAGCAACAGATCATGTTGCATTTTCTAGTTCAAGCTGCTTGAGTTTATGTTGCTGATGGCCCTCTGCTTGACATCTTTTCCATTTTTTTATAATATGGCATTTTACATTTTAAGGGAATTTGCAACATTTTACTATGTATACGTATATATGTATGTGTGATTGATTTGCAAATTTTTAAAGATTTATTTAGATGATTGCTCCTTTAATAGCTTACTATTTTACCTCTACTTTTCATTCTTCAATTGCCAGTAATTTTTGTAGTACCAGGTTTTTGTTTCCAAAGATGTTTAAATTTTAATGAAATTATACAGCAGAATAATGCGACTATGGGGAGTTTAGTGAACTTGAAAAGAACGGCCTGTAAGGTTTTTCTACTGTTGGTTTGAATAGCTCTGCCCTGGAACTGAAGATTCAGATTTACAGTGAAGTATCATTAAAATGACCTTTACATTTCTTTAGTACTATGCTTTTCTGGCTTACAGAAGCCAGCAGTATCTGACACTCGGAAGTAATTTTGCTAAACAGATTTTTAAAAATAGGTCATATGTTCACATTGTATAAAATTCAAAAGGCATAAAATAATATTTAATGGGGGCACCTGGGTGGCTCAGTGGGTTAAAGCCTCTGCCTTCGGCTCAGGTCATGATCTCAGGGTCCTGGGATCGAGCCCCGCATCAGGCTCCCTGCTCGGCAGGGAGCCTGCTTCCTCCTCTCTCTCTGCCTGCCTCCTTGCCTACTTGTGATCTCTCTCTATCTGTCAAATAAATAAATAAAATCTTTAAAAAAATAATATTTAATGAAAGGTATCCTTTCCTTGGTCTCCAGCCACGCTATTCCTTTCTTCAGAGACAACTGCTGTCCAGTTTCTTGTGTGTCTTTACAGGGTGGTAGAGTCTGTTCCCCCCTTTTTTAGTAGTAATTCTGCTAAGGGATTTAAATAATAACCTATGGTATATTGGTGGAGGAAAATACATCTGATGTTATGTGACAGTTGACTGTGAACAAATGTAACTGATATTGGATTGAAAATGTTGAAATTTAGATTTACAAGTAAGTGGTATCTCATTCAGAATTATTTGAAGTTCTTTCAATTAGTTTTTGGGGAGTTGCAGAAAACTTTTTTTTTTAATTAGTATCCATTCTGGAGCCTGTGTTATTTTTCACTACCATCATCCTTTGAGAACAGACTTGATTTTAGGGAATAACACAATCAAACTGAATTCAAGTAATTTAGAGAATTTGTACTCCAGTCTGATGAAAAAGATTAGGCATTCAGGTTTGTCATTCTGTTTTAGGTCAAATAGGAGTTGTGACTATAAAGTAATGACCGAATTTCTTGTATGACTTGTAGAACTGGATCTGAAGTCCGTTCCAAAAAAGAATATCTGAAAGTATTTTAAGGAAGGCAACCTCCCTGAAATAGGTGTCCATTTCCTAGTTTGATTGTTCCAAAGTGTGATATACTTTGGTGTATAACTTACGTTTTTTATATTAAGCCTATTTTCGTTATTTTAATTTGTGCTAAGTATATGGTAAAAAAGCAAGTAGCATCCTGTACGATAACCAACTATGAATCCAAGATCAAGGAATCAGACTAGAAATTGAGAATCGATAAGGTTTTATAAATATGCCTTTCCTTTTTAGGGGGTAAAGGGAACTAAATCTTGCAGTTTTAAGGAACTTTGTGCATTGTCTGTGAGGGGAAATGAAGCAAAATTGTTTAAGAATACTTTGTTGCGAAGCATTGATTTTTTTTGGTTTTGGGACAGAAGAGGGGGGGCTCTTTGTGGTGAGTTTAAGGAAATATAAACAGGAACTTAAAGGCCTTTCCTCTGGGTATGGTTTTTCCAGACCCTTGCTGTTGATTAGAGGAGGTGGGGCCCTGGTCGCCATAAAAGAGGTGAGAGTTGAGAATTACTCTTAAGTTATAGTCACTTGTTTATTCAACAATATTGAGTACCGGCTATGGACTAGATAACGGGCTAGGTTTCATGAGCTAGAGTGCTGAGCAAGACAGAATCAGATAATCCATTCCCTCCTTGAGTTTATAGACTAATGCGAATAATAACTACATTTTTTTTAGTTTTTTATTATTTATTTGACAGAGAGAAAGAGAGATCACAAGTAGGCTGAGAGGCAGGCAGAGAGAGAGGGGGAAGCAGGCTCCCCACTGAGCAGAGAGCCCAATGTGGGGCTCGATCCCAGGACCCTGAGATCATGACCCGAGCTGAAGGCAGAGGCTTAACCCACTGAGCCACCCAGGCGCCCTAATAACTACATTTTATGGATTGCTCACTATCTTTTAGGCTTTTTGCTATGTAGTTTACATTTATCATCAGTATATAAAGCATATACAAGATTTTTAGTAAGGGGATGGCAAAATTTACTAAGAAATCAAATCCCGCTTCCTAAATGCTTTGTGGAAAAAGACTGTATATTCATGAATATAATATAAATAAACAAAGCTAAGTTTTAGTGTTAATAGCCATTCACTGTTCAAAATCTTTTTTTTTTTCTTTTAGGATGAGCCAGGGCACAGATAAATGAATATACA
The DNA here is from genome assembly GCA_002007465.1 of Ailurus styani. Taxonomy (NCBI): domain Eukaryota; kingdom Metazoa; phylum Chordata; class Mammalia; order Carnivora; family Ailuridae; genus Ailurus; species Ailurus styani. Next base: position 2,251,947 of record LNAC01000077.1, on the reverse strand, counting down.
TCATTGTTGGCTAGGCAAAGATGACTTGACTCCTGATCAGTAAGAGGGGCTTGCCCTTTATTTTTCTAGTGGCGATAATAGGCCTGTACTGATCTTTCTTCCCATTTGCTTTTCTTTGTAACCAAAACCAAGGTAACTGGCTGCATGTCACCAGTACTAACAAATAAATATTTAAAGATAATGGCAAATATTTATATTATTGCTATATGAAGACTTTTAAAAAATTGAGTCAAATTTGTTATGAAGTCATTTGATTTATCAAATCCTATTTTTTTACTGATGCTTTTCTACTTTTCTAATCCCATTTTAAAATAAGGGTATTCTGAACCTCTGGCTTTTCAGTTCTGACAGTTTAATTTCTTGATACTGCAGAGTACTCTTTTTGATTTCCCTCTAACTCAGCTTTAGAGATGATCTGTATGTTGATTCTGCCTTTCGTGGGCAGCAGTGCAGATGGTGCTGAGGCCTGAAGCTTTGGGTTCAAAGGTGGAAGAATTCACTGGGTTAGATCATTCTCACTTTAGTATAAGCTGGCATTTTTTGTGGGATTTTACACTCTAAAGTGTTTTCATTGAAAGCATCATCATTCAGTCTTCACTGGTTCTCTGTTATTAACCAGTTATGTAGATGAAGAACTGTACTCATTTATAGAAGGAACGGCTTACTTGTCAGTGGTACTTTGGATTTGGTTCTGGGGTTTCAACACTTTAGAAGTTGTCTTTTCTCTATATACGGGCTGCTGAGTTTGTGTGATAGTACCTTCTTTTGTACTGTTTGTATTTATCCCTCTTTTTGTGAAGAAAGGGGTTGCTGGGTCACTTGAAATAGAGCTGTGACTGTACAGAACCAATCCCACCAATGTCATTGCCTAGCTAATCTAAGGGGTAGTGACTTAAGTCATTAAAGTCACACCTCTTCCTCAGAATTGATAGATAAAAAAATGAACTCATTGCCCAGATCACATTTTTTCCCCAAGTAATTATTAGGCAGTGCAAATACTTAATTCCTGAATTTATGAACCCTGTTGGTTTGAAATTCTTTCTTTTTTAAGATTTTTTAAAAATGTATTTATTTGACAGAGAGAGAGAGAGATCACAAGTAGGCATTGAGGCAGGCAGAGAGGAGGAAGCAGGCTCCCCGCTGAGCAGGGAGCCCAATTCGGGGCTCGATCCCAGGACCCTGGGATCGTGACCTGAGCCGAAGGCAGAGGCTTAACCCACTGAGCCACCCAGGCACCCGGTTTGAAATTCTTTAGTGTACATTTTGTAAAGTTGGTACTATCTGTACATGTTTGTGTTATGTAAGTATAGGATATTAATAAAAAAACCCTGCCACTCCTGGCCTTTGAAAATACATTAGATTTTTGCTCTTTTCTGTGAAATTTGGTATTGATTTGTTCCTATCCAAGAGGTGTCATTCCTGTAATGCTCAGTAAAAACCTCATTGTAAAGTGGGTTTCCCTGACTTAGGGAACCTAGGGATTTTGCCTCACGGTCATCATGTACTTGGGAGTCATGCACATATTTCTTCAGAAGAAAAAAAAAAGGACTCTTTAAACTTGAAATTTTTTTTATGTAAATAAAGCTTTCAGTGGTAAAGTTTGTCTTTGCACAGGGTTTCCATAAATTAAGTGCATGTGTGTTAAAGATTTATAAAACGAACCAGTTTCCAGCATGTCAGCCTGTTAAGAGTTTATTATTGGAAAGAGAAAAATGGTGGTCTGTAAATTCTGCACTTTTGTCACATAGGTCTTGGATTTTGACCTGACTCCTAGGCTGAAGGTCAGGGGAGAAAGAGTACAGAAAAGAGCAGTCTAGGATGACCCCTAAGTTTTGGTTTTAGACAGACGGTTATTTTAGTACTATTATCTGAACTTCGGAGTATTGTAAGAATTGTGGAAGCAAACGGAAAGAAAGATGTATTCATGCTAATGTCCTTGAGGACAGGACTGTGTGTTATACGGATACCTGGAGCACCTACTATGTATGCATCATTCTTCAGGTCTTGGAGATGGGGTAAGAACAGACGAAAATTTCTCTCCATAAGAGACTCTATTCTAAGAGGGATGAAAGTAGAAACAGGTAACAAATAAAATTTATATTATGTCAGGTGATTGGTGCTATGGGGAAAACGAAGCAAGGAAAGGAGAGGGAATACTGGGATGGCTGTGTTGCCCTTTTAAGCATGCCCTTTTAGTCGGGGTAGGCCTCAGTGTTGAAGTGACAGCTGAGCAAAGACCTGCAGGAGGTGGACTTGGGTGGGGAGGGAAGAACATTCCAGGCTGAGGGATCAGGAGGTACAAAGGCCCTGAGGCAAAGGCCTCTTTCTCCGGGAGAGCTAGGAGACCAGTCTGACTAGCACCGAATGATCCAGGGGCCAAATAGTAGTAGAAGAGGGTGGAGGGGCTGCAAATGTGCAGTGATTATGAAGGGCCTTGCTTGCCTTTCTAAGAACTGTGCCTTTTACTCTGGGTGAGAGGGAAGGCCGTGAAGGGTTATGACCAGAGGAGAGACATGATCTAATTTATGTTTCAACAGATCACTCTGCTCTAGGGTCTCTAATTTTTTTCATTTCTATTCCCTACCCATTAGAGGTGCTAATTGTAGTTTAGGGTAGAATGGGGGAGTCTGATGAATTGGTACACAACCACAACCCATGTGCACAACTCTCATTCCAGAAGGCTCAGAATACCAGAGGCAGTACTTCTGTTGGGCCCTAGAAATTCAGGGTATTCTAGTACAGCTCTTTAAATAACATGGACTTACTTGACTTTTTCAGGTTTCTGTTGCCAAAAGGAAGGGAGCAAAGAGATTAGCTCTAGATTTCTGCTGACAAAAGAAGATTAGCCTGCTGGCAGGTTGAATGTTTTCTAACTTCTTTGGGCTTCTAGGTTTTTTCTTACAATTGGGTCATATTTTGAAGGACATTTTTACCTTTCTTCAGCCTTTAAGATCTCATTTATTTTCTGTTTTATTTGACCCTGTATCTGCTTTACATTCCTCCACCTTCTCCCATTATAGTAATTTTAGTAGAGGTCTGATTATTGTTACCTGTTACTAATGTTTTGGCTGTGAGGCCCCAAGGACTTCTCTGCTAACTTGAATAAGTCTTACAATTGAAAAATTCTACACATACGTGACCCTATAAAATCTCATAGGGTTTATTGTCTTCCCTGCCTTTATAGATATACAGGCTTCTCTCCTCTTTCATGGAAGCTCTCCCCCTTTTACTGCTCTATCATCTAGTTGGGGAAAATAAGTGTTCCTAAACCCAGATTCCCATGGCAACATAACAAAAAGGTAATAGAACAAATGTTTATTTTGTCTAGCTGCTGTCTGAGTAATTTTAGACCCTGAACACGTTGGCTCCTGTTACTTTGAATGATGTTGTTATAGATTTCCTTGTTTTCCTCAAAACCTCTAGGCCTTGGTGGTATTGTCACTGTGCCTGTGACATGAAGGAAGGTATGTGAGTATGTGTGTCTTACTATCAGTCCACCCACAAATTTGCTTTTCCAAGCTTATGGTCCTGAGTGGAGGCATCACACAACACAACTGTGCAAAAAAAAAAAAAAAAAAAAAAAAAAGGCGAAAAGCATACCAGTTGTCCCCTTTGTTTTCTTAAATTCATTAATTCAGTATTACCTGTATTAAGCACTGTATTAGATGTTATGTTTATAAAAATAAAAAAAAAAAGATAAAAAGCAAGCAGGGTGACTGCTTTCGAAAATATCAGTCTAGAAGAGACATGTTACATTGTTTCCTCAGATCACTTTTGAAGTCCTCTGTAGCTTTTTTTGCTGCATTCTTTCACTTAAGTTGCCATTTCACATCTACCCTTATTTTCTAATGGCTTCCTTTGAAATTTTCTTTTAGATTCTTTTGTCTCCCTTGACTCTAGTGACACTGGTTACTTTTTATATCAAGGGCAACTCTGTGCAAGGATATGTGTTGGAAATCTGTGTCAGAGAAGCCTTTCCATCTGATGATTCAGATCTAGAAAGTGATGACATCAGCATATGCCCACAACAGGTCAGAACTTCTTCTTTTGATCTGCCCAGGGCTCATGGAGTCTATGTGTTAGGGAAACCAGGGGACTGTGAGGGTAAGGGTCCTTTAGATCCTTAACCCAGCCCTATACTTCCACTTGGAGTGGTGTCTCCACTGTGACAGTCTTCTTCACGTACAAATTAAGTGTCCTTAATCATGCCCTTAGTCTGTCCTGTGACATTCAGCTCGAAGTGTCTGATTTATGCAAGCGTATATTGAATTCTTCCTTGTATTTCATTATCCTTGTAGTAGATGTAACTTTATTTACAGAAATAATTGCATTATTCTTAATATCCGCCAAGAGATATTTCTTTTTTTCCCCTCTTCTGTCAAATCCATCTTCGGCTTTAGCTAGCTTGAGCCTTCTTGAACTTAGACTTTTGCATAATAAGATTCTGTTTATGTTTTCTTCTCCAGGCTACCAAATGCTGGGAAAATCTTAGTTATCTTCCTCAGTTCCTTAGTGATTTTTGTATTAAATTGAAGTGAAATATTGATGTTGGCATCTTATATTGATAAACTTACTAATAGTTTTCTCATTTGACATTTTAAGTTTGTCTTGCTTCATTTTCTGTTCTTAGTTTAGTGTCCTAAGTGCCTTACGCTTTGAATGATCTGCTTTGAAATTAGCAATCTCAATAAGTTAAAGATATCAATGCTAAAGGGAGCAAAAGGGGAAAATAGCAAATTAAGAAAGCAGTAAGTATTATGAACATCTGTCAAGTTCCAAATATAATCTAGGGTTACTCAACTTACTGACATTTTGGTGGGATAATTGTTTTGGGGGGCTGACTATCTTCTGCATTGTAGGATATTTAGCAGCATCCTTGTACCCTACTTGCTAGATGCCAGTAGCAGCCTCCAGTTGTGACAACCAAAAATATCTCTAGACATTGCCTTATGTCCCCTGGGGACAAAATCACCCTTGTTGAGAACTGCTTATATAACCCTATATATTTGGGTTGATTGGCTGTGAGGAAAAACTAAATAGGATAACTTGAACCTTCTGCTAGCAGAAAGATAGAAAAACTATACTTTCTGTGCGTATTCTTTTCTTCTTTTTTTAAAAGATTTTATTTATTTTAGAGAGAGAGACAGACACAGCATGAATGGGAGGGGCAGAGGGAGAGAGAGTGTCTAAAGCAGACTCCACGCTGAGCATGGAGCCTGATGCGGGGCTTGATCCCTGGACCCTGAGATCATTACCTGAGCCAAAACCAAGAGTCAGACGCTTAACAAACTGTGCCACCCAGGTGCCCTGTATGCATATTCTTTTTCAGTTCATCATATGATACAGTGTCAACAGTGGCTTTGCTCATACACTGTGTGTCCAAATTTGTACTTCTAAATCTTATCTCAAGAATATCTAACCCTTTGGTTTTCAAGTCTATTGAGGTGTAATGTTTCATGCTTTTCCTTGATTATTTTTTCTTAACATTGTTTGAGGATGATCTCAGATGTAGCACTAACTACCCTAGGAATAGATTGATGTTATAAACTTGTATGATTCAGCCTTGGAGTTGTGGAGGTGTGATATTTGAAGAAAGCTTTCATTAGCACTGATGAATGACAGTGGTCATGAAAATTACAATGAGGGAGCAAGCCAATTACCTAAAGATTTCTGTAACTTTCTGTAAGTCCAGGGCAACATGATTTTGAAAATTCGAAATGTGTGTGTATATGTATTTGCTTTATGCTTTAGATTTAAAATAGTGAAGAAAATCAGTTGGTTATCTATCAGTGTTAAATGCCCATCAGTGTTAAAAGAAATAGACAAAAGGGGCACGTGGGTGGCTCAATTGGTTAAGCATCTGGCTCTTGATCTCAGCTCAGGTCTTGATCTCAGGGTCATGAGTTGAAGCCCTGCCGTGGAGCCTATTAAAACAAACAAATAAAGAAATAGACATAAAATATAGGTGGACTGTATATATAAAAAGGTGTTGATGTGTATAGAGATGTGGGGCTATAGTAGTTAGAATGGTTTCATGGAAGAAAAAGGATTTGAAGCTTATTTTGGAAGGTGGGTAATATTTGGAGAAGAGGAAAGGGAACATTTTTTTAGGGAACAGGAGAAAACACAACTAAGAGAATTAGTTACGAGGTGGACTGGCCTAACAGCAAGTGTATCTTAGGTGGCTTGAACCCAGTTGTGGTTCTCATTTGGGTTGTGCTTCAGAATCAGTGTGGAGTTTTTAAATACAGATGCTTGGATCCTACCCCCAGAAATGAAGAAGTAGCTCTGGAGTAGGGCTAAGGCCCTGCATTTTTCTAGGCCATGGAATGCTGTTAAAGTTTCCTGAGTTGTAAAGTATCGAGGTAAAGTGTTTTAAAAATGATCTGACTGGAGTATATAGAATGGATTAGAAGAAGCAAATGTATTGCTTTTAAAAGTCTTCTGTGATTTGTTTATGTGTCTGTTTATTCTGACTCTCCATTGAGATTTCTTTGTTTCTTGAGGTCAAGAACTCTCTGCTCTGGTATGTATTTATTAATCTTGAATTATGTTCCAGGCACTGGGCTAGATTCTGAGGATGTGCAGATCACCTATAGCTTCTGCTCTCCTTCAGAGTTTGGAGTTGGAAACAAATAATAAAGGGATTTTTTTTTTTTTAGTTCAATGTCTAAAATATTGGCTACATTATGTTGCTGACTGTAGTCTTAGATCCTGTTGAATAATTGCTGAATAATGTATATTTTAACTTGTAGAAACTATATGTTAATTATCCATAGCATGATAACAAATGATCAAGGATTTGGTCCCTCAATTATATTTTAATTTCCCTATTTTATTGTCATTTCAGAGGTTTACTCAACCTCAAATTTGAGAATAAGAAATCTAAAAGTATATATTGAAAATCTACTATGTGATAAACCCCATGCTGGAAGCTGGTCATGAAACTATTTTATAATAGCATGTTATTTCAACTTAGAACATTTAAAACTACCTGCCTTTTATAGTTCATAAAGTACTGTCACATAATTATCTTATTTAAGCCTCAAAACAGCATTGTGAGATAAGCAGAGCTGGTGACACATTCATTTTATTTATTTGGAAACAGCCTTATAGAAGCTTTGCCCCAGATCACATGCTAGGAAGTGCCAGAACCAAAACTAGAACTCAAATCTTTTGACTACTAGTTTATTTTTCTCTGTATCAGACTGCATATGTTTATGCTTAATAGAAGTTTTTGAGATTAGGTCATCAAAATACTGCAGTGACCATTCACTGGGAAGCAAAAGTAGCTTTGTTAAATGGAATTCCAGTGATTTTTCTGGAGCAGTAAAAAGATTCTTAAATAGTATTCCCAAGAGTAAGTGAAATATCTTGAAAATTTCAGTATTTTGTTTAAAAAAACAAAAACAAAAACCATGTTGCTCAGGGTAATGATTTAAAAATATGGCCATAAATTATTTGATACTTCTCCTTTAAAGAGGTGGAGCTAATAATCCTCACCTTCAGTGAAGGTGGTACTTACTCACTTCTCTAATATATGGAATGTGGTAGTAAAGATGGAATGTGATTCTGAGGGTAGGTCATAAAAGATATATGGCCCCTATCTTGCTCTTTCTCTGAATGTTTCTCTGAAATCATTTGCTCTAGAGCAGTTTTTCAACCTCAGCATTATTGATATTTTGGACCAGATAATTCTTTGTTGTGAAGAATTATAAGGTTTAGCACTAACCCTGGTCTCTACCCTCTAGATGCCAGTACCATCCCTCCCCCCTCAATACACACTCCAGGTGTAACAGCCAAAAATGACTCAGACATGGTCAGGTGTCTCTTGGGGAGAACTGCCTCTGTTGAGAACCACTGCCTTAGGGACAGCCAACAGCTCTGCTGAGAAGACTTGGAAGCAGCCTTACAGAGGAGCCCACATTGCGAAGAACTGGGGCCTGCCAAAGCCATTTGAGGCAGCCATCCTTGAAGTGGATCTTCCAGCCTTAGTTAGGCCTTCAAGTGACTGTAGCGAAGGCCAGTATCTGGACTGCATCCCCCTGAGAGACTGTGAGCCAGAACCACTCAACTATCCAGCTCCCCAATTCCTGATTCACAGAGACTGTGAGATAATAAATCTGTTGAAGCCACCAAACTTGGGGGTAATTTATTATTTAGTTATACACTAAGTGTTACTGTAAAATATATATGTATGTCATATAAGATGGAGAGTCACTGACTAAGCAAACCAAAGATTGTGAAGACACACTAATACCTGTTATATGCATCTGTAGTCATGTTTATAGCACATGTTTGTAGGGTGCTTTTTTCTGGATATGAAGCCTATAAACACAATTACTGTAAAAGCCTTTTAATTGGAGCAGCAAGCAAAATTGTTTGATGGTAATCATAAATAGTTAAAATGTAATATAGGATTCATTTATTTCATATTTGCTTGAAAGGAGTTAAAAACTAGTTAATGATAACTTCAAAAACATTTGTTACTGAAATTTTCAAACACAAAAGTAGAGAAGATAAACCCATGGTGACAACATTCTAATGAGGCTTGGGAAAATAAGTCCACATGTAATAAAATAATCCACATGTAATATTTTTGTAATAAATGTGAGATAACTGTTGCTCTTGAGACAGATGTATCGACTGTATTTGCAATCAAAGAAATATGTTAACTGACACCACTGTGGCTTTTAAAGCTTCAGTGAAGAAATAGCTTACAAAATCATTCTATTTTCAAGAATGGAGCTTACAGCAAATGAAGATTAATTGCATTTCACATTTTAATCACAAATTGGTTTGGATTTTTCGGTTGCGTGTCTAAGTGAATTTCTACATTGTTTGAATTTTAGTTTTCATCAGGCTAATAAAAATTAAAGCAACTGTGAAAAACATTTTTGCTCCAGTAGCTTAGACGTTTTGTAGCAGGAATTAGACCAATCCGGAATGGCAGGTATCTAGCATATGTGTTGCTATGCTCTGAGTTCTAGTCACATAGCTAGTGTCCCCTGTAAATTCTGTCACAAATACATTTTCCTATCTGAATGAGATTTTCATGAAGGTGCTCAATTTGCATAAAAGTTCTTGAACTATTAAATTATGTTAGGTATGTGGTCAATTAAATGACTCTCTTTTCCATTCAGTCTACTAATCTATTGTTAGAGTGTTTAATATGTCATTTGTGTTTTGAGCCTCTTTGAGAGGAGTATTTAAAAACTGAGAAGTTGGGGATTGGTTGCTTTGTACACACTTGTAACAGTTGTATTAATGACATCTGATGTTCTTCCCATAAGTCTGAAAGTGTTATTATAAGTAAGTAAATCCCACTTAAAAATACTATATATAGTTGCAAATAGTCAAATCATTTGTGATTCTTTAAAGAAAGGTGTTATCTAAACATTACAAAAAGGTATTTGAGAGTTAGTGAAGGTATTAAAAGTAACAATGTTTCAAATGTGATGAGTTTTTAGAGTCAGTTTTAAGTCCATTGCTGCTCTGAAGTATATTTTTTGAGGTTCCTAAATCAAAACTCGAGTTCTAGTTTTTGCATAAATTTGCATTATTTTCATGACATTATTTACAAAATGGAGGGATAGAGCATAAAAATTAAACTACAGTGATATTTGCACATTTGTCTGAACTTAGAAGGAAAAAAAAGTTTTCTGTAGTAGAGGGCGATGTGTGCTGAAAAATATTTCTTGTATGATATTTATTGAAACTTGTATCAGGTGTTATAGGTAAAGAGAAGGTTCCAAGCTAGTAGTATAAATTACTCATTTAGAAGGCACATTTTGCCGGCTTTTAGGAGTTAACCTGAATTCAATTAGAAAAAAGCCTCAAATTGTATGCTCTGGAGAGGAGATGTCATGTTTTTGTAGTTATTTCATTCACCTTAGATACTTTAATTTGATGCATTAATGAGAATTTGTTGATTCAGTATAACTACAAATTTTAATATATTTAAAATTTTCCCATAATTTCCAAAAATAAACAAAATTGTGTTTGTTGTTTTAACCATTATTGAGGGTTCATTTTTTTCTCATTAACATCATTCAGGGATTAGAGAAGTCATCTGTGATTATTGAAAGAAATTGTAAAACCGCTTCTGATCCTCACAAATTACCCAGAGACTTGTCAGGCGATTGCTCATTCTTCATTCCGTTGGGAAAAACCCAAATTGTTTTTTGAGGAAAAACCTGGTACAGTCATTTGTCCTCCCATCCTCTGTTAATGTGAGCATTTGTCCTGGTTAGGGACCTCACCTTTCTTTTTTATAAAAATCTTTATTTATTTATTTGACACAGAGAGAGGGATTACAAGTAGGCAGAGAGAGGAGGAAGCAGGCTCCCCGCCGAGCGGAGAGCCCGATGTGGGCCTCCATCCCAGGACCCTGGGATCATGACCTGAGCTGAAGGCAGAGGCTTTAACCCACTGAGCCACCCAGGCGCTCGGGACCGCACCTTTCTTAAGAGGTTGTCTCTCTGACTCTACCTAGCGACTCACCTGACAGAGCATATTGCTCTGCCTTTACCTTGCTGCATAGAAAATCTGCAAGCCAGGTGCCAGTCATGGAGGAGAAACGGAGTTTCTGTGTCTCTATACCTATCAAAAGCTCAGTTGATGGAGATCATCTTTGGAGGACTATCTGAGGAAGATGGAATTTACCTTTTTCTCTCAACACACTTGAGATTTCCTCTTAGGTTAAGTCCACTGGAGAACAGCAGCATGCCATACTATTATGTACTCTCTTCCCCACTTTTGCTAATAATGAACTGTATTTTGGCTTTATGAAACAGTCTCCACCGATAAAGATACTCTAAGAAGCATCTCAAACCCACTATTATATTTGTCTAAGAATGTTGATTAGGACATTTTTACCACATTATACAGTGTCTCCTTCATAAACATACACAGGAGGAACTCTTCTCTGGTTTTATTACAGGAATAATTATGCCTCTCTTCAGTTTTCCAGAGTACCTAGTTTGTTTTTATTATATGGTTCGTGTGACTCATGTCTTAACTGATTGTGTTCTCTTGTTGTGTGATGTCTTTGGTGGGCTCAGAGCCCACTTAAAAAATCCATTCTAATGGGTATTTAGAAAGAACCTCATAGTAATCATTTGTATGTTAACCTCACCTGTACAGAATTTCTTATTTTCCCGTAATCACTGTTATGTCAAGTTATGTATGTATAGTTCCATACTGCTTTAAATCTATTGTGGAATTAAGTGGGATAAATAAATTTAGAAGTTAAACAGAATTATATTAGGATGTATTAAGAATCTAATAAGCCAGGAGCACCTGGGTGGCTCAGTTGGATAAGCGTCTGCCTTCAGTGCAGGTCATGATCCCAAGGTCGTGGGATCCAGCCCTGCATCGGGCTCTCTGCTCAGTGGACAGCCTGCTTCTCCCACCCCTCTGCTACTCCCCCTGCTTATGCTGTCTCTCTCCTCTCTCTCTTCTCTCTCTCTGTCAAATAAATAAATAAAATCTTTTAAAAAAATCTAATCCAGTTTTTGGGGGGGGAGAGAGGAGGCGAGTTTGGGTAACAAAACATTCAGTTTTATTGAATATTGTGTCCTAGGTACTGGATTCACAGCAGTAGATGAGTAAGTATGATGTCCTACATTATAATCACTGCTTTTAATGAATTTTATATTTTTCCCTTTAATTTTTTCTTTACTGTATCAATGATGTTATAAAATGTGAGTTAATTTTATAACTTTGGGAGACTTCATGTGAATTAATAATTGGAGGAAAACCTTATTAACATTGTATCCTGAATTTTAGTTTGGAGAACCTGGTCATTGTAAAGATAATTCCATTTTATGATGTTGGTCATGAAAACAAGGTTTTATTTGTAGCTGTAATTTTAAAAATGTGATTAAGAGGCCCAACTGGTAATACTAGTAAGTGAATCATTATAATAAAGGCAAAGCGAATAGCTGGTCCTGGGGTTGCCCTTATCCTTATCCAGCTTGGCATTCTGGAAAAAGAATGCGTGTTGAAATTAGGCCAATCTGGGTTTGAGTCCCACTGCATATGAGTTATATGCCCGTGGATGAGTTGTTAATGTTTTTGACCATTAGTTTCTTATTTTGGAAATAAATAACTCTTAAAAAGTTATTGTAAGGATTAAGTTAAATATTTCCCAAGTGATGTATGACATAATCAGGTATTCAGTAAATTTGAATTTTTTCTCCTTTAACTGGTTTTATCAGGTGATTTAAAAAATTATTAGTAATTTTTGCTTTTGGTAATCGGTATTTGATTTAGCATGAAATTTCTCCTCTTTCTAAATACTGCTTTGATTGGTGATAGTAACAGGAGGCCAAGTCAGAGCAGTAAATTCTTAAAGAGGTGGGTTGAGGATGGACGTTACGTTATTTGCTTCTGCAGCTTTGCTATAGGAATCATTAGCTGATAAGCAGAAAGCAGTTTTTCTGAACAATTCCTGCTTATTCTCTTTTGTAAGCAAAATATGTTTTAAAAAGTGAGGATGTGTGTCCTTTGAAGTAAAAATCATCTGTTCTAAGGAAATGATGCAATTATTGAAGAAACAGTATGAATTAAGATGTCCATTGTAATAGTATTTATCCTATTTGTGTGTATGAATGAACGGAATGGCTATAATGCCCATCATTAAAGAGAATAGTTGAGTAGATTGTGGTGCAGATATTTAATGAAATTACTATAAATGTTTAATAAAATGGAAAATGCTTATGCCTTTGGGATAGAGGATACAAATTTATGTACCAAGAGTATAGCTATGTATCATTGGAAGGAAATATAATTTTTTAAAAATATTTTATTTATTTGACAGCCAGAGAGGGAATGCAAACAGGGGAAGTGAGAGAGGGAGAAGCAGGCTTCCCGCAGAGCAGGGAGCCCAATGTGGGGCTCGATCCAAGGACCCTGGGACCATGACCCGAGCCGAAGGCACATGCCCAACGGCTGAGCCACCCAGGCACCCCTGAAGGAAATATAATGTTAATAGTGTTTTTATTAAAGTTAGAGAATACCTATTTCATTTTAGGGTAACAACGATACAGATGACTTAGGTTCTAATTTTACTAATAACTTTATATTAAAAGATACAAGTAAAAATCATCTGTTCTAAGGAAATGATGCATTTTTTAAAAAATCAGGATAGAAAATTATAAAATAAGCAAAAATGTTAAAATTCTGAATATATTAGACATTTCTTCTCTGTGTATATTTATATGTACATATATGAGTATACATTTTTTCCCCCACAGATGGGATCATTCTTTTCTTCTTTCCCATCAATAATAGAAGGTGTAATATTAGTACTATATGGAGATTCTTGTTAATGGCTGCAATGTATATGGGAGAAAATATCATAATCTAGATTCTCCAGTATTGGACATTAAGGTCATTTCTGGTTTCCTTCTTACAAACAAGCTGCAATAAACACTTATATATTGTGAATCCAATTTGTATATTTTTATATGTAAACTTTTAATCTCAATTTATATATTTTTGAACCTAAGTTTTAAAAAAGTAGTCAACTGTATATAGTTGCACTATTTTATTGGACATTGTTTTTGTGTCTGTTTTCATCATTCCAGTTAGATGGTAGGTTCTGTGACCTCAGGTACAATGTTTAATGTTTCTTTTGTATTCACAAAGCTTCTCATGAAGGAGATATTTCAGTAAATAATCAGGAAGTGATATTTTGGTATTTGTAAAATACCACGTCATTGCCTCCTCCAGTATTCTAGATTCACAGGGAATAGTAGAACTTTAGGGATTGAAAAACTTGCCCTAAATAAAGTAATACAAAGAGAGCAAAAGTTATTTCTTATGAAATACTTTTCATTAATACTCTCCTGAGCTTTATCCATATGAAATGTAATTAATTATAGTAGGAAGCTTTTTTAGAAAAGCAGAGTTTATACAATTAAAATATATTTAAAATGAAAAGTTGAGCTTGATTATCCATTAAGAGTTCTATTCAGAGATCCACTGAGGATCCATTCAATGAGAGTTGATGCTTGAAAACACACCACTTGAATCTGAATCTTAGCTCTGCAATTTTCTTTCTACACTGTAGGCACTATTACTTCTTTGTGCCTAAGTCTTCTCATCTGTAAAATGGAAATCATAATAATGTCTTTTTATGAAGTTGTGATAAAGATGCTCATTCATGTAAAGATCTAAAAACAGTGCCTTACAATATTAAGCACTCAGTGATTATAGGTTTCTAACATTAATATGAGTTTCTTGTTGGATGCTATTGAATTTATTTTATTTTATTTTATTTTTAAATATTTTATTTTTAAATAATCTCTGCATTCATTTGGGGGCTCGAACTTACAACCCTGAGATCAAGACTCACGTGCTCCACTGAGCCAGATGGGCACTCCTGGATGCTATTGAATTTATAAAAATTGAGAGCCACATAATACAGTTGAAGTTTTTTCTTAGTGTTTCAGATAACTACATCACAAAATACTCTTATACTTTTGTTAAGCATTTTTTGAGAATGTGGATGTGCCAGACATTATGCTAAGTCCTGTGTGATATAGTGGTGAATAAAACAGAAGACACTGACTGCCTTCAAGGTGCTTATGTTGAGTGGGAAATGCAGACATTATTAATGTCCAGTATTTAAGCTTTACTGTGGGCTAGGCCCTTTTGCTAAAACTACTACAAAAGTTACCCCATTTAATCTTAACTATTCTCTTTATTAATATATACCTTATCCTCATTTTATATATGAGGCTGAGAGAATTTAATTAACTTTCTCAAGGTAATATACTACTAAGTGGCAGAACTGATATTAAAACCAGATCGTCTAATACCAAGCCCCAGCCTTTATTTAAGCACTCTGCTGGGTGGTAAATAAAGATACAGTAATGAATTGTGATTATTGGGGTAGGGTACTGATTAATCCTAGCCTGCCTTTCTCTAAATAGATACAGGAGTCAGAGATAAAAATAAGTACTTTATTACTGTAAAGTTGGCACGGAGAATGACTTGGACAGGCAGCTCAAATGGGCTTCTTATTTCTTCCCCACTGAATTGAACTTGCACATCCGGTCATGGGCAGGTCAGCTAGAAACCTGATGACATTCCTTGTTCCAGGATATCCCAAAGGGCTTACCAGTGGAGGAGAGGGGAACATGCAGGTAGGCAGGCAAACTGAGGTGAAGAGTTGAGGAGGATGGGTCACATGGCAGTGGCTGTTTTCTGTCTCAGTTGAGCCATTGAGGGGTGTAGAGAAGAGTGTACATTTACCTGCTACTTCCAAGAGTGAAGAAGTTATTAGTTTATGGGTTTGTAGGAATAGGAAGGGGAGAGAGGTGAACTCCTCCCTTTATGTAGGATAAGGAGGGAAACAAGGAGGGTGTTGTGACAGAATAACTGAGACCTGCTGATAATCTCAAGGGGGGATGGCAATTTAAGTACTCTACTGTGGGGTGGAATGGAGATGGGAGAGAAGAGCAGCTCAGGAACCAGAAACAGCCCATTGAAGAATTTAAGGAACTAAAAGGAGCCACCATGTTCAAAACATAGCGGCTGAAGGAAAGGAAGGAGTAGCACAGGAGCAGGATGGAGTGGTCGTTGGTGGTCAGATTGCCTGAGCCTTATAGGCTATGATAGGAAATTTGCATTTTATTTTATATGCCTGGGAAATTCCTTGAAGGATTTGAAGCAGTGGGTGTTGTCATCTAATTTATATTTTTAAAAGATTGAATTGGATGCTTGTGAAGAGTATATAAGAAGAGAACAAAACAGGGAGACCAGTATAAGATGTATTTTGGAGATGGAAATGACAAGACTTGCTGATAGATTTGGCTGAGGGCCAGGAGGCTGGAGGAAATCAAGGATGGTATTCAAATGTTTAGCTTGAGCAATTGGATGGAAGGTCCATTTATTGAGATACAGGAGACAGGGAGAGGAATAGTTCTGGGGGTTTTGAATTTGCTGAGTTTTAAGGTGCTTATGTGGTTTTCATGTGGAGATATTAGGCAGTCAGACTCAAAAAGGAGAGATTTCAGTGAGAGACATAGATTTGCAAGTTTTTAATATAAGACGGCATTTAATTTAAAGTCTTGGGTATAGACGAGATCATCTAGAATGTGGGAGAGAGAATAGGGCCCAGTGTCATGGCCCAAGGAACTAACAGAGAGTTCCAAGTAGAGGGACCACATGCAGTGGAGTCAAGAGGGAGCTGCCATAGAGGTCACAGAAAACCAGTAGAAATTAACCAGTCAGGAAATGATAGGTGTTGGTGAGGTTGCGGAGAAAGAGGAACCCTCCTACACTGTTGGTGGGAGTGCAAGCTGGTCCAGCCACTCTGGAAAACACTATGGAGGTTCCTCAAAAAGTTGAAAATAGAGCTACCCTATGACCCAGCAATCACACTACTGGGTATTTACCCTAAAGATACAAATGTAGTGATCTGAAGGGTCACATGCACCCGAATGTTTATAGCAGCAGTGTCCACAATAGCCAAACTATGGAAAGAACCTAGATGTCCATCAACAGATGAATGGATAAAGAAGATGTGGTATGTATATACAATGGAATACTATGCAGCCATCAAAACCCCCTGAAATCTTGCCATTTGCAATGACATGGATGGAAGTAGAGGGTATTATGCTAAGCAAAATAAGTCATTCAGAGAAAGACAATTATCACATGATCTCCCTGATATGAGGAATTTGAGATGCAGGGTGGGAGTTTGTGAGGGGAAGGGAGGGAAAAATGAAGCAAGATGGGACCAGGGAGGGAGACAAACCATAAGAGACTCTTAATCTCAGGAAACAAACTGAGGACTGCTGGGGTTGGGTGTAGGGATGGGGTGGCTGGGTGATAGACACTGGGGAGGGTATGTGCTATGGTGAGTGCTGTAAATTGTGTAAGACTGATGATGCACAGACCTATACCCCTGAAGCAAATAATACATTATATGTTAATAAAAACTAAAAAGGGGGAAAAAATGTGCTGGTATGGATTCCAGAATGGAGAGTGTTTCAAGAAGGGAAATGTTAACCATGTCAACTGGTAACCCAGGAAAGTGGCCATGGGATTGGTAACAGGTCATTAATACCTGAGAAGAGCAGTTTCAGTGTAATGGATTGAGAAAAGAATGGGAGCTGAGGAAAGGAATACATATGAATTCCTTGGAGGTCTTGTCAAAATGTAGATTCTACTTAAAGGCCCGAGATTCTGCATTTCTAAAGAGCTCCCCCATAATGCCGATGCTGTTGGTCCATGGAGGAGGAGAGGTATAGATTAGTGGTGCTCAGATTTCACTGTGCGTTAGAGTTATGTGGTGGGCTTGGTAAAATACAGATTACTGGACCCACTTCAGTTTCCGATTCAGTGGGTCTGGGAGATGGACCTGAGAATTTGCATTTCTTCTAAGTTCCCAGGTGACACAAATGCTGCTGGTCTAGGAACCACACTGTTGAGAATTTTAACTGTGAGAGCTTTCAAGGGAAATTTTTAGTTTTTAGAGGATGGGCAATAACCTGAGGATATTTATGTGATGAGAATGATCCAGAAGATAGGGAGAAACTCGGAAGGGAGAGAGAGAGGGAATGAAGGCGTGAGGTCCTTGAGGGGATGACGGAGGTGGCTCCTGAGCATGTGTTGAGGTTTTGGATTTTTTTAAGAAAAGGCATGTCCTTAGTTACAGCAAGAGAGGAAGAAGAGAAGATAGGTCCAAGTGCAGATGGGTTTGTAGATTTACCCATAGGCAGATGGAGCTTCCTTTTGCTGGTTTCTATTTTCTTGATGAAGGCCAGGGCAACTTTTGAAGGAGGAGGGTAAATTGGAGGTTTGAGGAGAGTGACAGTATCAAATGATGACTTCGAGTAAGAAAATGTGCTTCCTAGAAAAAAGTGGCAGTTTTGACAGCCTTATTTGTGCTTAAGGTCAGAAATTAAGAATGGGGGCACCTGGGTGGCTCAGTGGGTTAAAGCCCCCTCCCTGCCTTTGGCTCAGGTCATGATCTCAGGGTCCTGGGATCGAGCCCCACATCGGGCTCCCTGCTCGGCAGGGAGCCTGCTTCCTCCTCTCTCTCTGCCTGCCTCTCTGCCTACTTGTGCTCTCTCTTTCTCTCTGTCAAATAAATAAATAAAATCTTAAAAAAAAACAGTCTGTATGATTGTACATTCTTTTTTTTTTTTCAACCATAATTACTTCTTGGATTCAGACAAGGAGAATTAAATAGTTGAGATCACCCAAAGTTTGGTGAGTGTAGGAGACAGAGGGAAAGACAGTGTCTCTACACAAGGAAGCATGTAGTCTAAGCCAGGCAAGAAGGGAAATGAAGATGGGAGAGGGAGGGCTTGAACGATAGAATCAGCCAATGATGGTGAGGTCCACAAATCACTGTCGTCAGGATATAAGTAAACTAGATGTAAACTAAAAGGCATAGGAGGTTTGTGATGGGAAATGGGTTTTGGCATTCAAAATTGTGTAGGCGGGGCAGCTTTTGGTGGTGATAGAGGTCCAGGGCGTGACCATGGAGGAGGCTGGATGAGGTGGAGTTTCCTGGAGAGGTCAGGAAACTGAGAGGCCACGATGTTGGATGTGTCCTCCACCTGGATGTTGAAGTTGCCAAGAATGATGACAGAAGTTGGGAGTGGAGAGAGACTGAGATAGGAACTAACTTTTCAGTGAATAATGGAAAATTCTAGGTCAATGAATTACAGCAACAGAGAGGTAACGATAGCTGTGAGCAGGGGCTTTTGTAAAACAAACGGAGAATCATAGTCAGGAAGTGGGAATGGTTGGTGAGGAGGACATCTGCCCCACCTGCTAGCCACAAGGCATGTGGGATTCGAGAGAGAACCCTCTCTAAGGGGGTAAGAGAAGTATTGTCTTCGAGGTAGAGCCTAGTTTCAATTAAAGAGATGGAGGGGGGAAAAAAATAAAGAGATGGAGGGGAGGCTCAAAAAGGGGTTTGAAGATTTATAGGAGTTTATAACAAATTGAGAGTTGAAGACCGAGGACTTAGTCTAAGGATTTGGGAGTAAAGTGGGGGAACTTCTAGAACAAGTACAGAGTCACATGGGAAGGAGTTTGGTCATGATAGACGATCTGGAGGTCTTGGAAGCTCATTAGAGACTAAGATAAACAGGAGAATGAAGCATGATCGGATTAGCCCAGTCTCTAAAAATAATTAAAATACACATCAAGTTTCTTGCTATAGTTGTCCTACATGATCTAGCCTGTGCTGGTACCTCTGACCTCATCCTTTTCTCCTCTCCCCTTGCTCTGTGTGTTCCGCCCACACAGGCCATCTTTACGCCCTCCAGCATGCCATATTTTTTCTACCTCTGTGTCTTCTTTCCTTTGTTTGCGCTTGCCCTTCTGGGAGGCAGCATGGCAAAGTGGTTAGTGGCATGAGCTGTGGATCCAGATTCCCTCCTTTCTGGCTTTGTGATCATGGGCAAGTTATTTAGCATCTCTGTGCTTCAGTTTCCTCATTTCCGAGTGGAGGAATGATAATAGCATTTACTTCATAGCGGTGTTAGGGATTAAAACTTATTTTAACTTTAATTTTAAACATTAAGGGCATAGAACAGTTACTGGTATGCAATAAAGACTCAATACATGTTACTAATACTATTTTTTTCTTCTCTTTGAAGTTCTTTTTCCATACACCTTTACATGGTTGCTACTTTCTCATCATTCAGTTGTCTCAGCTTGAACCTACTTGCTCAGACATCCTAGCTAAAGTAGCAAAACTCCACTGGCTCTCTGTCATTTGCCCCGTTAGTCTGTTTTATTTACTCATAGCTTTTATCACTATTTGAAATTACTGTATTATTCTGCTGATCCCCTCTTCCCCATCCCTTGAGGGCAAGGATTTGTTGACTTGTAGTCCTTATATCTTAGCTTCTAAAGAGTGGCAGGTATTTTGTAGGTCCTCAAGAAGTTTTTGTGCCAACTCACCATCCTGAAATTATTCCAAGTCCTCCACTCTGATCAGGCAGCATTTGGTGGCAAGATGACAGGCCTAAGGCAGAGAAGACAGAATCCAGCTCTTTGTCTATCAGTCTGTTGGCTCCTGTAGATCAAGTGGCTGCTTGTTTTTGTACTAATTGGGACACGGCTACATCCATTGTTAAATTTATTGTCTGGCTGCTTTCTGGCTAGAACCACAGAGTTGAGTAGTTGTGACAAAGATCCTAAGCCTCACAAAGTCTAAAATATTTTTCTCTGGCCCTGCATGGAAAAAAACTTTCTGATCCCTGATTTAGATGGATAGAAAAAAAAATGAGAAGGAAACACCAAAAAGAAAAGAAGGTTACTTTGGACAGTGGGATTATAGGTCATTTTAGTTTTTATATTTATACTTTGTATTTTGTTATAGACCCATTTAATTTGGAAACAAAATAGCCTTCCTTATAAATACTCATTTTGAAGTATTTAGAAGCACGTTCAATGGTGAATTCTTTTTGTGTTTTTTTTTTCTTCTTAGTGCTGCTTTTGACACAAAAACCGGGTTACGTGTGGCAGTGAAGAAGCTCTCCAGACCATTTCAGTCCATTATTCATGCCAAAAGGACCTACAGAGAACTGCGGTTACTTAAACATATGAAACATGAAAATGTAAGTTATTCATGCAAGGAAGAATAAATGCTGCTCTCGCATAGACTGGAAAAATTGTTTTCGTTACTGCAGATGGGAATACATGAGGATGCATCAGACTTTGGACCATGCTTCTGGTACCAGGGTGTCTATGGCTGCTGTGTTATGCCTGGTAGCCACCCAAAGCCTTGGGAGTCAATGGGTGCATCTTCCTAGAGGTCAAGTGTTGCTTAGACAGTTTCAGAAGGAAAACATTAACCGACTCTTTTTTAATAAAAAGGTTTTTAAGAGAAAATATTACAAACAAATTTTGTATTCTTTGCCGGATTTACTCAAGGCAGTAGTGCCTGCATATGGGAGGCCAAGGCTATTTTGAAGCAGCATGCCTTAGGTTCACTGAATGTCCTATTGAAGGTGACTATTAATTTATGGATAATTTAATATTATAATTTTCCTTTTTAATCTTTTTCAAGACCACTTTTCCAGATTCAGGTATTTTAATAAATGTGACAAACACATTGTTTAAGTTAAACATATCTTTTTATTTTCTGTCAATTTGAAAATTTGAGAGCAATGCCGTCCTGCAAAGGAGTGCTTCAAAATCCTAATACAGTAAATAAAAGGATGCAACTGGACTATTAGCTGAAAGTAAAAAAACAATTAATGGAGGATGCTTATTTTCCTAAATTTTAAAATCAAGTTAAAAAGAATGTATGTGATTGCCATATGAAAGGAACTGTAAAATTTGTAGCATTGTGGAAACAATGGCCATAAAAATTTTAGTGTCATTTGACCCTGTTGATTGTTACTGTGTGGAAAAAAATTCAAATTATGTAAATTTATTAGTTGGCTGTTCAGACCTTTTCTCTTTTAATAACTGAACTTAAAAATTTTTTTAAATTATAGATCAGCGACACTTTATTAATATACACTTGTTTCACAGGGTACAAATTTCTTCTAAATTGGAAGTCTTGAGACTTGAATTTGGAATTGGATTACCAATGCTGTTACGATCACAGCTGTAGCTTACTTATTTTCATGGTTTATTATAATTGAATACTCTTGAGCAAATTCTATTTTTCCCAGGTAACCTCTATTCCTAGGTATAAATTTTGTGAGCATCCACGTGCAAAGCTGAGTTTTTAAAAAGTTCAGTGCAGTGCTGCAGCCTTCCTAATCAGTGACATGTTTACAAGAAGTGGAGATATATGGAAAAAGCTACCAGGAGAAGCTTTATTCCAAGGTCTGCATATAATCAAGGTGGCCTGGTAGCCTGACTGGTGCATTTACGTTTGGTTTTTAACACAGTTGAGTGTGTATGCTGTTTTTCATTACACATTAATAAATGTGACAAAGACATTATCATAGCTTTTTAAATAAAGAAAACTTTGAAAATGGAATGCAAACAAAACATTTATGTAACCCCAAAGCACTTTCAGGAGGCCCTGGGATCCCACTGATGTTGCCAGTGCTCATTTATGAGCATCTGGTTTAGATTACCAGCACTATACTTTATTGTTCTGCTTCTCTTCGTAGACCATTTAAGTCAATGTTTAGGGCAAAGATTATTTGGGGGTATCTGAATCCATGCCTTAGCTTTTCTAGTAATCATAAGAAACAAGCTTATTTAGTTTATTATACTTTAATTGTCTGTAATGAGATACTACAAAATGTGTCGTATATGGTATTAGGCTGGTTACATTTGAGTCACTCCGTAGAAATGAAGAGACGACAGTGATGGGATATGATGGTTCTAATTTAGGAAGGGCTACAAGAATCCTTAAAAAAAAAAAAGGCGGGGGGCTGTTGGGATGCCTGGGGGGCACAGTCAGTTGAGTGTCTGACTTTGGTTTTGGCTCAGGTTGTTATCTTGGGGGTGTGGGATCCAGTCCTGTGTTGGGCTCGGTGCTCAGCGGGGTGTCTGCTTGGGACTGTCTCTCCCACTCTCTCTGGCCTCCCCCCACCATTGCGTTCTCTCTCTCTATCTCTCTCTCAAATGAATGGATAAATCTTAAAAAAAAAGAGGGCTGATAGTATTAGGAACACAGGATTTTAATTTACGTAAGTTGTTTCATAAGCAGCTTCCTTAATAGCAGTTGGTCTTTTCAGGTTAACGTGTTTAGGCTTTAGCAGTATCACTGTAGAGGGTCATCTGTACTTAAATATTGGTGATTTGGTTTTGAACAAAGAAGGCATATGGCTGAATGTTTTATAGTTCTCTATTCTGTTAGGGGCTAACAGACTTCAACTCAATATAGGAAAATTCCTGAATGTCAGCCTATTCCACAAACACTTGTTAGGTGCTCAAATCGTCAAAGTAGTTATAGGGAAGAGCCAAGACCTCCAAATAAGTTTAATTGAGGATTTTAAGAGGAGTTCATCTCCTTCATCTTCCTCTTTCTCTTCCTCTTTCTTTTTAAAAAAATGACTCTTTGGGGGGGGTGCCTGGGTGGCTCAGTCCGTTAAGCATCTGCCTTCAGCTGAGGTCATGATCCCAGGGTCCTGGGATGGAGCCCCACATTGAGCTCCTTGCTCAGCAGGGGGCCTGATGCTCCCTCTCTGTCCCCCCGTTCACATGTGCTCTTGCTCTCTCTCGCTCTCTCTCTCTCAAATAAATAAATAAAATCGTAAAAAAAAAAAAAGACTCTTTTGGGGGGCACCTGGTTGGCCCAGTCAGTAGATCATGGGGCTCTTGATCTTGGGGTTCTGAGTTTGAGCCCCATGTTGGGTGTAGAGATTACTTAAAAATAAAATCTTTTAAATGAATGAATGACTCTTTTGGGCCACTGTACAATTTTTAAGTAGCCACTAGGCCTTCAAAAACAGCAGCAGCTTAAAACTCTTGACAATATTAAGTATTAGTAACAAATATAATTTCTAGATGCCAAGTGCACAGGTGATCTTTTACACAAAAATGCCTGACTCAGAATCAGTGTTTCATCTTATTTCTTTTGTTAGTGGTAATGAATGACAGACACATGTTTACCAGATGAGTAGTAGCGGCTAGGGATATGTCCTCTGTGCCTGTAAGAGTTATTCTCTGAACAGAGTTAGCTGGTGCATTCCTGATTGGACTTGTGACCTTGATCTCATTAACACCTGTTCTAAGGAAAAATGAAAGGGAAGCAGCCTGCCAGCTGCATCTTTTTGCTTTCTGGATAGGTACTACAAAGATTGCCTGGAGTAAAGTGCTTGGAGATCTGTACATTTTGAAGTTTAAAAATATTCAAGGAATCCTTTCATAAATTTTATTTGGGAGCCTTAGATTTAACCCCACCATGGTAGACCAAGTCATTGTTTGGGTGCACTTGTGTTAAATACATTAGATATTGTCTTTGGTGACTGAGTTAAAGTGGGTTTTTTTCTTGAGTATGTGCCAATTTAGTAAAAATGTGTTAACTTCTGTCTGTCAGCTTTTGGACCATTGTAGGACAGTCATCAGAGACATGTGCTGATTATTTCTATTATAAATGTCTTTTCTAAATAATTGATTCCTGGGTTACTTTTGGGTGTCTGGAAGCATATAATGGCAAAAGGAATAAAGAAATAGGCTAAAATACAACTTGATTTAAAAGGAAATTTCCATTTAAGAAATAGAAATTAATAGATTATGGAATATTCCTAAAAGTTCCCCAGACCTATTCTAATGCTGGGAAACTTTTATTTTACAGTATTTTCTTTTTGATGAATACTCCATAAATAGAATTAATGGAGAAGGGATATTTGTAAAAGCCCACAAAAAATTAAAAATACTTTGATGTAACATGGGTAGTTTTAATCTCATAAAATATATCCTTTTTAGGAAATTAAAATTTGATGGGCTGTTTACTAAGGTGCTTGCTCTATTATTTTTTCCAAATTAGTCTATTGTGCTCCTGATAGTCATGCTTCTTAATCATTTGAATAATTTAGCTTAGTTTTGTATCTCAAATTTTGTACTGCAGGTAGCTGCTTCAAATAGTTTGTTTCTGTGATTTGTATTTTGTAATTCTTTATAAAACTTAAGGACTGTGATCACCACTTACTTTGGTAATCAACAGAGGGTCAGGCCTTTGGACTAGGCACTTTCAGTTACATTGTCCACTTAATCTTCCCCACAATTCGATAAAAATAAGCATCCCCCTGTCTTCTGTATGAGAAAGTGAAGCTTGGAGAAGATACCCTTTTTTCATTTATTTAACAAGTATTAATTGAAGTACTGTGTGCCAAGCACTATTCCAAGTGCTGGGATTATTGGATTGAAAAAGAGATAAATTCACGGATCCTGGAAATCACAAACTGACTGTGGAGTTCAGACTTACAGCTGTTGGATTCCAAAATGCTTATGTTTTCAAATTGAAGTTGGAGCTGTTGTTTGAAAATGATTTGAAGTTATTTTTAAGTTTTACTTTATTTTGTCTTTGAGGTACCAATCCTGTGTAAATTGATCTCTGGTGATTTACTTTAATCTGAGGATTTTCACAATCACCATTGAAATAACGTAAAACAATGTAAATTGTTTTAAGCTTTTTCTGTTGCACTGGGGAGATGGGGCATCTCACATAATAAGAATCAATGTTTAGAAAATATTGGAACAGTTGAGTAAAATTGGCTTCTAGATCTCAGTTACCTAAAGCCCAAGAGGGGATGGGGAGAGTAATTAAAAGACCAGAGGTCTTAAGCCAGGAGTATATCGAACTCAGGGAAAACAATTATGGTTTAGATGGGGAAGGTGAAAGAAAATGATTTGACTTAAATTTAAAGCACTATTCAGAGCTGTCATAGGTCAGGGATACGCTGTTGGTGAAAATGTAAGCTGGATCCTTAAATATATTGCTGTCCTTTGATGCTATAATTCTATTTCTTGAAACTTATTTTCTGGAAGGAAATACAAGATGTGCAAAAATATATATTATACACACATGTGCATACACATAGGCACACACGTGGACACACACTTGCAGTGTTCCTTAAATGTCCAAAGATAGGAAATTGGTTAAATTATGGTATATACATGTGGTAGCGCATGAAAAATATTTGAAGATATAGTCATTATATAGTAAGTGACAAGGCAGGATGTAAAACGATGCAGAGTATAACCCCAGCTTTAATTTACATACATCAGAAACATCAAAGGAAACATCTCAAAATGTTAATGATAACTATAATAGGTAGTGCAATTATAAGTAACTTTGATTTTCTTGTATGCAGTTGTCTGGGTAATGATCTTACAGATAACTGTACCTGTCCTTTGGAATAAGATGTAAAGTCTTGAAAAATTATTCTCCTTGACTTCAAGGGCCTTTTTTGGGGCTTGTTTTCCTTTTGGGTTCAGGCTGTATAATTGAGACTGTTTTTAAAATCCGATAGTTAGATGAGTGGAGTAACATTCTAATTAAGAGTGTTCTTTTTTATGATAATGTTTTGAGCAGCGGTATATTTTACTTTCAGGGCTGTTCGTTTAACTTGCTAGGTTAGAACAGTGGCTAATGTGGCCCTGTCATGGGTCAGTGTTCATGAAGGCCATTTAGCTTTTGTTTGTTTAGTTTCCAGATATTCTTAACTCCGGTTTTAGGAGTAACTGGCGGTGGTTTGGGAATGGTGGTAGTCTATATGGATTAGTCAGTATAACTGCATGACCAGAAAAACTGCTCAAAAACCATGGATTACCGAGTATTAAGTAGTTTCTGCTTTATCCTGGTATAAGGATGTCCTTTTCTTTTTTTCATTTTTAGTTAGTCTGATCTAAATACTTGATGATTAAGAAAAGTGTCTGAATATTAAGAATATTATAAGAATAACACCAGGAATATACTAAGAAAATATTTTGGGACTCAAAAAATGTCAGTCTTGAAGACTACACGTGGAAAATTTTCATGGAATAATAATATGTTTAAAAAAGAAAAATGATACTAAGTAATAGCTGTCGAAGTGTGACTTTTTTCCTGCTTGTTCATCATTAGACTATCAGTGTATGTGTAAGTCAAGAGCCCTAAGTCTTTTTGCTTCCTGATAAACTAATGGCTATATGTGAGCAAATTCTAAAGAAATGATGTTTTTAATGGCAAAATATGTTATTCTGGGAGGTGATGCTAATAAGAAAAAATCAAGAGTGTAATTTGGTAAAAAAAAAAAGTCGTAATTAAGTATATGATTTGTGATGTCATTGAACTAAGATAGTGGGATTTGAAATCAGTTCCTATTAAAATGGCTAAGACCTGATGGGTATTATAGTTCTATATTTATTTACTGCTTGATTTTTCTATTTTCTCATAGGTGATCGGTCTGTTGGATGTTTTTACACCTGCAAGGTCTCTGGAGGAATTCAATGATGTGTGAGTGAATCTTCTGCGTTTGCCTTCCTCAGCTGGATGATAAAGATTAGCAGCCCACTTCTACTCCTGCACCATTTAGCAGTGTACAGACTTCAAAAGAGTCTTCATTCCTACCATCCAGCCCCCCTAGGGGAAGGGGATGGATACAGAGATGTGTATCATGTATGGTATAAATCTGCATGGGAGGGGTCAGCGCCCAAACCACTGCATTGCTCAAGGCTCAACTGTATGTTAGTATTTTCATCATTCCAGGCACATTGTGAAGATTCAGTGGTGAGTCCTTGCAGGAGTTCCATGGAAAGGAGCATAGGGAGTTTCAATTATGATTTTTTGTTCTCAAATTGGCTGTCCCAGTTTTAAAGGGACACCTTTACATTTTATATCATCACATTCACACCAAGGGATAGAACCAGGTCCTGGTTCCATATAAATTCTCCTCTCCCTTTTGCCCCACTTGCATGTGGAAATGGTACTAGAGCTGCGTGCTCTTCCTTGCAGTATTAGGCTCCTGTCCTGAGACAGGCGGTGGGCCTCATGTATTGAGAAAGCTGCTGCCTGCTGCTTGTTCTCCAGTGCTAGCCTGAGGTTATTAGGGACCAGTAGTGGGGGGGGGGGGGGAAAATGAAACAGGAAAGAAGGCTGCTGTGAGAATATTTGTTTAGTAGGTCACCATTGTGGGCAGCTGGGCTGAAAACTACCAGGATCTTCTAGGAAGCAATTTGAATACACCTCAGATGGGGAGCATTTATCCCCTGGCCCCTGGCCTGTTGGCAAGGGTTTGCTCCAGGGGGGGCATAAATGCCTTCACATGCCCAGATTGCACATGTGTGATACAAGATCAATTCCAGCTTGTTCTTGTGAATGTAGGAGCTCTCTACTGTAGCTTCCCCAGTATCTGAATTAGCCCACCTCCCTCCCATTCCCAATTCGCAGATAATACTCTACCACAGAGAAAAGGAACACTTTAAATTCAGAGTTATACATTTTGTCCTCTTGAAATTTTGGCATTCCTACCTGGAAAGAGATGACTGTTGTGAAAATCAAAACAGAATTGCAGATCACGGCTACTTCTTTCTTATACTCTACTCCCCGGTGCTGAACTTAACCCCTTTCTCTCCACCCATATCCTGTGTTCAGTTTCTCCACCTTTATTTGCCCTAGACTGAGTGCAAGCACCGCTTGCTCCTTTCCCAAAGAACAAGCAGGGGGATACGTTTGAGCTTGTGTGTTCTGTCTAATGAAAGGGTGAAAGAAAAAAATGAAAAATATAGAACATGAAATGTAAAAAGAAGCAGGAAAAGTAGCAAATTTTTTCCCACCATGTGAGCTTAGCTGGAAGATGATATAGCTAAGAATAGAAGATGAAAGTGAAGAATCTGGTCCAGGTACGAGAGTTTCCACCCACATTTACCTGCTATCAGAAGTTTAAGAAACAAGCAGAGGGCGGGTGCCTGGCCAGCTCAGTCAGTCAAGTGTCTGCCTTGGGCTCAGGCTGTGATCCCAGGGTCCTGGAATTGAGCCCTGTGTTCAGGCTCCCTGCTCAGCTGGGAGTGCTTCTCCCTCCGCTCCTCCCCCCGCTCATGCTCACTCTCATTCTCTCAAATAAATAAATAAAGTCTTAAGAAAAGAAAAAAAGAAATAAGCAAAAGGAAAAATAGTCAATAACTAAGAACCTGCAGCGCTGCTTGGCACTGGAATGTTGAGGCTTCCAAAGAATATTGGATGCTACCCAGGCAAGGGCACGTGTGCTTCAAATTGTTGAGCCCTGCTGTAGGCTATACTTGGAAAAGAATATTGCAGAATGATTTTTTCCCTTTAAAATTAATTTTTATTTTTCTAAAGACAGCATTTTTAGAGCATCTTTAACTTTATAACAAAATTTAGAGGGAGGTACCGAGATTTCCCAAATATGTCCCTGCCCCCCACACATGCATAGCTTCCCCGGTTGTCAACATCACTCACCAGAATGGTACCCCCCCTTTTTTTTCTTACCAAGGATGGACCTATAGTGACACATCATGATCACCCAAAGTCCATACTTTACCTTAGGTTTCACACTCTTGGTGCTGTGAATCTATGGATTTGGATAAACGCGTAACGATGTATTAGCATTTAATATTATACAGTGTATTTTCCGTGCCCTGAGAATGGTGGGTTTTGATATTCTGTCTAGGAGTGGAAGAAATGCTATTTGAATCAAGTCTGAGCTATACCCTAAAATTTTAGGTATCATGAAGATGGATTTATTATTTAACAAACGATTTGGTGATTTACTGACCTGGGAAAATGCTGCATTTTGACTTACTCAGGCATTATGGAACTGGATTATGAAACTGTTTTTTTCCCATGTGAAAAGATCTTATTTAAGGCTAGTGTCTATTTGAAAGGTGAAGTTGTTATGCCTTTGGCCCCTTTATCCATTTGAAGGCCACTGACTACAAGCATACCCACTGAACTGAAGTTGCATTTATTTCTTCATTCATTCAACAAATACTGTCACTGCTGAGTAGGAATCTGTTCTCTCTACTTGACTTTAGCTGGGTTCTGGCCATTTGTTTATTTAATTATTTCCAGCTTTATTGAGATATAATTGACATAGAACATTGTGTAAGTTGGGTTCTGATTATTTATAAACAAGAACTGAGTTCATCTCTTGGGAGCAAATCTCAGTACCACTTGTTGAATGCTTGCTGAGTGGAGTGTTAGAAAAAGTCTCCAAATTATGGGAAATACTAATCTTTCCCCTTGACGAAATCAAAATCTAACTAGGGGAAGGAAGTAAACTCAAGAACCCTTTTATAACCAAGTTATTCGGCTGTTTGACCTGGACAAGTCACTTTGCTTCCTCTGAGCCTCAGTGGTTTTCTAATGAAACCTAGTAGGCAAATAATGAAAATTGGGGTGGTGGACTTCTGAATGTTTTTTTTTTTTTTTGATTTTATTTATTTATTTTAGAGACAGATACAGAGCATGAGAGCAGGGGGAGGGGCAGAGGGAGAGGGAGAATCTCAAGCAGACTCCGTGCTGAGTGCAGAGCCTGGAGCCTGATGGATGCTTGATCCCATGGCCCAGGATCATGGCCTGAGCCAAAAATCAAGAGTCAGGCGCTCAACCCACCAAGTCACCCAGGCACCCCCGAAGTGTTTTTAATACTAGAGATTCTCTGAAAATAGAATGGTAAACCTAAGTTTGCCTTAGGAAAATGTTTCAGTGTTTATTTTTCTAAGATGTTTGTGTCACTGAAAAAAATTAGTGCTTGTCCAGGTCTGTGGTTATTTCAGTGTTTTCCAAAATCATTTCAGAATTTGCATAAGAGGCCAAACATCTTCACCTACAATTGCAAGGTTTGCAAATTTAAATAGCTTTAGGGTCAGACAGATAACATAAATGAGGCTCAGTATTATACAGCTGGAAGTGGTAGGATCTGTGGTAAAACAGAGTACTTGTATTTCCTGAAAGCACTCAAACTGACATTAAAACAAAACAAAACAAGCAAACAAACAAAAAACCCACTATTGTGGCCAAACACACTGAAGGCTGGAGTGGTTCTACAGTCTTAGGCTCTAATTGTAAACACGAACTTTTCATGCTGATTCATAAAATATCTATACAGTAACTGAATTATGTGTTATGAGTGTTTGTGCCTTTACGTTTCAGTTAGCACTTTACATTTACCATACAATTAAAATTTTTATTGAATTTTTAACTTCTTGGTTAATAGGCATTCCTCATACTTCATTTGTAAGACTGTACTTTTGAGAAAGGAACAGTAGGTAGGGAGTTTTGATCATTAGGAATAATGTGCAGGTACTGAATGTAACATTGTTTGGAAAACATGGAATTAAAGATGAGTATATCGAGTTCTTGACTGCCGTATGATTGTGGTTGCCCTGATGGCAAAATTTTGTAGAGATGTAGCTAGACCTTTTAAATGCTTGGAGATCATTTGGACATTTCTGTTGGCTTCTTAATGACAGTATTTGGCAGAAGGTGGCGTGTATATGCCTACGCATGCTGCAAATATTTAGTTCCCAATAGCAGTCCCAAAATTTTAAATGGGCAGTCTTAGAACCTAAGCCCTAGAGTAAGCTGCAGCTTTGTACAACAGTATTGCCTTTTCTTGGTTATAGAGGTTCTCTAACCAAGCTTAGGAGGCATCGAAGAGTTTTTGGACCTAATGGGAACTATTTCCTCAAATTTCAGGAAAACTGAATTGTCATGGTAAGTGGAAGGCAGTCTGTCCCTACTATTTACTACCGCTTTTTCCATTTTTTTACAACTTCACGTTGCGGGTTTCTCATAACTGAGTTTCTTACCTCTCCTTAGTTCTTGAAGAGGAAATGGTAGTGGGGCTGTAGGCCCTTCTATGATCTAGCAGAAGATCTTACAACAGGGTCAGTCAGCAGCCATTGTTTTAGTGAAAACCAGTGGGGAGATTATCACCTAGTTTGGAGTTACATTTGATAAAAATGAATGTTTAACCAATAAGTGTAGCCTTTTATGTCAGTGTAAAAGCTGCTGGGTGTACCGAGTAGGTAAAGGGAGCTTCTGGATTTACATTAACCTGATTTCATTCAGTATTTAATACCCAATGTATACTAGGCGCAGGACTAGTCTCTGGGCAATGTAGCAGTCAATAAGATAAACAAGATCCCTGATGATAGGGTTGAGACTCCTAATGGGAGAGAAGAAGATTTTATTTGTTTTATGTTATTTTCATTTTTTTTTTAAGATTTTACTTATTTATTAGAGAGAGAGAGAGTACCAGCAGAGGGAGGGGCAGGCAGAGGGAGAAGCAGACTCCCCTCTGATCAGGGAACCCCATGCGGGACTTGATCCCAGGACCCTGGAATCATGACCTGAGCCGAAGGCAGACGCCTAACCGACTGAGCCACTCAGGTGCCAGAGAGAAGAAAATTTTAAATAATCAAACTAAAGGCAGTGTAGCCAGTTCCGAAAGATCCTACATGATTTGTTCCTGTGCACTCTGACCCCATCTATATTCTTTCCACTCACTCTCTGCATTCCAGCCGCTCTGGCCTCTTCGTTTTCCCTTGAGTACAGATATCCACATTCTCAATAGGACCTTTGCCCTGGTTTCTAACGTGGGCCTGAACACTCTCCCCACATCTCCACATGACTGGCTCCTTCATTTCTTTCAGGACCCTCCTCAGAGGTCTCTTCACCAGGAGCTCTTTCCCTTTTACCACCATAGCTGCACTTGGCCTCCACTGTCAGTGTCTGCTCCTTATTCCACTTGGTTCTTAGCCGATTTTACCATCCTATGTTTGTTATTGTGTCTTTCCTCTCTCTGGCTTATATGCTCTAGTAGATTAGGGAGTTTGTTTCCTTCCTTGTTGAATCTTTAGTACTTAGAGATTCCAGATGAGGAAACTGAACTTGACAGAGATGAGCTGAACTCTATAATACCACCTACAGAATTGCACACATCTTAGGTCTTTTGGCTCTAAATCTATTTCAGATCACATTTTTCTTGATCCAGGGCTATGATTATTATTTGAAAGTCTGCTAACCCTTCTTATTGGGTAAATACTGTGATAAGTTCTGTGTAAGATGTCAAAACTAAAGACCTTCCAGTTGCATGTGTGTCCTGTTATTAATGAGGTGAAGCATAAATGTTTGCCTAAAACAACTAAACGACCAAGTCAAATGTGTAATGTGGTATTAAGTGATATCACGATATGAGAGAAACTTAGTGGAGGAAGAAGGTAATAACTGTATCTGAAGAAACAGATAAATGTGGATGGGGTGTAGAGTTTGAGATTTATTCCACAAACAGTCAAAAAAGGAAGAAAACGTGAAGTGTACAGAAAAAGATTTGCATTGAATGGAGAATGTTAAAGGAGTAGGTAGATAACCATTGATTTTTCTCTTGTATTTGGATAAAAACTGTATAAGTAAATTCTGATTGTTTGACTTTTGTGGCAGAGAAGAATTGTTTTCCTAATTTAGCAAATAAGCATTACTTGGAAATAATCCTTTCCTCCATCACTTGTGAAAGAAATTCCCAGCCTCATTGTTTGGGCTTACAGACATACTTCCAGTCTTTGAAGACAGGCTGAATGTCGAAGGTAGGGAATATAAGAGAATCAGTCTGGGGAAAAGATGAAGGAGGTGAAGCTCCTTGTAGTTGCCTTCACTGACTTACACTTGAAATCTGACTAAATTACACATCCTTGAAGAAAATACCATTGAGTTTTTGTCTGACATGTCATTAAGATGCCCCCTTTTTCTCAGATGAGCTGATTTCAAAAGGTAGAGAAGCTTCAGGGTCTAGCTTAGAGTTTGGGTCCTTCAGTAAATCGTTCCCTCATTAACTCCTTCCTAAGTCTGGGTTGGGGCCCTCTCCTGTGTATTCTCTAGCACCTGGATGTTCCCTTTATAGTTCTAATCGTGCTCTATTATGGTTTTATATTTATATTTGCCTTCCTCTCATCTTTTTCATCATTGTATCCCCAGTGCTTGACAGTTAATATTTGTTGGTGGGGAGATTGAAGAAAGAACCTTGTGCTGTCTTGTTTGTAACTGGTTGATGATCTAGTTTTCTTGTAGTCTGCTCAGAGCATTCTCTTTCGACTAGCTTTTTTTGTTTTTATCCTGTAACAGGATATGCGGGATATCACTAGACTCAGTATTCTACCATATGGAGTCTGAGGGGTCTAGTTTGGTTGATGTGGGTCATGTAGAGGGCACCTCTCAGTAATCTTTGCTTCAAATGAGGAGAATAGTTGTGAAATGAGCTGGCTAAGCTGTCTATCTGGCTGCTAAATGGTGCTTTTACTTCTTACATTGGAAGCATCTGGTCTGCTGACCAGGTAAGATCTTTGGCATGAGTATTTCAGTAAGATGTGTCTTGCTTGGTCTTACTAGTAATTCTGTACGTGTTGTCCTGGTCACTTGATTCTATCCAGTAGTAATTGAGTGCTTCCCATCTACCAGACACTGTTCTAGTTCTTCTAGATACTATGGGGAACAACAACAACAAAATTCGCCCTCCTTAAGCATTGTACAGATACATAACAATAAACGATGAGGATACAAAAAATTAGATAGTATACTAGCAGACAATAATGCTGTGGACAAAAAGAAAAGGTAGAGTAGGGAAGGGGAATTAGGAGTGTGAGGGTAGGGGTTGAGATGCAGTTTTAAATGGGTGGCCAAGGACAGACCTCATTGAGAAGGTGAATTTTGGAGCAAACATTTGAAGGAGTAGAAGAATGAGACCCATGGATATCTGGGGGAAGAGCATTCCAAGCAGAAGGAAGAGGCAGTGCAAAAGTCCTGAGGTGGAAGACTCCATGCTGAATTGGAATTGCAGCAAGGGGCCTGTGTGCCTGGGGCACGGAGGCCGGTGTGGAGCTGAATGAGAACAGTGGAGAGAAGTAGAAATGAGGTCAGAGAGATAACTGGGGACAGGATACTGGATTATGTAAGGCTTTATTGGCCATTGAAGGGATTTCTATCTTTATTCTAAATGAAAAGGGAAGCCTTTTGAGGAGAGAAGTGACATGATCTGATTTTTATTTTTAAAGAATTACTCTGCTGCTGTGTTGCAAATAGACTGTAGAAAGTCGCAAAGATCATCTGAGGTATTTCGGAGGCATATGGTTACAAATTGTCAATCCCTGTGATTATTTGAAATACTTTGTTTAAACATGGAAGTGTTTTTTTTGCCTTTTGGTAATTGCTTTATCAAATAGGGCTGACAGTAGTAAACATGCCGATCTACAGATACAGAAGGCACTTTTTTTTTCTACATAGGTCTTTTTCTGGTTGTATAATGCTTTAAAAAGAGAGGTGGTGGGGAGGACTCTTGACAATTGGGTGTTGTCCAAAAAGTGCATAATAAATGAAGTTCTAGAATGGGGCGCTGTCTAGAGTACTGAAAACCATTTATTGTAGAGTTCTGCCTTTTTGCTCGTAGAGTCGATTTTACTTATGAATCACTTTGAGAAATGGTGATTTGTGCTCCTTAAGTTTGACTAAATTTAAAGGAGACCATCTTCATAAGAAAAGTGAAAGATGAGATTTTTATCAGCCCATGTAATTGGCTCTTCAGCCTTCAGACTAATAAAGTCCTACTTAATTCATTTTTATTTCAAATATTTATTTATTTATTTATTTATTTATTTATTTATTTATTTATCTATCTATCTATCTATCTATTTATTTATTTATTTATTTATTTATTTGAAAGAGAGGGGAGCAGCAGAGGGAAGGGGGAGACAGAGAGAATCTCAAGCAGGCTCCCTTCTCTGCTGAGTGTGAAACCCGACGTGGGACTCCATCTCACGACCTAAGCCAAAACCAAGAGTCCAAGGCTTAACTGACTATGCCACCCAGGTGCCCCTACTTAATTCATTTTTAAAGATGGGAGAACCAGGGAAGGGAAAAGAGGGAGCCATTTCTCTCCACTGGTTGCAGCCTTTGTGCTCACAGCTCACATTTGCCCTGCATCCAGAGGCGTCCTTGGCTAAGGACTCTGTAATGCCGGTTATTTTCATCCTGACGTTCTTTGCCATCATAAGCCTGGTCATTTTGTCCTATATTACCCATCTGCTGTAGTGGCCTGCAGCTGCGGTGGGAAGCCCTCAGAACAGTTCAGTGGGGGAAGGATGAAGCTGACGGGCCAAACATCCTGCTTGGCTGACGCACCAGTAGATTTTTGCTTCTGGACATTATTTCGGCTCCTGGTCTCCAGTCCAACAAGAGGCCTCTTAGCAGCAGCAGCAGCAGTAGTTGTCCTGCTGCCCAGCAGACCTCTTCCAGAACCTTCTGGATATGGTTAACCAGTGTCAGGCTGGGGGCTTCTTGAGCTCAGAGGCAGGGGCACTCAGCTGGGACATGAGGAATTGGGCATGGCTGGCAGTTGCTGTGTGCATTTGAGCTGTAGACAGAGGGTGTTGAGTACACAGAGCAGACTCAGTAAAGTTACCATGGGAGACTGCTCAAGTATTCATTTTGATAGCCTTTCTTTAGGTGTAAATGCAACTGCATGTTATGCTAAAATATGTTGTTTCCTTTCCCTCTCACACACAGGGGGTCCTTTGTAATTCCAAGAGCATACTGTCTGTCTTCATCAGTGAAGTAGTCGCTTTACCACTGTCTTTACAGATTGCACAGTCTGAGCTTGTGTGGCATCCCTTGTCTTACTCTCTAAGCCTAAAGGAACTTGTCATTTGAATTTTTTAAGATTTATCATATTTTTTCCACTCCATACCACTTGTGCCTCAGCTTCTCGTTTAAAAAGAAAAGTGGTTATATAGTCCTCATTCTTTGTGACTGGCTGAATTGTAAATTATTGAAATAGGGTAGCTGTAATTCACCCTGTTATTTGGGAAAAATCTCTAACCCCAAAATAAATGTTATTGTTTTTTTTTTATATATTGTCAAATGTTCCTTTTCTGGAAGAAAACTTTCAGTATAGTTCTTTGTCCAACTAGGGTTGAAGAAACTAGGTATTTTAGAATCCTGACTAGACTTGGGCCCCAAATCTATTCCTTCAAGAAGTCCATCATAATTGTTCTACATTTGATTTTCCTTTCTAGCTTAAAAATAAACAAGGAGAGGAAAAGAAAAAGATGGGAGAATTAGATAGCATCCCAGCTGTTCTTAAGTCAAACTTCCATTAATTTGTTTGAGGTATTCTGAACACTCAGACAATAGTAGTTAACGTCTTCACTAAAATGTAATTAAATTTGCTTTCCAGAGATAAATGCTCTGGAAATTATGTGGTTATCTGTGACTGCTCCTTTTGGAATTGACCTATTTAAAATGTGCTGATCTACGTTTTCCTCTCACTCCCTTGTTTACTGTTTAAAAATTCATACCACTTCCATAAACATTCAGTAACTTTCTGTGATGCTTACTTTTGTCTACTGTTGGAAAATTTATTTTTGGAAACCTTCCTATGTCTGATGAGTTAAAATGTGGTGGTTATGGACTGGTCTTTGGGATTCATGGAAACAACATACAGTGATTAGGTTAGTTCCTGCAAGACACTTCTGCCATGAATAATGCTTTTCAGTTTACTTAATTGTAGCCTGGCAGCAATGCTTGATAGTTATTACTATTTAGTCTG
Organism: Ailurus styani; assembly: GCA_002007465.1. NCBI lineage: Eukaryota > Metazoa > Chordata > Mammalia > Carnivora > Ailuridae > Ailurus > Ailurus styani. The sequence goes on along the minus strand of LNAC01000077.1, from coordinate 2,214,952 downwards.
ATTCACCTCATATACTTACATAATGTTTGACAGTCTCACCCTCTGTCTGGAAATTTTAGTGATAAAAATGTGGTCTTTGATGGGACCAGTGGTAGAATATTGTAATTAAAAGCATGCTCTTTCTTTCTCAGGCTGTGCAGTCAGTGGTCTTCTGGCTGTGTAGGATTTAAGTCTCTGATAACCATTTATTTTTTTTTAAGATTTTATTTATTTATTTATTTATTTATTTATTTATGAGAGAGAGAGAAATAGCAAGAGAGCACGAGTTGGAGGGTGGGTGGGGAGGAAAGGGAAAGGCTCCCTGCTGAGCAGGGAGCCTGACACAGCTTGTTCCCAGGACCCCAGGATCATGACCTGAGCTGAAGGCAGATGCTTAACCTACTGGGCCATCCAGGCACCCCTACTAGTAACCATTTGAACACAGTAGTTATACTTGAAATTACTGTGGTTGCATTGGTAATACTGTTTAACATCTTTGTGAACTAGCACAGACGTATTAGTTAAGACTTTTAGGTTTTATTTCCAGACAAATTAAGATAGATTCTAAGTGGAATCATCTAGAATAATGTTTTATTTGCCTTTTCTCTTTAAAATTATTGTTTAAAGTTGAGAGAATAATCCTTTTACTATCCAAAGTCATAAAATTTAATTATTTGTAAAACACACTTATAAAATAGAAACTGGATTCTCTCTTCCCCAGCTTGAGCCTTGCAATTTGTCATAACTGATATCATGGATGTGGCAACCATGCACTAGATCTTCTGGGAGAAGTCCTGATTTCAAAATATTAACCAGTTATGGGCAACATTCTCATATTTGTCAGATTATGTGTCAGTTGGGGTTAAAAACTTCAGTGACTGTGATTAATGGAACAGTGCTAGGTTTTTGCCAGCTTGCTTCTTTCGTTAAAGATTAACTTTCATAGTAAGTATTGAGAGCTACTACAGAAATTATCTGGAGATACTGCTTCCCAGATGATTGCGATACTTATAAAACTTCTTTTAAAAAGATCATTCTCTTGATTTAAATTTGCAGTCACCTGGAAGAATTTGGAGGCAATATGTGCTGTGATTAAGATCATGCATGGTCCTGAGAGCAGACCATTTTCCATTCAACCCCTGACATTACCCTCTTAACCTTGAGCAGGTTACATATCCTTGTTCTGTCTCTCTTTCCTCATCAATGAAATGGGAAAGCTAATGGAACTTAACCTTACGGAGTTGTCAGGAAGAGACCAGGAGACACAGGCATCAGAAACAGTGCTTGGCACAGAGTAAGCACTGACTGCGTTTGGTTATGGTATGTTCAGCTTGGAACGTCTCTTATAAGAGAATTGCCTTTATGAAACATTTCAGAAAGTCCAATTTTTTCTTTAAGTTACCTTAGAGTCTGCCCTTTCCTCAAGGCAGTGTAATTGTGCAAGCTTTAAAAATATGAAATGCTAAAATCTCAATTTTACATCTAGGCTAAGTTCTGTTGATGTTTGTAAAATTGGGAACTAACCGTATGCTCCCAATAAGGAAATTATGAAACAGAAAAAAAAAATTCAGTTCCTCTTTGAGGAAAGAAAGTAATAATTTCGTGTGTGTGTGTGTAGAGAGGTCATACACATATTTATTTATATACTACATTACTAGTAGTTTTAAATTCATTAGCCTGGTTTCTTTCCCTCCAAATTTATAAAAAATAAAAATAGAAATGAAATGAAATCAGCATTCTTCGTAGCTCCACTGGTATACATTATTATTTTGCTTCAGGAATGAGTAGTGATTCTTACACAGCAGATAAAACCTAACCTGCTTTTTAAAAATTCAGCTTTTTTAGTACTGATCTGGTTTTTATGTTCCCATAGCTTTGTAATACAGTAATGAATAGGTAAGGTATTGCATCTAGAATATCTATGGTGAACCAGTTGGACTTGAATGTAATTGTTCCCTAATCTGACCACGTAGGATTAATAACCAGCACCACACCTGTGAGGAGAGGTTCTGGAATGCCCCGTCTTGCTTATAGAAACTGTTCCTCCTTCCTTTCAAGTAAATGCAGGAATATTGTCAGTGAACAATATCCTTTTACCAGTGAAGTCTGAAAAAGAAGAATTATAATCTGAAAATTTAAAGATACCATTTTAGAATCTACCACTTGGTTTATAATGAGGTGAAAATATAATGACAGATTTAAAAATCCAAGATACTTTATTATGGCAGTTCATGTAGTAGCACTATATATTTCTCATGCAATAACACTTTTTTAAAAAACTGATACAAACACATACATCATTCAAATTTTTGTCTTTACTTTTTTCTTTCCTCTTTAGATAACTAACATCAAGAAGGAGGGAGTATAGAAATTTTTAGAAAAAAATATGGTTGGTGGTAAAGTTAGAATAAGGATGTTAAAATGACCCCCCACTCAGAGTAGTTATTAAGTTTTTAGCTATCACTGTGGTACTTACTGAGTGCCTATTTTATTTTATTTTATTTTATTTTATTTTATTCTTCATGATAACTGTACTCTTTAATCCCATCACCTATTTCATCCATTACTTCAACCACCTCTTGTCTGGTTTGTATAGCTCAGTTTGTTCTCTGTAGTCAAGAGTTTGTTTCTTGATTTATCTCTCTCTTTCTCCCCCCCCTTTATTCATTTCTTTTCTTTCTTATGTTCTACATATGAGTGAGACTATATGGTATTTGTCTTTGACTGGTTTATTTCACTTAGCATTATACTCTCTAGCTCCATCCATGTTGTTCAAGTGGCAAAATTTCATTCTTTTTTATGGCTGAGTAGTATTCCACTGTATAATATATACTACATCTTCATCCATTCCTCTGTTGATGGACACTTGGGCTGCTTCCATAGTTTGGCTATTGTAAATAGTGCTGCAGTAAACATAAGGGTGCATGTATCCCTTTGAATTAGTGTTTTTGTATTTTGGGATAAATACCCAATAGTGCGATTACTGGAATTGTACAGTAGTTCTATTTTTAATTTTTTGAGGAACCTCCATACCATTTTCCATAGCAGCTGCACCATTTTGCATTCCCACCCACAGTGTGAGAAGGTTCCTTTTTCTCCACATCCTTGCCAACATTGGTTGTTTCTTGTGTTTTTATTTTATTTATCATTTATTTTTAAAAAGATTTTTATTTATTTATTTGAGAGAGAGAGAACATGCAGACTCTCCACTGCGTAGGGAGCCCAATGTGGGTCTTGATCCCAGGACTTCAGGATCACAACCTGAGCTTAAGGCAGATGCTTAACCAATTGAGCCACCCAGGCATCCACTTGTGTTTTTTTTTTTTTTT